>CM048636.1:6065248-6367870 GCA_026413565.1 Aythya baeri
ATCCACGCGAAAAGTCCCCCTAAACCTACCTGAAGTTCTCCAAAACCAGCAATTTACCCTTTTCCACCATGATGACCACGGAAAACCCAACAAAACCCAACGGAGACCCCCAAACACGTCAAAAACACAACAAAATCAAACCAGATCCTAAAACAAAACAAAACAAAACAAAAATGCCAGGATTTAACCCTAAAAAAACCCTTAAACCTACCTGATGTTCTGCAAAACCCACAATCCACGCCTATTTAACATAATGACAAACAAGAACCCAACAAAACCTAATGGAGACCCCAAAACACGTCAAAAACACCCCAAAAAATATCGGCATCACCCCCAAAACTGGAAGAAATTACGCCAAAACCATAGATCCACCCCAAAACCACCCTAAACCTACCTGATCTTCTCCAAAACCCACAATTTACCCTTTTCCACCATGATGACCAACGAGAACCCAACAAAACCCAACAGAGACCCCAAAAAACGTCAAAAACACCCCAAACAAGAACGGCATCACCCCCAAAACTGGAAGAAAATACGCCAAAACCATAGATCCACCCCAAAACCACCCTAAACCTACCTGATCTTCTCCAAAACCCACAATCCACTCCTATTTAACATAATGACCAACAAGAACACAACAAAACCCAACGGAGACCCCAAAACACGTCAAAAACACCCCAAAATAGAACAGGATCACGCCAAAAAAGAGAAGAAAACCCCAAATACCATAGATCCACCCCAAACACACCCTAAACCTACCTGATGTTCTCCTAATCCCAAAGCACACTCCCAACCACCATAAAACGCATTAGGAACTCAACGAAACGCAACGGAAACCCCAAAACACTTCAAAATCACCTGAAGAAAGGAGAGGATCACTCTCCAAAATAGAAGAAAAGCCCAAATACCATGAATCCACGCGAAAAGTCCCCCTAAACCTACCTGAAGTTCTCCAAAACCAGCAATTTACCCTTTTCCACCATGATGACCACGGAAAACCCAACAAAACCCAACGGAGACCCCCAAACACGTCAAAAACACAACAAAATCAAACCAGATCCTAAAACAAAACAAAACAAAACAAAACAAAAATGCCAGGATTTAACCCTAAAAAACCCTTAAACCTACCTGATGTTCTGCAAAACCCACAATCCACGCCTATTTAACATAATGACAAACAAGAACCCAACAAAACCTAATGGAGACCCCAAAACACGTCAAAAACACCCCAAAAAATATCGGCATCACCCCCAAAACTGGAAGAAATTACGCCAAAACCATAGATCCACCCCAAAACCACCCTAAACCTACCTGATCTTCTCCAAAACCCACAATTTACCCTTTTCCACCATGATGACCAACGAGAACCCAACAAAACCCAACAGAGACCCCAAAAAACGTCAAAAACACCCCAAACAAGAACGGCATCACCCCCAAAACTGGAAGAAAATACGCCAAAACCATAGATCCACCCCAAAACCACCCTAAACCTACCTGATCTTCTCCAAAACCCACAATCCACTCCTATTTAACATAATGACCAACAAGAACACAACAAAACCCAACGGAGACCCCAAAACACGTCAAAAACACCCCAAAATAGAACAGGATCACGCCAAAAAATAGAAGAAAAACCCAAATACCATAGATCCACCCCAAACACACCCTAAACCTACCTGATGTTCTCCTAATCCCAAAGCACACTCCCAACCACCATAAAACGCATTAGGAACTCAACGAAATGCAACGGAAACCCCAAAACACTTCAAAATCACCTGAAGAAAGGAGAGGATCACTCTCCAAAATAGAAGAAAAGCCCAAATACCATGAATCCACGCGAAAAGTCCCCCTAAACCTACCTGAAGTTCTCCAAAACCAGCAATTTACCCTTTTCCACCATGATGACCACGGAAAACCCAACAAAACCCAACGGAGACCCCCAAACACGTCAAAAACACAACAAAATCAAACCAGATCCTAAAACAAAACAAAACAAAACAAAACAAAAATGCCAGGATTTAACCCTAAAAAAACCCTTAAACCTACCTGATGTTCTGCAAAACCCACAATCCACGCCTATTTAACATAATGACAAACAAGAACCCAACAAAACCTAATGGAGACCCCAAAACACGTCAAAAACACCCCAAAAAATATCGGCATCACCCCCAAAACTGGAAGAAATTACGCCAAAACCATAGATCCACCCCAAAACCACCCTAAACCTACCTGATCTTCTCCAAAACCCACAATTTACCCTTTTCCACCATGATGACCAACGAGAACCCAACAAAACCCAACAGAGACCCCAAAAAACGTCAAAAACACCCCAAACAAGAACGGCATCACCCCCAAAACTGGAAGAAAATACGCCAAAACCATAGATCCACCCCAAAACCACCCTAAACCTACCTGATCTTCTCCAAAACCCACAATCCACTCCTATTTAACATAATGACCAACAAGAACACAACAAAACCCAACGGAGACCCCAAAACACGTCAAAAACACCCCAAAATAGAACAGGATCACGCCAAAAAAGAGAAGAAAACCCCAAATACCATAGATCCACCCCAAACACACCCTAAACCTACCTGATGTTCTCCTAATCCCAAAGCACACTCCCAACCACCATAAAACGCATTAGGAACTCAACGAAACGCAACGGAAACCCCAAAACACTTCAAAATCACCTGAAGAAAGGAGAGGATCACTCTCCAAAATAGAAGAAAAGCCCAAATACCATGAATCCACGCGAAAAGTCCCCCTAAACCTACCTGAAGTTCTCCAAAACCAGCAATTTACCCTTTTCCACCATGATGACCACGGAAAACCCAACAAAACCCAACGGAGACCCCCAAACACGTCAAAAACACAACAAAATCAAACCAGATCCTAAAACAAAACAAAACAAAACAAAACAAAAATGCCAGGATTTAACCCTAAAAAACCCTTAAACCTACCTGATGTTCTGCAAAACCCACAATCCACGCCTATTTAACATAATGACAAACAAGAACCCAACAAAACCTAATGGAGACCCCAAAACACGTCAAAAACACCCCAAAAAATATCGGCATCACCCCCAAAACTGGAAGAAATTACGCCAAAACCATAGATCCACCCCAAAACCACCCTAAACCTACCTGATCTTCTCCAAAACCCACAATTTACCCTTTTCCACCATGATGACCAACGAGAACCCAACAAAACCCAACAGAGACCCCAAAAAACGTCAAAAACACCCCAAACAAGAACGGCATCACCCCCAAAACTGGAAGAAAATACGCCAAAACCATAGATCCACCCCAAAACCACCCTAAACCTACCTGATCTTCTCCAAAACCCACAATCCACTCCTATTTAACATAATGACCAACAAGAACACAACAAAACCCAACGGAGACCCCAAAACACGTCAAAAACACCCCAAAATAGAACAGGATCACGCCAAAAAAGAGAAGAAAACCCCAAATACCATAGATCCACCCCAAACACACCCTAAACCTACCTGATGTTCTCCTAATCCCAAAGCACACTCCCAACCACCATAAAACGCATTAGGAACTCAACGAAATGCAACGGAAACCCCAAAACACTTCAAAATCACCTGAAGAAAGGAGAGGATCACTCTCCAAAATAGAAGAAAAGCCCAAATACCATGAATCCACGCGAAAAGTCCCCCTAAACCTACCTGAAGTTCTCCAAAACCAGCAATTTACCCTTTTCCACCATGATGACCACGGAAAACCCAACAAAACCCAACGGAGACCCCCAAACACGTCAAAAACACAACAAAATCAAACCAGATCCTAAAACAAAACAAAACAAAACAAAAATGCCAGGATTTAACCCTAAAAAACCCTTAAACCTACCTGATGTTCTGCAAAACCCACAATCCACGCCTATTTAACATAATGACAAACAAGAACCCAACAAAACCTAATGGAGACCCCAAAACACGTCAAAAACACCCCAAAAAATATCGGCATCACCCCCAAAACTGGAAGAAATTACGCCAAAACCATAGATCCACCCCAAAACCACCCTAAACCTACCTGATCTTCTCCAAAACCCACAATTTACCCTTTTCCACCATGATGACCAACGAGAACCCAACAAAACCCAACAGAGACCCCAAAAAACGTCAAAAACACCCCAAACAAGAACGGCATCACCCCCAAAACTGGAAGAAAATACGCCAAAACCATAGATCCACCCCAAAACCACCCTAAACCTACCTGATCTTCTCCAAAACCCACAATCCACTCCTATTTAACATAATGACCAACAAGAACACAACAAAACCCAACGGAGACCCCAAAACACGTCAAAAACACCCCAAAATAGAACAGGATCACGCCAAAAAAGAGAAGAAAACCCCAAATACCATAGATCCACCCCAAACACACCCTAAACCTACCTGATGTTCTCCTAATCCCAAAGCACACTCCCAACCACCATAAAACGCATTAGGAACTCAACGAAACGCAACGGAAACCCCAAAACACTTCAAAATCACCTGAAGAAAGGAGAGGATCACTCTCCAAAATAGAAGAAAAGCCCAAATACCATGAATCCACGCGAAAAGTCCCCCTAAACCTACCTGAAGTTCTCCAAAACCAGCAATTTACCCTTTTCCACCATGATGACCACGGAAAACCCAACAAAACCCAACGGAGACCCCCAAACACGTCAAAAACACAACAAAATCAAACCAGATCCTAAAACAAAACAAAACAAAACAAAAATGCCAGGATTTAACCCTAAAAAAACCCTTAAACCTACCTGATGTTCTGCAAAACCCACAATCCACGCCTATTTAACATAATGACAAACAAGAACCCAACAAAACCTAATGGAGACCCCAAAACACGTCAAAAACACCCCAAAAAATATCGGCATCACCCCCAAAACTGGAAGAAATTACGCCAAAACCATAGATCCACCCCAAAACCACCCTAAACCTACCTGATCTTCTCCAAAACCCACAATTTACCCTTTTCCACCATGATGACCAACGAGAACCCAACAAAACCCAACAGAGACCCCAAAAAACGTCAAAAACACCCCAAACAAGAACGGCATCACCCCCAAAACTGGAAGAAAATACGCCAAAACCATAGATCCACCCCAAAACCACCCTAAACCTACCTGATCTTCTCCAAAACCCACAATCCACTCCTATTTAACATAATGACCAACAAGAACACAACAAAACCCAACGGAGACCCCAAAACACGTCAAAAACACCCCAAAATAGAACAGGATCACGCCAAAAAAGAGAAGAAAACCCCAAATACCATAGATCCACCCCAAACACACCCTAAACCTACCTGATGTTCTCCTAATCCCAAAGCACACTCCCAACCACCATAAAACGCATTAGGAACTCAACGAAATGCAACGGAAACCCCAAAACACTTCAAAATCACCTGAAGAAAGGAGAGGATCACTCTCCAAAATAGAAGAAAAGCCCAAATACCATGAATCCACGCGAAAAGTCCCCCTAAACCTACCTGAAGTTCTCCAAAACCAGCAATTTACCCTTTTCCACCATGATGACCACGGAAAACCCAACAAAACCCAACGGAGACCCCCAAACACGTCAAAAACACAACAAAATCAAACCAGATCCTAAAACAAAACAAAACAAAACAAAACAAAAATGCCAGGATTTAACCCTAAAAAAACCCTTAAACCTACCTGATGTTCTGCAAAACCCACAATCCACGCCTATTTAACATAATGACAAACAAGAACCCAACAAAACCTAATGGAGACCCCAAAACACGTCAAAAACACCCCAAAAAATATCGGCATCACCCCCAAAACTGGAAGAAATTACGCCAAAACCATAGATCCACCCCAAAACCACCCTAAACCTACCTGATCTTCTCCAAAACCCACAATTTACCCTTTTCCACCATGATGACCAACGAGAACCCAACAAAACCCAACAGAGACCCCAAAAAACGTCAAAAACACCCCAAACAAGAACGGCATCACCCCCAAAACTGGAAGAAAATACGCCAAAACCATAGATCCACCCCAAAACCACCCTAAACCTACCTGATCTTCTCCAAAACCCACAATCCACTCCTATTTAACATAATGACCAACAAGAACACAACAAAACCCAACGGAGACCCCAAAACACGTCAAAAACACCCCAAAATAGAACAGGATCACGCCAAAAAATAGAAGAAAAACCCAAATACCATAGATCCACCCCAAACACACCCTAAACCTACCTGATGTTCTCCTAATCCCAAAGCACACTCCCAACCACCATAAAACGCATTAGGAACTCAACGAAATGCAACGGAAACCCCAAAACACTTCAAAATCACCTGAAGAAAGGAGAGGATCACTCTCCAAAATAGAAGAAAAGCCCAAATACCATGAATCCACGCGAAAAGTCCCCCTAAACCTACCTGAAGTTCTCCAAAACCAGCAATTTACCCTTTTCCACCATGATGACCACGGAAAACCCAACAAAACCCAACGGAGACCCCCAAACACGTCAAAAACACAACAAAATCAAACCAGATCCTAAAACAAAACAAAACAAAACAAAAATGCCAGGATTTAACCCTAAAAAACCCTTAAACCTACCTGATGTTCTGCAAAACCCACAATCCACGCCTATTTAACATAATGACAAACAAGAACCCAACAAAACCTAATGGAGACCCCAAAACACGTCAAAAACACCCCAAAAAATATCGGCATCACCCCCAAAACTGGAAGAAATTACGCCAAAACCATAGATCCACCCCAAAACCACCCTAAACCTACCTGATCTTCTCCAAAACCCACAATTTACCCTTTTCCACCATGATGACCAACGAGAACCCAACAAAACCCAACAGAGACCCCAAAAAACGTCAAAAACACCCCAAACAAGAACGGCATCACCCCCAAAACTGGAAGAAAATACGCCAAAACCATAGATCCACCCCAAAACCACCCTAAACCTACCTGATCTTCTCCAAAACCCACAATCCACTCCTATTTAACATAATGACCAACAAGAACACAACAAAACCCAACGGAGACCCCAAAACACGTCAAAAACACCCCAAAATAGAACAGGATCACGCCAAAAAAGAGAAGAAAACCCCAAATACCATAGATCCACCCCAAACACACCCTAAACCTACCTGATGTTCTCCTAATCCCAAAGCACACTCCCAACCACCATAAAACGCATTAGGAACTCAACGAAACGCAACGGAAACCCCAAAACACTTCAAAATCACCTGAAGAAAGGAGAGGATCACTCTCCAAAATAGAAGAAAAGCCCAAATACCATGAATCCACGCGAAAAGTCCCCCTAAACCTACCTGAAGTTCTCCAAAACCAGCAATTTACCCTTTTCCACCATGATGACCACGGAAAACCCAACAAAACCCAACGGAGACCCCCAAACACGTCAAAAACACAACAAAATCAAACCAGATCCTAAAACAAAACAAAACAAAACAAAACAAAAATGCCAGGATTTAACCCTAAAAAAACCCTTAAACCTACCTGATGTTCTGCAAAACCCACAATCCACGCCTATTTAACATAATGACAAACAAGAACCCAACAAAACCTAATGGAGACCCCAAAACACGTCAAAAACACCCCAAAAAATATCGGCATCACCCCCAAAACTGGAAGAAATTACGCCAAAACCATAGATCCACCCCAAAACCACCCTAAACCTACCTGATCTTCTCCAAAACCCACAATTTACCCTTTTCCACCATGATGACCAACGAGAACCCAACAAAACCCAACAGAGACCCCAAAAAACGTCAAAAACACCCCAAACAAGAACGGCATCACCCCCAAAACTGGAAGAAAATACGCCAAAACCATAGATCCACCCCAAAACCACCCTAAACCTACCTGATCTTCTCCAAAACCCACAATCCACTCCTATTTAACATAATGACCAACAAGAACACAACAAAACCCAACGGAGACCCCAAAACACGTCAAAAACACCCCAAAATAGAACAGGATCACGCCAAAAAAGAGAAGAAAACCCCAAATACCATAGATCCACCCCAAACACACCCTAAACCTACCTGATGTTCTCCTAATCCCAAAGCACACTCCCAACCACCATAAAACGCATTAGGAACTCAACGAAACGCAACGGAAACCCCAAAACACTTCAAAATCACCTGAAGAAAGGAGAGGATCACTCTCCAAAATAGAAGAAAAGCCCAAATACCATGAATCCACGCGAAAAGTCCCCCTAAACCTACCTGAAGTTCTCCAAAACCAGCAATTTACCCTTTTCCACCATGATGACCACGGAAAACCCAACAAAACCCAACGGAGACCCCCAAACACGTCAAAAACACAACAAAATCAAACCAGATCCTAAAACAAAACAAAACAAAACAAAACAAAAATGCCAGGATTTAACCCTAAAAAAAACCCTTAAACCTACCTGATGTTCTGCAAAACCCACAATCCACGCCTATTTAACATAATGACAAACAAGAACCCAACAAAACCTAATGGAGACCCCAAAACACGTCAAAAACACCCCAAAAAATATCGGCATCACCCCCAAAACTGGAAGAAATTACGCCAAAACCATAGATCCACCCCAAAACCACCCTAAACCTACCTGATCTTCTCCAAAACCCACAATCCACTCCTATTTAACATAATGACCAACAAGAACACAACAAAACCCAACGGAGACCCCAAAACACGTCAAAAACACCCCAAAAAAGAACTAGACGTGAAGAAAAAAAAAAAACAAAAACAGGTCTTTTTGTTTTCTCACTGGTTCAAATCTCCTGTTGGGGGCGCTGGGCCGGTGAATGGAGTGATACGTGGATGATTAATAGGTCCTAAACCCCCTGCAAGACACTCTCCCTGTGGGCAACGAAGGGCTGTGGGAATTGCCACTAGTAAAATTCCCGGATGGGTCAGATAAAATCGAAGACCAAGGACCAGAAAGGGAGCAAAATACCAAATATATGGTATATATATGGTATAGGGGCCCCAGAAAATTAAAGAGTAAATTGAAAATGATCCAGTACTATAAGATAGAATGACCAAAAGAACCCTTAAGACCCCATGTATTTTGATCCACGGAGGACGGGGTCTGTCAGGCTTTGAACATTAATAGTAGAATACCCGTGGATCCAGAAAAGAGCAAGCTGAAACATTGGAATTAGAAATTAGAGAGCAATTGATTAAGAACGAATATGTGCTACATTTGTGCCTGTGCTGCACTTATATCACCAGATAACAGTAGCCTCTCCTATCCTGTTATCCTGTGACCCCGAGGAGCCTCTCCTATCCTGTTATCCTGTGACCCTGAGAACCAGATCAAAAACAACCTCACGGTTCGGACTTTAATCAAGGGGTCTGAGATAAGGAGAACTGTTCACAAAGGGACAGGTTAGGAATATGTATATGTATAGGAATGTTCATGTATGTGTAACGCTTTACTAAAGCAATTTGCCACTTAAGGCGTGCATGACCTTGGTGGGACTACCCGCCCCGTGCTGCATGGAACTGAGTAAACATACCTACTTTACAATCTTACTTATTGTGGAGTCAGCTTTCTGTGAGTCATTTTGGTGAGCCAGGCAGGAGACAGTCTGCTCGGCTGCGGGATCGGCTGCGGCGCGGACGCCCCTAGGTGCACCCTGAGCGTTTTTGCTCGGAGGGGACTCCACTCTCAGCTGCTCACCGCAGGAGCAAAGATCTCCTGAAACTGCAGACAAACGGTACGTTTTCGGCTGCTGGAGGGATACTAACTGGAGTGTTAATTATTGTATGTGTTTTTATGTATGTATTTTGTGTTGACATTTTGTATACTGTAATATTTGCATATTGTAAGTATTTTGTGTCGAAAGTGTTTGTGTAAGTGTAAGGCTTTGCAACAAAGTGTTACAAGTCACTTCACGAAGAACACAGTCAGAGACAATACTTGTTTCGTTGGTTATCATTCTAAATTATATTCCTGTGGTATGAATGAGATGTGCTGGAGGCCTCCGTGTGCGATTGTGCTCTGTGAGGGAGACGCAGCGTTCTGCATAGCGAGTGCAGAGTTCCGATCCGTTGTTCCGTACTCTCCGCAAGGGGAGTGGGCAGAGACGAACGAAGTGCTTGACAGACTGAAAAGAAGTGCTTTTTTGTCCAAGTTTGAGTGGTGGTGCCTAATATATGGGCCCGGTGTATCTTGTGTATCTTGTGTATCCTATTTTTGCTCTTAAATGTTTTGACTGTGACAAGAAAAAGGCAGGAGCATGATATGACATGCTTCCTGCAACATATGAGGCCCGCACAGGCCGAGACCTGGACTCGCTGAGACCTGAACAGGCCAAGAGACCGGAGCGGCACCGAGAGACTGGAGCGGCGCTGGGAGACCCGAGACACTACGGAGGGAACTACCGCTGGACGGAGAGAGCCCTGAGAGACGCTGCAGAGCCACGGACGGCTCTGAGAGACACAGAATAGACCGGACAGAAGTTGCAAAACGCGGGGAAATTGAAGTAATTGCGGGACATCCGAGATGAGTTGCTACAGGAGACCAGAGGCGTCAGTGGACACCGGTAGCCGACCCTCACCGTGTGGCGAGTCGGCACAGAGCAGAGGAGCGGACATCAGGACCCTGCAGCCTGTCTGACGGAACCATGGAGGCAGCGGCAGCAGCGGCTGTGCTGCTTCACTCTAGCCTTCTTTTTATAAAAGGTTTATCTTGCAATGCAAAAAAGACTGTTAGTCCCCAAATCGGTGTTATAACTATTACTAATGACGACTTAGCTCTATTGCAGGGCAGGAGTGCAGAGACGCAGACTACACTGCCAAATGACCACCGGCAGGCTCTTTCACAAACCTAAGGTTGCAGCTGGCACTGCCTGCAGACGTATAGCAGACGTTACTCTCTCTTTCCTAACTAGTAATCATGTGTCTCACCCATCTGTGGTGAATGGCCAGTGGCAAAAAGAAAAGGGGGGAGACAAAGACAGAAACGGTACAAGGAGGATGCCACTGACACTAACAGCATGGGTAATAGGAGTAGTATAAGTGACACAGGTGCGGAGCGGTGGCAGGCGCTGCTGCTCTGTGGGGCTCTCTGCCTGCTGCTCGCCCTCGCCTGCCTGTGCACTGCCGCCGACAGTGCTAGAGTAAAATGTGAAGACTGCTCAGATGGCAGTTATGAGAGTGCTTATGTGAAGAAGATGTGTGCTGAATCTGACTTTGTGTGCAACAGTGGTCAGTGTGTGCCAAACAGATGGCAGTGTGATGGGGATCCGGATTGTGAAGATGGGTCTGACGAAAGTGCTGAGTGGTGTCATATGAGAACATGTCGGGTAAATGAAATTAGCTGTTGTCCTCAGTCAGTCCAGCGTATCCTGGTGTCGTGGAAATGTGATGGTGAAAGAGACTGTGACAGTGGAGAAGATGAAGAGAATTGTGGCAATGTGACTTGTAGTGCATCAGAGTTCACATGCAGTAGTGGGCAATGTATTTCCAAAAGCTTTGTCTGCAAAGGTCAGGGTGACTGCTCCGACCACTCGGATGAATCTTTGGAGCACTGTGGCTGCCAGCCTGCACCTCCAGTGACGTGTTCTACGAGTGAGGTGCAGTGCGGCTCAGGTGAATGTATCTACAAAAAGAGGTGATGTGAAAGAGATCCGTATTGCAAGGATGGAAGTGATGAAATTAATTGCCCTTCCTGGACCAGTTCAGATGTGAAGATGGGAACTGTGTCCATGGGAGTAGGCAGTACAGCGGTGTGAGAGACTGTCTGGAAGGCACTGATGAAGCAAACTGTAACAATTCAGTGCTCTGGACCTGGCAAATTGAAGTGCAGAAGTGGCGAATGCATAGATATCAATAAAGTGTGTAACCAGCAGAGAGACTGCAAGGACTGGGATGATGAACCCCTGAAGGAATGCAACATAAATGACTGTGACTGTCCAGCTGAGTTTGAGTTTGTAAACAAGAGAAACTGTGGAGATATTGATGAATACCAAAACCCTGGTATCTGTAGTCAAATCTGTATCAACGTGAAAGGTGGCTACAAATGTGAATGTAGCCGTGGCTATCAGATGAGTCGTGCTACAGGAACCTGGAAAGGGCCTTGTCAGAAGATAAAAAAGAAAGTGTTTCAACAAGCAGCTACGAGAGGAAAGAATCACTGAACCCCCGATGTGAGGGACTGTACCTTGTTTTACTGACTACTGAAACAGCTGTGAGAACTGCAGAAAGGGACCCACGCATCCAGAATAAAAGGACCAGTAACTACTGAAATTTGGAGGGTTGAGTGCGCTCCTGGGAAACTGAAGCTCAAGCTAAGAAAGAACTAATGTTCTGGCAGTGAGGCTCTGCATGAGTTAAGGATGCCAAATAAAGGGGATAACCCTAAAGGGAGAAAAGAAGAGAAGGCAAGACCGGGGCAGGACCCTCCACTGCGGTGTGTATGGTTTACCTAGTGAGGCAACCCCTATGGGTATTGACTGCCGAGTGAGAGGTCCTCTACCGGACTTCTCCCACACTAAGATCAGGTTGTCCCGAGAAAATAATGTAAAAAAAAAAAAAACCGCTTTTTTAAACCTATATAAAATTGTGATTAGTTTTACAGGAGCTGGGTCACCCTGACAGGCCGAACGGTAACACAAGCCTGAATTGACCCTGAAAGCAGGCCTAACTCCTTGAATGAAGGCTTTTGCCTATTATAATCCAGCTACATGGGCAGAAGACAGATCCTGAGACTATAGAACCCCAGTATATATACTTAGTACAATAAATAGGTTATTAGCTGTAATAGAAATAGTTATAAAGATTAGAACTGCTTTGTATCAAAATTGCCTAGCTTTGGATTATTTACTAGCACAAGAAGGAGACATCTGTGGAAAATTTAGCTTTAGTCATTGCTGTTTAAAGGTTGATAAAAAGGTGTTTCTTCCTAGTAGCTGATAGAATGTTTTGTTCTGGTTTAGGATGAGAAGAATGTTAATAATATGCTGATGTTTTAATTGTTTTTAATTGTTACAGAGCAGCGCTTACACCAAGCCAAGGACGAAGCGAAATTCAGCTTCTCACTGTCCTGCCAGCAGGCAGGCTGGGAGGAGGGCCGGGCTGCTCGGGGTTATGTTGGGCATCGGACAGCAGTTGGTAAGCAATTGCATTGTGCATCACTTGTTTCGTACACATTATTACTAGTAGTAATACTATCATCATTATTGTTATTATTTTCTTGTTTTTTCTCAACTCACAGGCTTCACTTTCCCATTTCTCTCTCCCATCCCAGAGAAGGAGGGGGGATGTGAGCGAGCAAGCACAAACCCGGAAGGATATGGAATGGGATTTATTTTCATGGCTGCCTGGTGGACCATGGGTCAAAAGAGTGTTATTTTTATTGTTATGTGGTGTAATTACGTTATTATTTGTACCTTGTATGATACCTTGTCTTACATTATTAATACACCGGGTGATAAATAGTACATTCGTAATAACTTCATTAAAAAAAGAAGGAAATATGTCATTTATGATGCTTAAGAATTGGACCCTCCAAGAACAAACATGAACTCCGGTTATTAACAACAAAAGTGACACGAATTGTTGATATTAAAAAGAAGATAAGGGATTGTGAGGAAGGTTTTAACAATTCGTGTCCATAAAGAACAATTCTGTTTGAATCCTGTCTGCCTCTGGGCCCTGCACTGGCAATTTAATTCTTGAACCACAGATGCAGTGTGTCCCAGTCTCCCCCTCATTCTAGTCAATTTATCAAGTCTTCAGAAAATACTCCTTAAATTTATGAGCCTATTTGCTTTTGTTATTCCGGACTTCTATTTCTAACAGTTACAGCCTTTTTTTTCCTGTCTTCTTCGAGATTAACTTAACACTGCTATAGATGTGTCTGTGAATGGCTGGGGAAGAATGTTTTAATTACTCGTGAAGCGTCAAATAAGAAAGTTGTTTGTGTTTGATGTCTGGGAGTTTCAGAACAACTGATAACAACTAGTGACTGGTATGGGATACTATGCGGATCTTTGGTATCTGGTTAGGGGGGCCGAGAGATAAAGAGGAAGGAAAAAGAAGCTGAAGGACGGCTGGGAGAAAAGACCTGAAGAGAATATTCTATAAACTTGGTATGGTGCCAAGTAAGTACAAAGGGGGAGAGGAAGACTACGAGCCTTCAGCATGAAAGACCCCTAGAGACCCCCAGAAGAGACCCCAGAGGAGACTGCGCATGCTCCAGTAGGAGGGACTGGACCCCGGAAGCTAATTATAATAATCTTTTTTTTTAGAAGTAGTAATGAATATGTATTAGTCTAGGAGCATAAAAATCAGCTGCTTGATGTAACTGGTGTGCGTCCTGGTGGAGCGGAGACTCCCGGTGCACCCAGCGCTGCTAGCTTACCTCTATTCTTTTATATTCTTTTAATAAATCCTATTTTTTTATTTAATCCTAATTTGAATCCTGAGCCATTTATAACAATTTGGGGGCTCATCCGGGATGGTCGAATTCTGCTTTAATCTAGGAGAGTCCCTAGGAGAGACTGAATTCTGATTTAATCTAGGAGAGGCGCCCCACCGTTTGGTGGCTCCTGTCAGAGTGGGACTAATGCCATCCTGAACCTGAATAAAGGTAAGCAAAGAATATGATTTATTTTTGAGCTCCCTTGTCGGCTGTTTTTTGCCCGAAATTCTGCGCGCGAAAATCCGGACGAAGACGACAGGGTCGTTTGGATACCGTTCGTTTGGATTCCGTTGTCCGGAATCGAACTGGATGAAGACGACAGCCGTTTGTGGATACAGTCTGGTTCGATCCTAGAGGAGGACAGCAGAGACGCTTGTGGATACCGTCCACTTGGATTCTGGACGAAGACGACTGATTCGTAAGATACCGTCCGGTTGGGTAAAGGTGCGGTTGCCAGTGTTTGTGTGTGAGAGTGTAAAGTCAGCGTGGAGGTCTTTTTGTTTTCTCATTGGTTCTAATCTCCTGTTGGGGGGGCTGTGCCGGTGAATGGAGTGATACGTAGGTGGGAGATTGGTCCTAAACCCCTGCAAGACACTCTCCCTGTAGGCAACCAAGGGCTGTGGGAATTGCCACTAGTAAAATTCCCGGATGGGTCAGATAAAATCGAAGACCGAGGACCAGAAAGGGAGCAAATTACCAGATATATGACCGAAAAGTCCATTATGAATAATGATTAGAAATTGGAACTGTAGGGGCCCCAGAAAATTAAAGAGTAAATTGAAAATGATCCAGTACTATAAGATAGAATGACCAAAAGAACCCTTAAGACCCCATGTATTTTGATCCACGGAGGACGGGGTCTGTCAGGCTTTGAACATTAGTAGTAGAATACCTGTGGATCCGGAAAAGAGCAAGCTGAAACATTGGAATTAGAAATTAGAGAGCAATTGATTAAGAACGAATATGTGCTACATTTGTGCCTGTGCTGCACTTATACCACCAGATAACAGAAGCCTCTCGGACCCCGAGAACCAGATCAAAAACAACCTCACGGTTCGGACTTTAATCAAGGGGTCTGAGATAAGGAGAGCTTTTCACAAAGGGACAGGTTAGGAATATGTATATGAATAGGAATGTTCATGTATATGTAACTCCTTACTAAAGCAATTTGCCACTTAAGGCGTGCATGACTTTGGTGGGACTACCCGCCCCGCGCTGCTTGGAACTGAGTAAACATACCTACTTTACAATCTTACTTATTGTGGAGTCAGCTTTCTGTGAGTCATTTTGGTGAGCCAGGCAGGAGACAGTCTGCTCGGCTGCGGGATCGGCTGCGGCGCGGACGCCCCTAGGTGCGCCCTGAGCGTTTTTGCTCGGAGGGGACTCCACTCTCAGCTGCTCACCGCAGGAGCAAAGATCTCCTGAAACTGCAGACAAACGGTACGTTTTCGGCTGCTGGAGGGATACTAACTGGAGTGTTAATAATTGTATGTGTTTTTATGTATGTATTTTGTGTTGAATCATAGAATCATAGAATATCCTGAGTTGGAAGGGACCCTTAAGGATCATCAAGTCCAACTCTTGACACCGCACAGGTCTACCCAAAAGTTCAGACCATGTGCCTAAGTTCACAGTCCGATGTCTTCTTAAATTCTGGCAGGCTCGGTGCAGTGACCACTTCCGTTGGGAGCCTGTTCCAGTGTGCTACCACCCTCTCTGTGAAGAACCCCCTCCTGACGTCCAGCCTAAATTTCCCCTGCCTCAGCTTAACCCCGTTCCCGCGGGTCCTGTCACTAGTGTTAATGGAGAAAAGGTCTCCTGCCTCTTGACAACCCCTTACGAGGAAGTTGTAGACTGTGATGATGTCTCCCCTCAGCCCCCTCTTCTCCAGGCTGAACAGGCCCAGTGACCTCAGCCGTTCTTCGTACGTCTTCCCCTCAAGGCCTTTCACCATCTTCGTAGCCCTCCTCTGGACACTTTCCAACAGTTTCATGTCCTTTTTATACTGTGGTGCTCAGAACTGCACACAGTACTCGAGGTGAGGCCGCACCAGCGCAGAGTAGAGCGGGACAATCACCTCCCTCGACCTACTAGCGATGCCGTGCTTGATGCACCCCAGGACACGGTTGGCCCTCCTGGCTGCCAGGGCACACTGCTGGCTCATATTCAACTTGCTGTCTACCACGACTCCCAGATCCCTCTCTTCTAGGCTGCTCTCCAGCGTCTCATCGCCCAGTCTGTACATGCAGCCAGGGTTTCCCCGTCCCAGGTGCAGGACCCGGCACTTGCTCTTATTGAACTTCATGCGGTTGGTGATCGCCCAGCTCTCCAACCTGTCCAGATCCCTCTGTAAGGCCTTTACGCCCTCATTTGAGTCCACAACTCCTCCAAGTTTGGTGTCATCAGCAAACTTGCTCAAAATACCTTCTATTCCTACATCCAGACCGTTTATAAAAATATTGAAGAGTACCGGCCCTAAAATGGAGCCTTGAGGGACCCCATTGGTGACCGCCCGCCAGCCTGACGCAGCCCCATTTACCATAACCCTTTGGGCCCTGCCCGTTAGCCAATTGCTCACCCATCATATTATGTTTTTATTTAGCTGTATGGTGGACATTTTGTCCGGTAGGACCCTATGGGAAACCGTGTCAAAAGCCTTGCTGAAGTCCAAAAAAATCACATCAGCTGGTTTCCCTTGGTCCACCATACGGGTGATCTTATCATAAAAGGAAATCAGGTTAGTTAGGCAGGACCTACCCTTCACAAACCCATGCTGGCTGGGACCAATGACTGCTTTGTCCTCCAGGTGCGCCTCAATAAGTCCGAGAACCAACTTCTCCATGATTTTACCAGGCACTGACGTGAGACTGACAGGCCTGTAATTTCTAGGGTCTTCTTTCTGACCCTTCTTGAAAATCGGCACAACATTTGCCAGCATCCAGTCTACCGGGACCTCTCCAAATTCCCAGGATCGTTGAAAAATAATTGAAAGAGGTTCCGCGATGACGTCCGCCAGCTCTTTCAGCACCCGGGGATGAATCCCATCCGGACCCATGGACTTTGCTACTCCAGGTGGAGTAGCAAATCCCGCACACGTTCAGGGTCAGTTGGGAGTTTGTCATCCCCACCGTCCCGGCCCTCCAGCTCACACCCTGGGTCCCGAAGCCCATCATCGGAGTTGAAGACAGAGGCAAAGAAGGCGTTAAGCGTCTCTTCTTTGCCTATGTCATCGTCTGTGAGGAGACCTTCCCTATCAAGGAGCGGCCCTATGTATTCTTTAGTTCTCCTTTTTCCATTTACATATCTAAAAAAACCCTTTTTATTTTCTCTCACAGACACAGCCAGCTTCAACTCTAGCTGTGCTTTGGCCACACGAACTTTCTCCCTACAAACACGAACAGCATCCCTGTATTCTTTCCATGACGCCTGGCCCTCCTTCCAGTAGCGAAACACTCTCTGTTTCCGCCTACTCTCCATTAGAACGTTCCTGGTCAGCCACGCCGGCCTCCTGCCCCGCCTGCCTGACTTGCGATATTTAGAAATTGCCTGATCTTGTGTTTCTAGGAGGCATCGCTTAAAGAGTGACCAGCACTGGTGGACATCGAGGCCTTCAAGAGCAGTTTCCCAGGGGACCTTGCTGACTAGTTCCCTGAGCAGCCTGAAGTCCGCTTTCCCCATATCTACGGATGAGGTTTTTGGTGGCACTTTTCCTACTGTCACCATAACTTTTGAACTCAACCGCTTCATGGTCGCTATGACCGAGGTGGCCACCAATCACATCTCCCACCAGACCCTCTCTGTTTTCTAGCAACAGGTCTAGGAGGGCACCTTTCCTAGTTGGCTCCGTAAGCACCTGCACCAAGAAGTTATCAATATGACATTTTGTATATTGTAATATTTGCATATTGTAAGTATTTTGTGTCGAAAGTGTTTGTGTAAGTGTAAGGCTTTGCAACAAAGTGTTACAAGTCACTTCACGAAGAACACAGTCAGAGACAATACTTGTTTCGTTGGTTATCATTCTAAATTATATTCCTGTGGTATGAATGAGATGTGCTGGAGGCCTCCGTGTGCTATTGTGCTGTGTGAGCGAGACGCAGCGTTCTGCAAAGCGAGTGCAGAGTTCCGATCCGTTGTTCCGTACTCTCCGCAAGGGGAGTGGGCAGAGACGAACGAAGTGCTTGACAGACTGAAAAGAAGTGCTGTTTTGTCCAAGTTTGAGTGGTGGTGCCTAATATATGGGCCCGGTGTATCTTGTGTCTCTTGTGTATCCTATTTTTGCTCTTAAATGTTTTGACTGTGACAAGAAAAAGGCAGGAGCATGATATGACATGCTTCCTGCAACATATGAGGTCCGCACAGGCCGAGACCTGGACTCGCTGAGACCTGAACAGGCCAAGAGACCGGAGCGGCACCGAGAGACTGGAGCGGCGCTGGGAGACCCGAGACACTACGGAGGGAACTACCGCTGGATGGAGAGAGCCCTGAGAGACGCTGCAGAGCCACGGACGGCTCTGAGAGACACAGAATAGACCGGACAGAAGCTGCAAAAAGCGGGGAAATTGAAGTAATTGCGGAACATCCGAGATCAAGTTGCTACAGGAGACCAGAGGCGTCAGTGGACACCGGTAGCCGACCCTCACCGTGTGGCGATTCGGCACAGAGCAGAGGAGCGGACATCAGGACCCTGCAGCCTGTCTGACGGAACCATGGAGACAGCGGCAGCAGCGGCTGTGCTGCTTCACTCTAGCCTTCTTTTTATAAAAGGTTTATCTTGCAATGCAAAAAAGACTGTTAGTCCCCAGATCGGTGTTATAACTGTTACTAGTGACGACTTAGCTCTATTGCTTGGCACGAGTGCAGAGACGCAGATTACTCTGCCAAATGACCACCGGCAGGCTCTTTCACAAACCTAAGGTTGCAGCTGGCACTGCCTGCAGACGTATAGCAGATGTTACTCTCTCTTTCCTAACTAGTAATCATGTGTCTCATCCATCTGTGGTGAATGGCCAGTGGCAAAAAGAAAAGGGGGGAGACAAAGAAACTGTACAAGGAGGATGCCACTGACATTAACAGCATGGGTAATAGGAGTAGTGTAAGTGACACAGGTGCGGAGCGGTGGCAGGCGCTGCTGCTCTGTGGGGCTCTCTGCCTGCTGCTCGCCCTCGCCTGCCTGTGCACTGCCGCCGACGGTGTTAGAGTAAAATGTGAAGACTTCTCAGATGGCAGTGATGAGAGTGCCTGTGTGAAGAAGACGTGTGCTGAATCTGACCTTGTGTGCAACAGTGGTCAGTGTGTGCTAAACAGATGGCAGTGTGATGGTGATTCGGATAGTGAAGATTGGTCTGACGAAAGTGCTGAGCTGTGTCATATGAGAACAGTGTCGTGGAAATGTGATGGTGAAAGAGACTGTGACAGTGGAGAAGATGAAGAGAATTGTGGCAATGTGACTTGTAGTGCATGAGTTCACATGCAGTAGTGGACAATGTTATTTCCAAAAGCTTTGTCTGCAATGTTCAAGATGACTGCAGTGATGGTAGCGATGAGCTGCAGTGTGCACCTCCTACCTGTAGTGTTCATGACTTTCAGTGCAAGAGTTCTACATGCATCCCTATCACCTGGGTGTGTGATGATGATGCTGACTGCTCCGACCACTCGGATGAATCTTTGGAGCAGTGTGGCCGCCTGCCTGCACCTCCAGTGACATGTTCTACGAGTGAGGTGCAGTGCGGCTCAGGTGAATGTATCCACAAAAAGTGGCGATGTGATGGAGTTCCTGATTGCAGGGATGGAAGTGATGAAATTAACTGCCCTTCTCGGACCTGCAGGCCAGACCAGTTCAGATGTGAAGACGGGAACTGTGTCCATGGGAGTAGGCAGTACAGCGGTGTGAGAGACTGTCTGGAAGGCACTGATGAAGCAAACTGTAACAATTCAGTGCTCTGGACCTGGCAAATTCAAGTGCAGAAGTGGTGAATGCATAGATATCAATAAAGTGTGTAACCAGCAGAGAGACTGCAAGGACTGGGGTGATGTGATGAACCCCTGAAGGAATGCAACATAAATGACTGTGACTGTCCAGCTGGGTTTGAGTTTGTAAACAAGAGAAACTGTGGAGATATTGATGACTGCCAAATCCCTGGTATCTGTAGTCAAATCTGTATCAACGTGAAAGGTGGCTACAAATGAGAATGTAGCCGTGGCTATCAGATGAGTCCTGCAATAGGAATCTGGAAAGGGCCTTGTTTCAGTAGCCAGTAAAAAAAAGGTATAGTCCCTCACATCGGGGGTTCAGTGATTCTTTCCTCTCGTGGCTACTTGTTAAAACACTTAATTTTTTCTATCTTCTGATACATTCTTTTGTATTTTTACACTTTCTTTGTTATCTTTCTTCTTTTTATCTTCTGATAAGGTCCTTTCCATGTTCCTGTAGGCACAGGCAGGCGAGGGCGAGCAGCAGGCAGAGAGCCCCACAGAGCAGCAGCGCCTGCCACCGCTCCGCACCTGTGTCACTTACACTACTCCTATTACCCATGCTGTTAGTGTCAGTGGCATCCTCCTTGTACAGTTTCTTTGTCTCCCCCCTTTTCTTTTTGCCACTGGCCATTCACCACAGATGGATGAGACACATGATTACTAGTTAGGAAAGAGAGAGTAACGTCTGCTAACGTCAGCAGGCAGTGCCAGCTGCAACCTTAGGATTGTGAAAGAGCCTGCCGGTGGTCATTTGGCAGAGTAATCTGCGTCTCTGCACTCGTGCCAAGCAATAGAGCTAAGTCGTCACTAGTAATAGTTATAACACCGATTTAACACGGAACAACGGATCGGAACTCTGCACTCACTTTGCAGAACGCTGCGTCTCGCTCACACAGGACAATCGCACACGGAGGCCTCCAGCACATCTCATTCATACCACAGGAATATAATTTAGAATGATAACCAACGAAACAAGTATTGTCTCTGACTGTGTTCTTCGTGAAGTGACTTGTAACACTTTGTTTCAAACCCTTACACTTACACAAACACTTTCGACACAAAATACTTAAAATATGCAAATATTACAATATACAAAATGTCAACACAAATACATACATAAAAACACATACAATTATTACCACTCCAGTTAGTATCCCTCCAGCAGCCGAAAACGTACCGTTTGTCTGCAGTTTCAGGAGATCTTTGCTCCTGCGGTGAGCAGCTGAGAGTGGAGTCCCCTCCGAGCAAAAACGCTCAGGGCGCACCTAGGGGCGTCCGCGCCGCAGCCGATCCCGCAGCCGAGCAGACTGTCTCCTGCCTGGCTCACCAAAATGACTCACAGAAAGCTGACTCCACAATAAGTAAGATTGTAAAGTAGGTATGTTTACTCAGTTCCAAGCAGCGCGGGGCGGGTAGTCCCACCAAAGTCATGCACGCCTTAAGTGGCAAATTGCTTTAGTAAGGAGTTACATATACATGAACATTCCTATACATATACATATTCCTAACCTGTCCCTTTGTGAACAGTTCTCCTTATCTCAGACCCCTTGATTAAAGTCCGAACCGTGAGGTTGTTTTTGATCTGGTTCTCGGGGTCCGAGAGGCTTCTGTTATCTGGTGGTATAAGTGCAGCACAGGCACAAATGTAGCACATATTCGTTCTTAATCAATTGCTCTCTAATTTCTAATTCCAATGTTTCAGCTTGCTCTTTTCCGGATCCACAGGTATTCTACTATTAATGTTTAAAGCCTGACAGACCCCGTCCTCCGTGGATCAAAATACATGGGGTCTTCAGGGTTCTTTTGGTCATTCTATCTTATAGTACTGGATCATTTTCAATTTACTCTTTAATTTTCTTGGGCCCCTACAGTTCCAATTTCTATTCATAATGGACTTTTCATAATGGACTTTTCGGTCATATATCTGGTAATTTGCGCCCTTTCTGGTCCTCGGTCTTCGATTTTATCTGACCCATCCGGGAATTTTACTAGTGGCAATTCCCACAGCCCTTGGTTGCCTACAGGGAGAGTGTCTTGCAGGGGTTTAGGACCAATCTCCCACCTACGTATCACTCCATTCACCGGCCCAGCGTCCCAACAGAAGATTTGCGCCAGTGAGAAAACAAAAAGACGTGTTTTTTTTTTTTTTCTTCACGTCTAGTTCATGTTTGGGGGGTTTTTGACGTGTTTTGGGGTCTCCGTTGGGTTTTGTTGGGTTCTTCTTGGTCATTATGTTAAATAGGTGTGGATTGTGGGTTTTGGAGATCATCAGGTAGGTTTAAGGTTATTTTGGGTTTATACCATGGCGTTTTTTTTTTTTTTTTAAGGATCTGAGTTGATTTTGGTGTGTTTTTGACGTGTCTGGGGGTCTCCGTTTGGTTTCGTTGGGTTCTGCATTGTCATCATGGTGGAAAATGGTAAATTGCTGGTTTTAGAGATCTTGAGGTAGGTTGAGGGTGGTTTTGGGGTGGATCTGTGTTTTTGGGGGATTTTCTTCCAGATTTTGGGATGATCCCCTTCTTTTATGGGGCGATTTTGACGTGTTTTGTCGTCTCCGTTTGCTTTCGTTGTGCATTCCTTGGTAATCATTGTGGAAAAGGGTAAATTTTGGGTTTTGGAGAACATGATGAAGGTTTAGGGTGCTTTTGGGGTGGATCTATGGTATTCAGGGTTTTTTTTTGGGGGGGTGTGTGATTCATGGTTTTGGGGATTTTCTTTCGTTTTTGGGGGTGATCCTATTCTTTTTGTGGTGTTTTTGACGTGTTTTGGTGTCTCCGTTGGATTTTGTTGGGTTTTCCGTGGTCATCATGGTGGAAAAGGGTAAATTGCGGGTTTTGGAGAACATCAGGTAGTTTTAATGGGACTTTTGGGGTGGATTCATGGTATTTGCGTTTTTCTTCTATTTTTTGGCGTGATCCTGTTCTTTTTTGGGGTGTTTTTGAC
The DNA here is from genome assembly GCA_026413565.1 of Aythya baeri. Taxonomy (NCBI): domain Eukaryota; kingdom Metazoa; phylum Chordata; class Aves; order Anseriformes; family Anatidae; genus Aythya; species Aythya baeri. The sequence continues at coordinate 6,088,632 of CM048636.1, forward strand.
GTGTTTTGGGGTCTCCGTTGGGTTTCGTTGGGTTGTCTTTTGTCGTTAAGGTCAATGGGAGTGGATTGTGGGGTTTGGAGAAGATCAGGTGAGCTTATTTGGGGGAAAATCATGGTTTTGTTTTTTTTTCTTCTGATCCAGTTCCTTTTTGGTGTGTTTTTGACGTGTTTTGGGGTCTCTGTTGGGTTTCGTTGCGTTTTCCGTTGTCATCATGTTGGAAAATGGTAAATTGTGGGTTTTGGAGAACATCAGGTAGGTTAAGGGGGACGTTTGGGGTGCATCTATGGTATTTGGGGTTTTCTTTCGTTTTGGGGTGATCCTGTTCTTGTTTGGGGTGTTTATAACGTGTTTTGGGGTCTCCGTTGGGTTTTGTTGTTTTCTTGTTGGGCAATATGTTAAATAGGTGTGGATTGTGGGTTTTGGAGAACATCAGGTAGGTTTTAGGTTTTTTTGGGGTTATATCATGGCGGTTTTTTTTTTTTTTTTAGAATCTGGGTTGATTTTTTTTTTTTTTTTTTTGATTTTTTTGGGTCTCTGTTGTGTTTCGTTGGGTTTTCCGTGGTCATCATGGTGGAAAAGGGTAAATTGTGTGTTTTGGAGAACATCTGGTAGGTTTAGGGTGGTTTTGGGGTGGATCTATGGTTTTGACGTATTTTCTTCCAGTTTTGGGGGTGATGCCGATATTTTTTGGGGTGTTTTTGACGTGTTTTGGGGTCTCCATTAGGTTTTGTTGGGTTCTTGTTTGTCATTATGTTAAATGGGAGTGGATTGTGGGTTTTGGAGAAGATCAGGTAGGTTTAGGGTGGTTTTGTAGAGAAATTCATAGTTTTGTGTTTCTTTACTTCTGATCCAGTTCTTTTTTGGGGTGTTTTTGACGTGTTTTGGTTTCTGCGTTGGGTTTCGTTTGGTTTTCCGTGGTCATCATGGTTAAAAAGAGTAAATTGTGGGTTTTGGAGAACATCAGGTAGCTTTAGTGGGGGTTTTGGGGAGGATCTATGGCTTTGAGAGTTTTCTTTCTTTTTAGGGGGTGATCCTGCTCTTTTTTGTGGTGTTTTTGACGTGTTTTGGTTTCTGCGTTGGGTTTCGTTTGGTTTTCCATTGTCATCATGGTGAAAAAGAGTAAATTGTGGGTTTTGGAGAACATCAGGTAGGTTTAGGGTGGTTTTGGGGTGGATCTATTGTTTTTGGGTTTTTCTTTCTTTTTTGGGGATATCCCGTTCTTGTTTGGGGTGTTTTTGATTGTTTTGGGGTCTCCGTTGGGTTTTGTTGGGTTCTCGGTGGTCGTTAAGGTAAATGGGAGTGGATTGTGGGTTTTGGAGAAGATCAGGTGAGTTTAGGGTGGTTTTTGGAGGAAATTCATACTTTTTTTTTTTTTCTTCTGATCCAGATCTTTTTTTTTGGGGTGTTTTTGACGTGTTTTGGGGTGTCTGTTGCGTTTCGTTGAGTTCCTAATGGGTTTTCTGGTGGTTGGGAGTGGACTTTGGGCTTTGGAGAACATCAAGTAAGTTTAGGGTGGTTTTGGGGTGGATCTATGATTTTGGGGTTATTTTCTTCCACTTTTGGGTGTCATCCCGTTCTTTTTTGGGGTGTTTTTGACGTGTTTTGTGGTCTCCGTTGGGTTTTGTTGGGTTCTCGTCGGTCGTTAAGGTAAATGGAAGTGGATTGTGGGTTTTGGAGAAGGTCAGGTAGGTTTAGGGTGGTTTTGGGGAAAAAATCATGGTTTTGGGGTTTTTTTTCTTCTTTTTTGGGTGTTTTTGACGTGTTTTGGGGTCTCCGTTGGGTTTCGTTTGGTTTTCCATGGTCATCACGGTGAAAAAGAGTAAATTGTGGGTTTTGGAGAACATCAGGTAGGTTTAGTGGGGGTTTTGGGGTGGATCTATGGCTTTTAGAGTTTTCTTTCGTTTTAGGGGTTGATCCTGTTCTTTTTTGTGGTGTTTTTGACGTGTTTTGGGGTCTCCGTTGGGTTTCGTTGTGTTTTCCGTGGTCATCATGGTGGAAAATGGTAAATTGTGGGTTTTGGAGAACATCAGGTAGGTTAAGGGGGACGTTTGGGGTGGATTTATGGTATTTGGGCTTTTCTTTCGTTTTGGGGTGATGCCGTTCTTTTTTGGGGTGTTTTTGACGTGTTTTGGGGTCTCCGTTGGGTTTTGTTGTGTTCTTGTTGGTCATTATGTTAAATAGGTGTGGATTGTGGGTTTTGGAGAACATCAGGTAGGTTTTAGTTTTTTTTGGGGTTATATCATGGCAGGTTTTTTTTGTTTTATTTTTTTTTAGGATCTGGGTTGATTTTGTTTTTTTATTTTTTTGGGTCTCTGTTGTGTTTCGTTGGGTTTTCCGTGGTCATCATGGTGGAAAAGGGTAAATTGTGGGTTTTGGAGAAGATCAGGTAGGTTTAGGGTGGTTTTGGGGTGGATCTATGGTTTTGGCGTATTTTCTTCCAGTTTTGGGGGTGATGCCGTTCTTTTTTGGGGTGTTTTTGACGTGTTTTGGGGTCTCCGTTGGGTTTTGTTGGGTTCTTGTTTGTCATTATGTTAAATGGGAGTGGATTGTGGGTTTTGGAGAAGATCAGGTAGGTTTAGGGTGGTTTTGTAGAGAAATTCATAGTTTTGTGTTTTTTTACTTCTGATCCAGTTCTTTTTTGGGGTGTTTTTGACGTGTTTTGGTTTCTGCGTTGGGTTTCGTTTGGTTTTCCGTGGTCATCATGGTGAAAAAGAGTAAATTGTGGGTTTTGGAGAACATCAGGTAGGTTTAGTGGGGGTTTTGGGGTGGATCTATGGCTTTGAGAGTTTTCTTTCTTTTTAGGGGTGATCCAGTTCTTTTTTGGGGTGTTTTTGACGTGTTTTGGTTTCTCCGTTGGGTTTCGTTTGGTTTTCCATTGTCATCATGGTGAAAAAGAGTAAATTGTGGGTTTTGGAGAAGATCAGGTAGGTTTAGGGTGGTTTTGGGGTGGATCTATTGTTTTTGGGTTTTTCTTTCTTTTTTGGGGATATCCCGTTCTTGTTTGGGGTGTTTTTGATTGTTTTGGGGTCTCCGTTGGGTTTTGTTGGGTTCTCGTTGGTCGTTAAGGTAAATGGGAGTGGATTGTGGGTTTTGGAGAAGATCAGGTGAGTTTAGGGTGGTTTTGGGAGGAAATTCATACTTTTTTTTTTCTTCTGATCCAGATCTTTTTTGGGGTGTTTTTGACGTGTTTTGGGGTGTCTGTTGCGTTTCGTTGAGTTCCTAATGGGTTTTCTGGTGGTTGGGAGTGGACTTTGGGCTTTGGAGAACATCAGGTAGGTTTAGGGTGGTTTTGGCGTGGATCTATGATTTTGGGGTTATTTTCTTCCAGTTTTGGGGGTCATCCCGTTCTTTTTTGGGGTGTTTTTGACGTGTTTTGTGGTCTCCGTTGGGTTTTGTTGGGTTCTCGTTGGTCGTTAAGGTAAATGGGAGTGGATTGTGGGTTTTGGAGAAGGTCAGGTAGGTTTAGGGTGGTTTTGTAGAAAAAATCATAGTTTTGGGGTTTTTTACTTCTGCTCCAGTTCTTTTTTGGGGTGTTTTTGACGTGTTTTGGGGTCTCCGTTGGGTTTCGTTTGGTTTTCCATGGTCATCACGGTGAAAAAGAGTAAATTGTGGGTTTTGGAGAACATCAGGTAGGTTTAGTGGGGGTTTTTGGGGTGGATCTATGGCTTTTAGAGTTTTCTTTCGTTTTAGGGGTTGATCCTGTTCTTTTTTTGTGGTGTTTTTGACGTGTTTTGGGGTCTCCGTTGGGTTTCGTTGTGTTTTCCATGGTCATCATGGTGGAAAATGGTAAATTGTGGGTTTTGGAGAAGATCAGATAGGTTTAGGGTGGTTTTGTAGAAAAATTCATAGTTTTGTGTTTTTTTACTTCTGATCCAGTTCTTTTTTGGGGTGTTTTTGACGTGTTTTGGGGTCTCTGTTGGGTTTCGTTGCGTTTTCCGTCGTCATCATGTTGGAAAATGGTAAATTGTGGGTTTTGGAGAACATCAGGTAGGTTAAGGGGGACGTTTGGGGTGCATCTATGGTATTTGGGGTTTTCTTTCGTTTTGGGGTGATCCTGTTCTTGTTTGGGGTGTTTATAACGTGTTTTGGGGTCTCCGTTGGGTTTTGTTGTTTTCTTGTTGGGCAATATGTTAAATAGGTGTGGATTGTGGGTTTTGGAGAACATCAGGTAGGTTTTAGGTTTTTTTGGGGTTATATCATGGCGGTTTTTTTTTTTTTTTTTAGAATCTGGGTTGTTTTTTTTTTTTTTTTTTTTTTTTTTTGATTTTTTTGGGTCTCTGTTGTGTTTCGTTGGGTTTTCCGTGGTCATCATGGTGGAAAAGGGTAAATTGTGGGTTTTGGAGAACATCAGGTAGGTTTAGGGTGGTTTTGGGGTGGATCTATGGTTTTGGCGTATTTTCTTCCAGTTTTGGGGGTGATGCCGATATTTTTTGGGGTGTTTTTGACGTGTTTTGGGGTCTCCATTAGGTTTTGTTGGGTTCTTGTTTGTCATTATGTTAAATGGGAGTGGATTGTGGGTTTTGGAGAAGATCAGGTAGGTTTAGGGTGGTTTTGTAGAGAAATTCATAGTTTTGTGTTTCTTTACTTCTGATCCAGTTCTTTTTTGGGGTGTTTTTGACGTGTTTTGGTTTCTCCGTTGGGTTTCGTTGTGTTTTCCGTGGTCATCATGGTGGAAAAGAGTAAATTGTGGGTTTTGGAGAACATCAGGTAGGTTTAGTGGGGGTTTTGTTGAGGATCTATGGCTTTGAGAGTTTTCTTTCTTTTGAGTGGGTGATCCTGTTCTTTTTTGGGGTGTTTTTGACGTGTTTTGGTTTCTCCGTTGGGTTTCGTTTGGTTTTCCATTGTCATCATGGTGAAAAAGAGTAAATTGTGGGTTTTGGAGAAGATCAGGTAGGTTTAGGGTGGTTTTGGGGTGGATCTATTGTTTTTGGGTTTTTCTTTCTTTTTTGGGGATATCCCGTTCTTGTTTGGGGTGTTTTTGATTGTTTTGGGGTCTCCGTTGGGTTTTGTTGGGTTCTCGGTGGTCGTTAAGGTAAATGGGAGTGGATTGTGGGTTTTGGAGAAGATCAGGTGAGTTTAGGGTGGTTTTTGGAGGTTATATCATGGCGGTTTTTTTTTTGTTTTTTTTTTTTAGAATCCTGGGTTGATCTTTTTTTTTGGGGTGTTTTTGACGTGTTTTGGGGTGTCTGTTGCGTTTCGTTGAGTTCCTAATGGGTTTTCTGGTGGTTGGGAGTGGACTTTGGGCTTTGGAGAACATCAAGTAAGTTTAGGGTGGTTTTGGGGTGGATCTATGATTTTGGGGTTATTTTCTTCCACTTTTGGGTGTCATCCCGTTCTTTTTTGGGGTGTTTTTGACGTGTTTTGTGGTCTCCGTTGGGTTTTGTTGGGTTCTCGTCGGTCGTTAAGGTAAATGGAAGTGGATTGTGGGTTTTGGAGAAGGTCAGGTAGGTTTAGGGTGGTTTTGTAGAAAAAATCATAGTTTTGGGGTATTTTACTTCTGCTCCAGTTCTTTTTTGGGTGTTTTTGACGTGTTTTGGGGTCTCCGTTGGGTTTCGTTTGGTTTTCCATGGTCATCACGGTGAAAAAGAGTAAATTGTGGGTTTTGGAGAACATCAGGTAGGTTTAGTGGGGGTTTTGGGGTGGATCTATGGCTTTTAGAGTTTTCTTTCGTTTTAGGGGTTGATCCTGTTCTTTTTTTGTGGTGTTTTTGACGTGTTTTGGGGTCTCCGTTGGGTTTCGTTGTGTTTTCCATGGTCATCATGGTGGAAAATTGTAAATTGTGGGTTTTGGAGAAGATCAGATAGGTTTAGGGTGGTTTTGGGGTGGATCTATTGTTTTTGGGTTTTTCTTTCTTTTTTGGGGATATCCCGTTCTTGTTTGGGGTGTTCTTGACGTGTTTTGGGGTCTCCGTTGGGTTTTGTTTGGTTCTCATTTGTCGTTAAGTTAAATGGGAGTGGATTGTGGGTTTTGAAGAAGATCAGGTTAGTTTAGGGTGGTTTTGTGGGGAAATTCATACGTTTTTTTTTTTTTTTTTTCTTCTGATCCTGTTCTTTTTTGGGGTGTTTTTGACGTGTTTTGGGGTCTCTGTTGGGTTTCGTTGGGTTTTCCGTTGTCATCATGGTGGAAAATGGTAAATTGTGGGTTTTGGAGAACATCAGTTAGGTTTAGGGTGGTTTTGGGGTGGATCTATGGTTTTGGGGATTTTCTTTCGTTTTTGGGGGTGATCCTATTCTTTTTGTGGTGTTTTTGACGTGTTTTGGTGTCTCCGTTGGGTTTTGTTGGGTTTTCCGTGGTCATCATGGTGGAAAAGGGTAAATTGTGGGTTTTGGAGAATATCAGGTAGGTTTATTGGGACTTTTGGGGTGGATCTATGGTATTTGGGGTTTTCTTCTATTTTTTTGCGTGATCCTGTTCTTTTTTGGGGTGTTTTTGACGTGTTTTGGGGTCTCCGTTGGGTTTCGTTGGGTTCTCGTTTGTCGTTAAGGTCAATGGGAGTGGATTGTGGGTTTTGGAGAAGATCAGGTAGGTCTTAGGGTGGTTTTTGGGAGGAAATTCATGGTTTTGTTTTTTTTTTCTTCTGATCCAGTTCTTTTTTGTGGTGTTTTTGACGTGTTTTGGGGTCTCTGTTGGGTTTCGTTGCGTTTTCCGTTGTCATCATGTTGGAAAATGGTAAATTGTGGGTTTTGGAGAACATCAGGTAGGTTAAGGGGGACGTTTGGGGTGGATTCATGGTATTTGGGGTTTTCTTTCGTTTTGGGGTGATCCTGTTCTTGTTTGGGGTGTTTATAACGTGTTTTGGGGTCTCCGTTGGGTTTTGTTGTTTTCTTGTTGGGCATTATGTTAAATAGGTGTGGATTGTGGGTTTTGGAGAACATCAGGTAGGTTTTAGTTTTTTTGGGGGTTATATCATGGTGTTTTTTTTTTTTTTTTTAGGATCTGGGTTGATTTTGTTTTTTTTTTTTGAGTTTTTTGGGTCTCTGTTGGGTTTCGTTGGGTTTTCCGTGGTCATTGTGGTGGAAAAGGGTAAATTGTGGGTTTTGGAGAAGATCAGGTAGGTTTAGGGTGGTTTTGGGGTGGATCTATGGTTTTGGGGGATTTTCTTCCAGTTTTGGGGTGATCCCGTTCTTTTTTGGGGTGTTTTGGACGTGTTTTGGGTTCTCCGTTGGGTTTTGCTGGGTTCTTGTTTGTCATTATGTTAAATGGGAGTGGATTGTGGGTTTTGGAGAAGATCAGGTAGGTTTAGGGTGGTTTTGTAGAGAAATTCATAGTTTTGTGTTTCTTTACTTCTGATCCAGTTCTTTTTTGGGGTGTTTTTGACGTGTTTTGGTTTCTGCGTTGGGTTTCGTTTGGTTTTCCGTGGTCATCATGGTGAAAAAGAGTAAATTGTGGGTTTTGGAGAACATCAGGTAGGTTTAGTGGGGGTTTTGGGGTGGATCTATGGCTTTGAGAGTTTTCTTTCTTTTTAGGGGGTGATCCTGTTCTTTTTTGTGGTGTTTTTGACGTGTTTTGGTTTCTCCGTTGGGTTTCGTTTGGTTTTCCATTGTCATCATGGTGAAAAAGAGTAAATTGTGGGTTTTGGAGAAGATCAGGTAGGTTTAGGGTGGTTTTGGGGTGGATCTATTGTTTTTGGGTTTTTCTTTCTTTTTGGGGATATCCCGTTCTTGTTTGGGGTGTTTATGATTGTTTTGGGGTCTCCGTTGGGTTTCGTTGTGTTCTCGTTGGTCGTTAAGGTAAATGGGAGTGGATTGTGGGTTTTGGAGAAGATCAGGTGAGTTTAGGGTGGTTTTTGGAGGAAATTCATACTTTTTTTTTTCTTCTGATCCAGATCTTTTTTGGGGTGTTTTTGACGTGTTTTGGGGTGTCTGTTGCGTTTCGTTGAGTTCCTAATGGGTTTTCTGGTGGTTGGGAGTGGACTTTGGGCTTTGGAGAACATCAAGTAGGTTTAGGGTGGTTTTGGCGTGGATCTATGATTTTGGGGTTATTTTCTTCCAGTTTTGGGGGTCATCCCGTTCTTTTTTGGGGTGTTTTTGACGTGTTTTGTGGTCTCCGTTGGGTTTTGTTGGGTTCTCGTCGGTCGTTAAGGTAAATGGGAGTGGATTGTGGGTTTTGGAGAAGATCAGGTAGGTTTAGGGTGGTTTTGTAGAAAAAATCATAGTTTTGGGGTTTTTTACTTCTGCTCCAGTTCTTTTTTGGGGTGTTTTTGACGTGTTTTGGGGTCTCCGTTGGGTTTCGTTTGGTTTTCCATGGTCATCACGGTGAAAAAGAGTAAATTGTGGGTTTTGGAGAACATCAGGTAGGTTTAGTGGGGGTTTTGGGGTGGATCTATGGCTTTTAGAGTTTTCTTTCGTTTTAGGGGTTGATCCTGTTCTTTTTTTGTGGTGTTTTTGACGTGTTTTGGGGTCTCCGTTGGGTTTCGTTGTGTTTTCCATGGTCATCATGGTGGAAAATTGTAAATTGTGGGTTTTGGAGAAGATCAGATAGGTTTAGGGTGGTTTTGTAGAAAAATTCATAGTTTTGTGTTTTTTTTACTTCTGATCCAGTTCTTTTTTGGGGTGTTTTTGACGTGTTTTGGGGTCTCCGTTGGGTTTCGTTTGGTTCTCGTTGGTCGTTAAGTTAAATGGGAGCGGATTGTGGGTTTTGGCGAAGAGTAGGTGAGTTTAAGGTGGTATTGGGGGAAAGTTCATACGTTTTTTTTTTTTTTTTTTTTTTTCTTCTGATCCTGTTCTTTTTTGGCGTTATTTTGACGTGTTTTGGGTTCTCCGATTGGTTTCGTTGGTTTTTCCTTTGTCATCGTGGTGGTAAAAGGTAAATTGTGGGTTTTGGAGAAATTCAGGTGAGTTTAAGGATTTTTGGGGGGTGGATCTATGGTTTTGGGGATTTTCTTTCGTTTTTGGGGGTGATCCTATTCTTTTTGTGGTGTTTTTGACGTGTTTTGGTGTCTCCGTTGGATTTTGTTGGGTTTTCCGTGGTCATCATGGTGGAAAAGGGTAAATTGCGGGTTTTGGAGAACATCAGGTAGTTTTAATGGGACTTTTGGGGTGGATTCATGGTATTTGCGTTTTTCTTCTGTTTTTTTTGGGGGTGATCTTGTTCTTTTTTGGTGTGTTTTTGACATGTTTTGGTGTCTCCGTTGGGTTTCGTTGGGTTGTCGTTTGTCGTTAAGGTCAATGGGAGTGGATTGTGGGGTTTGGAGAAGATCAGGTGATCTTAGGGTGGTTTTTGGGGGAAAATCATGGTTTTGTTTTTTTTTTTTCTTCTGATCCAGTTCCTTTTTGGCGTGTTTTTGACGTGTTTTGGGGTCTCTGTTGGGTTTCGTTGCGTTTTCCGTCGTCATCATGTTGGAAAATGGTAAATTGTGGGTTTTGGAGAACATCAGGTAGGTTAAGGGGGACGTTTGGGGTGCATCTATGGTATTTGGGGTTTTCTTTCGTTTTGGGGTGATCCTGTTCTTGTTTGGGGTGTTTATAACGTGTTTTGGGGTCTCCGTTGGGTTTTGTTGTTTTCTTGTTGGGCAATATGTTAAATAGGTGTGGATTGTGGGTTTTGGAGAACATCAGGTAGGTTTTAGGTTTTTTTGGGGTTATATCATGGGTTTGTTTTTTTTTTTTTTATGATCTGGGTTGATTTTGTATTTTGTTTTTTTTTTTTATTTTTTTGGGTCTCTGTTGTGTTTCGTTGGGTTTTCCGTGGTCATCATGGTGGAAAAGGGTAAATTGTGTGTTTTGGAGAACATCTGGTAGGTTTAGGGTGGTTTTGGGGTGGATCTATGGTTTTGACGTATTTTCTTCCAGTTTTGGGGGTGATGCCGATATTTTTTGGGGTGTTTTTGACGTGTTTTGGGGTCTCCATTAGGTTTTGTTGGGTTCTTGTTTGTCATTATGTTAAATGGGAGTGGATTGTGGGTTTTGGAGAAGATCAGGTAGGTTTAGGGTGGTTTTGTAGAGAAATTCATAGTTTTGTGTTTCTTTACTTCTGATCCAGTTCTTTTTTGGGGTGTTTTTGACGTGTTTTGGTTTCTGCGTTGGGTTTCGTTTGGTTTTCCGTGGTCATCATGGTTAAAAAGAGTAAATTGTGGGTTTTGGAGAACATCAGGTAGCTTTAGTGGGGGTTTTGGGGAGGATCTATGGCTTTGAGAGTTTTCTTTCTTTTTAGGGGGTGATCCTGCTCTTTTTTGTGGTGTTTTTGACGTGTTTTGGTTTCTGCGTTGGGTTTCGTTTGGTTTTCCATTGTCATCATGGTGAAAAAGAGTAAATTGTGGGTTTTGGAGAAGATCAGGTAGGTTTAGGGTGGTTTTGGGGTGGATCTATTGTTTTTGGGTTTTTCTTTCTTTTTTGGGGATATCCCGTTCTTGTTTGGGGTGTTTTTGATTGTTTTGGGGTCTCCGTTGGGTTTTGTTGGGTTCTCGTTGGTCGTTAAGGTAAATGGGAGTGGATTGTGGGTTTTGGAGAAGATCAGGTGAGTTTAGGGTGGTTTTGGGAGGAAATTCATACTTTTTTTTTTTTTTTCTTCTGATCCAGATCTTTTTTTTTGGGGTGTTTTTGACGTGTTTTGGGGTGTCTGTTGCGTTTCGTTGAGTTCCTAATGGGTTTTCTGGTGGTTGGGAGTGGACTTTGGGCTTTGGAGAACATCAAGTAAGTTTAGGGTGGTTTTGGGGTGGATCTATGATTTTGGGGTTATTTTCTTCCAGTTTTGGGGGTCATCCCGTTCTTTTTTGGGGTGTTTTTGACGTGTTTTGTGGTCTCCGTTGGGTTTTGTTGGGTTCTCGTCGGTCGTTAAGGTAAATGGAAGTGGATTGTGGGTTTTGGAGAAGGTCAGGTAGGTTTAGGGTGGTTTTGTAGAAAAAATCATAGTTTTGGGGTATTTTACTTCTGCTCCAGTTCTTTTTTGGGTGTTTTTGACGTGTTTTGGGGTCTCCGTTGGGTTTCGTTTGGTTTTCCATGGTCATCACGGTGAAAAAGAGTAAATTGTGGGTTTTGGAGAACATCAGGTAGGTTTAGTGGGGGTTTTGGGGTGGATCTATGGCTTTTAGAGTTTTCTTTCGTTTTAGGGGGTGATCCTGTTCTTTTTTGTGGTGTTTTTGACGTGTTTTGGGGTCTCCGTTGGGTTTCGTTGTGTTTTTCATGGTCATCATGGTGGAAAATTGTAAATTGTGGGTTTTGGAGAAGATCAGGTAGGTTTAGGGTGGTTTTGGGGTGGATCTATGGTTTTTGGGGTTTTTTCTTCTGATCCAGTTCTTTTTGGGGTGTTTTTGACGTGTTTTGGGGTCTCCGTTGGGTTTCGTTGGGTTCTCGTTGGTCGTTAAGGTAAAAGGGTGTGGATTGTGGGTTTTGGAGAACATCAGGTAGGTTTAGGGTGGTTTGGAGGTGGATCTATGATTTTTGGGGTTTTCTTTCGTTTTGGGGTGATCGTGTTCTTTTTTGGGGTGTTTTTGACGTGTTTTGGGGGCTCCGTTGGGTTTGGTTGGGTTCTTGTAGGTCATTACGTTAAATAGGAGTGGATTTTGGGTTTTGGAGAACATCAGGTAGGTTTAGGGTGGTTTTGGGGTGGATCTATGATTTTGGGGTTATTTTCTTTCGTTTTTTGATCCAGTTTTTTTTGGGGTTGTTTTTGACATGTTTTGGGGTCTCCGTTGGGTTTCGTTGGGTTTTCCATGGTCATCATGGTGGAAAAGTGTAAATTGTGGGTTTTGGAGAACATCAGGTAGGTTTAGGGTGGTTTTGGGGTGGATCTATGGTTTTTGGTGTTTTCTTTCGTTTTTTGGGGATATCCTGTTCTTTTTTGGGGTGTTTTTGACGTGTTTTGGGGTCTCCATTAGGTTTTGTTGGGTTCTTGTTTGTCATTATGTTAAATGGGAGTGGATTGTGGGTTTTGGAGAAGATCAGGTAGGTTTAGGGTGGTTTTGTAGAGAAATTCATAGTTTTGTGTTTCTTTACTTCTGATCCAGTTCTTTTTTGGGGTGTTTTTGACGTGTTTTGGTTTCTGCGTTGGGTTTCGTTTGGTTTTCCGTGGTCATCATGGTTAAAAAGAGTAAATTGTGGGTTTTGGAGAACATCAGGTAGGTTTAGGGTGGTTTTGGGGTGGATCTATGGTTTTTAGAATTTTCTTTCGTTTTAGGGGTGATCCTGTTCTTTTTTGGGGTGTTTTTGACGTGTTTTGGGGTCTCCGTTGGGTTTCCTTGGGTTTTCCATGGTTATCGTTGTGGAAAAGAGTAAATTGTGGGTTTTGGAGAAGATCAGGTAGGTTTAGGGTGGTTTTGGGGTGGATCTATTGTTTTTGGGTTTTTCTTTCTTTTTTGGGGATATCCCGTTCTTGTTTGGGGTGTTTTTGATTGTTTTGGGGTCTCCGTTGGGTTTTGTTGGGTTCTCGGTGGTCGTTAAGGTAAATGGGAGTGGATTGTGGGTTTTGGAGAAGATCAGGTGAGTTTAGGGTGGTTTTTGGAGGAAATTCATACTTTTTTTTTTTTTCTTCTGATCCAGATCTTTTTTTTTGGGGTGTTTTTGACGTGTTTTGGGGTGTCTGTTGCGTTTCGTTGAGTTCCTAATGGGTTTTCTGGTGGTTGGGAGTGGACTTTGGGCTTTGGAGAACATCAAGTAAGTTTAGGGTGGTTTTGGGGTGGATCTATGATTTTGGGGTTATTTTCTTCCACTTTTGGGTGTCATCCCGTTCTTTTTTGGGGTGTTTTTGACGTGTTTTGTGGTCTCCGTTGGGTTTTGTTGGGTTCTCGTCGGTCGTTAAGGTAAATGGAAGTGGATTGTGGGTTTTGGAGAAGGTCAGGTAGGTTTAGGGTGGTTTTGTAGAAAAAATCATAGTTTTGTGTTTCTTTACTTCTGCTCCAGTTCTTTTTTGGGGTGTTTTTGACGTGTTTTGGTTTCTGCGTTGGGTTTCGTTTGGTTTTCCATGGTCATCACGGTGAAAAAGAGTAAATTGTGGGTTTTGGAGAACATCAGGTAGGTTTAGTGGGGGTTTTTGGGGTGGATCTATGGCTTTTAGAGTTTTCTTTCGTTTTAGGGGTTGATCCTGTTCTTTTTTTGTGGTGTTTTTGACGTGTTTTGGGGTCTCCGTTGGGTTTCGTTGTGTTTTCCATGGTCATCATGGTGGAAAATGGTAAATTGTGGGTTTTGGAGAAGATCAGATAGGTTTAGGGTGGTTTTGGGGTGGATCTATGGTTTTGTGTTTTTTTTTTTCTTCTGATCCAGTTCTTTTTTGGGGTGTTTTTGACGTGTTTTGGGGTCTCTGTTGGGTTTCGTTGTGTTTTCCGTGGTCATCATGTTGGAAAATGGTAAATTGTGGGTTTTGGAGAACATCAGGTAGGTTTAGTGGGGGTTTTGGGGTGGATCTATGGGTTTTAGTGTTTTCTTTCGTTTTAGGGAGTGATCCCGTTCTTTTCTGGGGTGTTTTTGACGTGTTTTGGGGTCTCCGTTGGGTTTTGTTGTTTTCTTGTTGGTCAATATGTTAAATAGGTGTGGATTGTGGGTTTTGGAGAAATTCAGGTAGGTTTTAGGGTTTTTTTGGGGTTATATCATGGCGGTTTTTTTTTTTTTTTTTAGAACCTGGGTTGATTTTTTTTTTTTTTTTTTATTTTTTTGGGTCTCTGTTGGGTTTCGTTGGGTTTTCCGTGGTCATCATGGTGGAAAAGGTTAAATTGTGGGTTTTGGAGAAGATCAGGTAGGTTTAGGGTGGTTTTGGGGTGGATCTATGGTTTTAGGGTATTTTCTTCCAGTTTTGGGGGTGATCCCGTTCTTTTTTGGGGTGTTTTTGACGTGTTTTGGGGTCTCCGTTGGGTTTCGTTGGGTTCTTGTTTGTCGTTAATTTAAATGGGAGTGGATTGTGGGTTTTGGAGAAGATCAGGTAGGTTTAGGGTGGTTTTGTAGAGAAATTCATAGTTTTGTGTTTTTTTCTTCTGATCCAGTTCTTTTTTGGGGTGTTTTTGACGTGTTTTGGTTTCTCCGTTGGGTTTCGTTTGGTTTTCCATGGTCATCATGGTGAAAAAGAGTAAATTGTGGGTTTTGGAGAACATCAGGTAGGTTTAGTGGGGGTTTTGGGGTGGATCTATGGCTTTGAGAGTTTTCTTTCTTTTTAGGGGGTGATCCTGTTCTTTTTTGTGGTGTTTTTGACGTGTTTTGGTTTCTCCGTTGGGTTTCGTTTGGTTTTCCATTGTCATCATGGTGAAAAAGAGTAAATTGTGGGTTTTGGAGAACATCAGGTTGGTTTAGGGTGGTTTTGGGGTGGATCTATTGTTTTTGTTTTTTTTATTTCTTTTTTGGGGATATCCCGTTCTTGTTTGGGGTGTTTTTGACTTGTTTTGGGGTCTCCGTTGGGTTTTGTTGGGTTCTCGTTGGTCGTTAAGGTAAATGGGAGTGGATTGTGGGTTTTGGAGAAGATCAGGTGAGTTTAGGGTGGTTTTGGGAGGAAATTCATACTTTTTTTTTTTTTCTTCTGATCCAGATCTTTTTTGGGGTGTTTTTGACGTGTTTTGGGGTGTCTGTTGCGTTTCGTTGAGTTCCTAATGGGTTTTCTGGTGGTTGGGAGTGGACTTTGGGCTTTGGAGAACATCAAGTAGGTTTAGGGTGGTTTTGGGGTGGATCTATGATTTTGGGGTTATTTTCTTCCAGTTTTGGGGTCATCCCGTTCTTGTTTGGGGTGTTTTTGACGTGTTTTGGGGTCTCCGTTGGGTTTTGTTGGGTTCTCGTTGGTCGTTAAGGTAAATGGGAGTGGATTGTGGGTTTTGGAGAAGGTCAGGTAGGTTTAGGGTGGTTTTGTAGAAAAAATCATAGTTTTGGGGTATTTTACTTCTGCTCCAGTTCTTTTTTGGGTGTTTTTGACGTGTTTTGGGGTCTCCGTTGGGTTTCGTTTGGTTTTCCATGGTCATCACGGTGAAAAAGAGTAAATTGTGGGTTTTGGAGAACATCAGGTAGGTTTAGTGGGGGTTTTTGGGGTGGATCTATGGCTTTTAGAGTTTTCTTTCGTTTTAGGGGTTGATCCTGTTCTTTTTTTGTGGTGTTTTTGACGTGTTTTGGGGTCTCCGTTGGGTTTCGTTGTGTTTTCCATGGTCATCATGGTGGAAAATTGTAAATTGTGGGTTTTGGAGAAGATCAGATAGGTTTAGGGTGGTTTTGTAGAAAAATTCATAGTTTTGTGTTTTTTTACTTCTGATCCAGTTCTTTTTTGGGGTGTTTTTGACGTGTTTTGGGGTCTCCGTTGGGTTTCGTTTGGTTCTCGTTGGTCGTTAAGTTAAATGGGAGCGGATTGTGGGTTTTGGCGAAGAGTAGGTGAGTTTAAGGTGGTATTGGGGGAAAGTTCATACGTTTTTTTTTTTTTTTTTTTTTCTTCTGATCCTGTTCTTTTTTGGCGTTATTTTGACGTGTTTTGGGTTCTCCGATTGGTTTCGTTGGTTTTTCCTTTGTCATCGTGGTGGTAAAAGGTAAATTGTGGGTTTTGGAGAAATTCAGGTGAGTTTAAGGATTTTTGGGGGGTGGATCTATGGTTTTGGGGATTTTCTTTCGTTTTTGGGGGTGATCCTATTCTTTTTGTGGTGTTTTTGACGTGTTTTGGTGTCTCCGTTGGATTTTGTTGGGTTTTCCGTGGTCATCATGGTGGAAAAGGGTAAATTGTGGGTTTTGGAGAACATCAGGTAGGTTTAGGGTGGTTTTGGGGTGGATCTATGGTATTTGGGGTTTTCTTCTATTTTTTGGCGTGATCCTGTTTTTTTTGGGGGTGTTTTTGACGTGTTTTGTGGTCTCCGTTGGGTTTCGTTGGGTTGTCGTTTGTCGTTAAGGTCAATGGGAGTGGATTGTGGGGTTTGGAGAAGATCAGGTGATCTTAGGGTGGTTTTTGGGGGAAAATCATGGTTTTGTTTTTTTTTTTTCTTCTGATCCAGTTCCTTTTTGGCGTGTTTTTGACGTGTTTTGGGGTCTCTGTTGGGTTTCGTTGCGTTTTCCGTCGTCATCATGTTGGAAAATGGTAAATTGTGGGTTTTGGAGAACATCAGGTAGGTTAAGGGGGACGTTTGGGGTGCATCTATGGTATTTGGGGTTTTCTTTCGTTTTGGGGTGATCCTGTTCTTGTTTGGGGTGTTTATAACGTGTTTTGGGGTCTCCGTTGGGTTTTGTTGTTTTCTTGTTGGGCAATATGTTAAATAGGTGTGGATTGTGGGTTTTGGAGAACATCAGGTAGGTTTTAGGTTTTTTTGGGGTTATATCATGGCGGTTTTTTTTTTTTTTTTAGAATCTGGGTTGATTTTTTTTTTTTTTTTTTTTTGATTTTTTTGGGTCTCTGTTGTGTTTCGTTGGGTTTTCCGTGGTCATCATGGTGGAAAAGGGTAAATTGTGTGTTTTGGAGAACATCTGGTAGGTTTAGGGTGGTTTTGGGGTGGATCTATGGTTTTGGGGATATTTTCTTCCAGTTTTGGGGGTGATCCCGTTCTTTTTTGGGGTGTTTTTGACGTGTTTTGGGGTCTCCATTAGGTTTTGTTGGGTTCTTGTTTGTCATTATGTTAAATGGGAGTGGATTGTGGGTTTTGGAGAAGATCAGGTAGGTTTAGGGTGGTTTTGTAGAGAAATTCATAGTTTTGTGTTTTTTTACTTCTGATCCAGTTCTTTTTTGGGGTGTTTTTGACGTGTTTTGGTTTCTCCGTTGGGTTTCGTTTGGTTTTCCATTGTCATCATGGTGAAAAAGAGTAAATTGTGGGTTTTGGAGAACATCAGGTAGGTTTAGTGGGGGTTTTGGGGTGGATCTATGGCTTTGAGAGTTTTCTTTCTTTTTAGGGGGTGATCCTGCTCTTTTTTGTGGTGTTTTTGACGTGTTTTGGGGTCTCCGTTGGGTTTCGTTGTGTTTTCCATGGTCATCATGGTGGAAAATGGTAAATTGTGGGTTTTGGAGAAGATCAGGTAGGTTTAGGGTGGTTTTGGGGTGGATCTATTGTTTTTGGGTTTTTCTTTCTTTTTTGGGGATATCCCGTTCTTGTTTGGGGTGTTTTTGATTGTTTTGGGGTCTCCGTTGGGTTTTGTTGGGTTCTCGTTGGTCGTTAAGGTAAATGGGAGTGGATTGTGGGTTTTGGAGAAGATCAGGTGAGTTTAGGGTGGTTTTGGGAGGAAATTCATACTTTTTTTTTTTTTCTTCTGATCCAGATCTTTTTTGGGGTGTTTTTGACGTGTTTTGGGGTGTCTGTTGCGTTTCGTTGAGTTCCTAATGGGTTTTCTGGTGGTTGGGAGTGGACTTTGGGCTTTGGAGAACATCAGGTAGGTTTAGGGTGGTTTTGGGGTGGATCTATGATTTTGGGGTTATTTTCTTCCACTTTTGGGGGTCATCCCGTTCTTTTTTGGGGTGTTTTTGACGTGTTTTGTGGTCTCCGTTGGGTTTTGTTGGGTTCTCGTTGGCCGTTAATGTAAATGGGAGTGGATTGTGGGTTTTGGAGAAGATCAGGTAGGTTTAGGGTGGTTTTGTAGAAAAAATCATAGTTTTGGGGTTTTTTACTTCTGATCCAGTTCTTTTTTGGGGTGTTTTTGACGTGTTTTGGGGTCTCCGTTGGGTTTCGTTTGGTTTTCCATGGTCATCACGGTGAAAAAGAGTAAATTGTGGGTTTTGGAGAACATCAGGTAGGTTTAGTGGGGGTTTTGGGGTGGATCTATGGCTTTTAGAGTTTTCTTTCGTTTTAGGGGGTGATCCTGTTCTTTTTTGTGGTGTTTTTGACGTGTTTTGGGGTCTCCGTTGGGTTTCGTTGTGTTTTCCATGGTCATCATGGTGGAAAATGGTAAATTGTGGGTTTTGGAGAAGATCAGATAGGTTTAGGGTGGTTTTGTAGAAAAATTCATAGTTTTGTGTTTTTTTACTTCTGATCCAGTTCTTTTTTGGGGTGTTTTTGACGTGTTTTGGGGTCTCCGTTGGGTTTCGTTGTGTTCTCGTTGCTCGTTAATGTAAATGGGAGTGGATTGTGGGTTTTGGAGAAGATCAGGTAGGTTTAGGGTGGTTTTGGGATGAAATTCATAGTTTTTGTTTTTGTTTTTGTTTTTTTTTTACTTCTGATCCAGTTCTTTTTTGGGGTGTTTTTGACATGTTTTGGGGTCTCCGTTGGGTTTCGTTGGGTTTTCTGTTGTCATCATGGTGGAAAAGTGTAAATTGTGGGTTTTGGAGAACATCAGGTAGGTTTAGGGTGGTTTTGGGGTGGATCTATGGTTTTGGGGTATTCTTTCGTTTTTGGGGGTGATGCAGTTCTTCTTTGTGGTGTTTTTGACGTGTTTTGGGGTCTCCGTTGGGTTTCGTTGGGTTTTCCGTGGTCATCATGGTGGAAAAGGGTAAATTGCGGGTTTTGGAGAACATCAGGTAGTTTTAATGGGACTTTTGGGGTGGATTCATGGTATTTGCGTTTTTCTTCTGTTTTTTTTGGGGGTGATCTTGTTCTTTTTTGGTGTGTTTTTGACATGTTTTGGTGTCTCCGTTGGGTTTCGTTGGGTTGTCGTTTGTCGTTAAGGTCAATGGGAGTGGATTGTGGGGTTTGGAGAAGATCAGGTGATCTTAGGGTGGTTTTTGGGGGAAAATCATGGTTTTGTTTTTTTTTTTCTTCTGATCCAGTTCCTTTTTGGCGTGTTTTTGACGTGTTTTGGGGTCTCTGTTGGGTTTCGTTGCGTTTTCCGTCGTCATCATGTTGGAAAATGGTAAATTGTGGGTTTTGGAGAACATCAGGTAGGTTAAGGGGGACGTTTGGGGTGCATCTATGGTATTTGGGGTTTTCTTTCGTTTTGGGGTGATCCTGTTCTTGTTTGGGGTGTTTATAACGTGTTTTGGGGTCTCCGTTGGGTTTTGTTGTTTTCTTGTTGGGCAATATGTTAAATAGGTGTGGATTGTGGGTTTTGGAGAACATCAGGTAGGTTTTAGGTTTTTTTGGGGTTATATCATGGCGGTTTTTTTTTTTTTTTTTAGAATCTGGGTTGATTTTGGTGTGTTTTTGACGTGTTTTGGGGTCTCCGTTGGGTTTCGTTGGGTTTTCCGTGGTCATCATGGTGGAAAAGAGTAAATTGTGGGTTTTGGAGAACATCAGGTAGGTTTAGGGTGGTTTTGGGGTGGATCTATGGTTTTGACGTATTTTCTTCCAGTTTTGGGGGTGATCCCGTTCTTGTTTGGGGTGTTTTTGACGTGTTTTGGGGTCTCCGTTGGGTTTTGTTGGGTTCTTGTTTGTCATTATGTTAAATGGGAGTGGATTGTGGGTTTTGGAGAAGATCAGGTAGGTTTAGGGTGGTTTTGTAGAGAAATTCATAGTTTTGTGTTTCTTTACTTCTGATCCAGTTCTTTTTTGGGGTGTTTTTGACGTGTTTTGGTTTCTGCGTTGGGTTTCGTTTGGTTTTCCGTGGTCATCATGGTGAAAAAGAGTAAATTGTGGGTTTTGGAGAACATCAGGTAGGTTTAGTGGGGGTTTTGGGGTGGATCTATGGCTTTGAGAGTTTTCTTTCTTTTTAGGGGGTGATCCAGTTCTTTTTTGGGGTGTTTTTGACGTGTTTTGGTTTCTCCGTTGGGTTTCGTTTGGTTTTCCATTGTCATCATGGTGAAAAAGAGTAAATTGTGGGTTTTGGAGAAGATCAGGTAGGTTTAGGGTGGTTTTGGGGTGGATCTATTGTTTTTGGGTTTTTCTTTCTTTTTTGGGGATATCCCGTTCTTGTTTGGGGTGTTTTTGATTGTTTTGGGGTCTCCGTTGGGTTTTGTTGGGTTCTCGTTGGTCGTTAAGGTAAATGGGAGTGGATTGTGGGTTTTGGAGAAGATCAGGTGAGTTTAGGGTGGTTTGGGTGGAAATTCATAGTGTTTGTTTTTTTTTTTTTCTTCTGATCCAGATCTTTTTTGGGGTGTTTTTGACGTGTTTTGGGGTGTCTGTTGCGTTTCGTTGAGTTCCTAATGGGTTTTCTGGTGGTTGGGAGTGGACTTTGGGCTTTGGAGAACATCAAGTAGGTTTAGGGTGGTTTTGGGGTGGATCTATGATTTTGGGGTTATTTTCTTCCAGTTTTGGGGGTCATCCCGTTCTTTTTTGGGGTGTTTTTGACGTGTTTTGTGGTCTCCGTTGGGTTTTGTTGGGTTCTCGTCGGTCGTTAAGGTAAATGGAAGTGGATTGTGGGTTTTGGAGAAGGTCAGGTAGGTTTAGGGTGGTTTTGTAGAAAAAATCATAGTTTTGGGGTATTTTACTTCTGCTCCAGTTCTTTTTTGGGTGTTTTTGACGTGTTTTGGGGTCTCCGTTGGGTTTCGTTTGGTTTTCCATGGTCATCACGGTGAAAAAGAGTAAATTGTGGGTTTTGGAGAACATCAGGTAGGTTTAGTGGGGGTTTTTGGGGTGGATCTATGGCTTTTAGAGTTTTCTTTCGTTTTAGGGGTTGATCCTGTTCTTTTTTTGTGGTGTTTTTGACGTGTTTTGGGGTCTCCGTTGGGTTTCGTTGTGTTTTCCATGGTCATCATGGTGGAAAATTGTAAATTGTGGGTTTTGGAGAAGATCAGATAGGTTTAGGGTGGTTTTGTAGAAAAATTCATAGTTTTGTGTTTTTTTACTTCTGATCCAGTTCTTTTTTGGGGTGTTTTTGACGTGTTTTGGGGTCTCCGTTGGGTTTCGTTTGGTTCTCGTTGGTCGTTAAGTTAAATGGGAGCGGATTGTGGGTTTTGGAGAAGATCAGGTGAGTTTAGGGTGGTTTTGCGGGGAAATTCATAGTTTTTGTTTTTGTTTTTTTTTTTTCTTCTGATCCTGTTCTTTTTTGGGGTGTTTTTGACGTGTTTTGGGGTCTCCGTTGGGTTTCGTTGGTTTTTCCGTGGTCATCATGGTGGAAAAGGGTAAATTGTGGGTTTTGGAGAACATCATGTAGGTTTAGGGTGGGTTTTCGGATGGATCTATGGTTTTGGGGGTTTTCTTTCGTTTCTGGGGGTGATCCTATTCTTTTTGGGTTCTTTTAGATGTGTTTTGTGTTCTCCGTTTGGTTTCGTTGGGTATTCCGTTGTCATCGAGGTGGAAAAGGGTAAATTGTGGGTTTTGGAGTACTTCAGGTAGGTTTAGGGGAACTTTTGGGGTGCATTTATGGTATTTGGGGTTTTCTTCTATTTTTTGGCGTGATCCTGTTCTTTTTTGGGGTGTTTTTGACGTGTTTTGGGGTCTCCGTTGGGTTTCGTTGGGTTGTCTTTTGTCGTTAAGGTCAATGGGAGTGGATTGTGGGGTTTGGAGAAGATCAGGTAGGTTTAGGGTGGTTTTGGGGTGGATCTATGGTTTTGTTTTTTTTTTTTCTTCTGATCCAGTTCTTTTTTGGGGTGTTTTTGACGTGTTTTGGGGTCTCCGTTGGGTTTCGTTGTGTTTTCCGTGGTCATCATGTTGGAAAAGGGTAAATTGTGGATTTGTGAGAACATCAGGTAGCTTTAGGGTGGTTTGGGGTGGATCTATGGTATTTGGGCTTTTCTTCCGTTTTGGGGGATGATCCTCTTCTTGTTTAGGGTGTTTCTGACGTGTTTTGGGGTCTCCGTTTGGTTTTATTGTGTTTTTTTTGGTCATTATGTTAAATAGGTGTGGATTGTGGGTTTTGGAGAACATCAGGTAGGTTTTAGGTTGTGTTGGGGTGATATCATGGCGGTTTTTTTTTTTTTTTTATAATCTGGGTTGATTTTTGGGTTTTTTTTTGAGTTTTTTTGGGTCTCCGTTGTGTTTCGTTGGGTTTTCCGTGGTCATCATGGTGGAAAAGGGTAAATTGTGGGTTTTGGAGAACATCAGGTAGGTTTAGGGTGGTTTTGGGGTGGATCTATGGTTTTGGCGTATTTTCTTCCAGTTTTGGAGGTGATCCCGTTCTTTTTGGGGTGTTTTTGACGTGTTTTGGGGTCTCCGATGGGTTTCGTTGGGTTCTTGTTTGTCATTATGTTAAATGGGAGTGGATTGTGGGTTTTGGAGAAGATCAGATAGGTTTAGGGTGGTTTTGTAGAAAAATTCATAGTTTTGTGTTTTTTTACTTCTGATCCAGTTCTTTTTTGGGGTGTTTTTGACGTGTTTTGGTTTCTCCGTTGGGTTTCGTTTGGTTTTCCATGGTCATCATGGTGAAAAAGAGTAAATTGTGGGTTTTGGAGAACATCAGGTAGGTTTAGTGGGGGTTTTGGGGTGGATCTATGGCTTTGAGAGTTTTCTTTCTTTTTAGGGGGTGATCCTGTTCTTTTTTGTGGTGTTTTTGACGTGTTTTGGGGTCTCCGTTGGGTTTCGTTTGGTTTTCCATTGTCATCATGGTGAAAAAGAGTAAATTGTGGGTTTTGGAGAAGATCAGGTAGGTTTAGGGTGGTTTTGGGGTGGATCTATTGTTTTTGGGTTTTTCTTTCTTTTTTGGGGATATCCCGTTCTTGTTTGGGGTGTTTTTGATTGTTTTGGGGTCTCCGTTGGGTTTTGTTGGGTTCTCGTTGGTCGTTAAGGTAAATGGGAGTGGATTGTGGGTTTTGGAGAAGATCAGGTGAGTTTAGGGTGGTTTTGGGAGGAAATTCATACTTTTTTTTTTTTCTTCTGATCCAGATCTTTTTTGGGGTGTTTTTGACGTGTTTTGGGGTGTCTGTTGCGTTTCGTTGAGTTCCTAATGGGTTTTCTGGTGGTTGGGAGTGGACTTTGGGCTTTGGAGAACATCAAGTAGGTTTAGGGTGGTTTTGGCGTGGATCTATGATTTTGGGGTTATTTTCTTCCAGTTTTGGGGGTCATCCCGTTCTTTTTTGGGGTGTTTTTGACGTGTTTTGTGGTCTCCGTTGGGTTTCCTTGGGTTTTCCATGGTTATCGTTGTGGAAAAGAGTAAATTGTGGGTTTTGGAGAAGATCAGGTAGGTTTAGGGTGGTTTTGGGGTGGATCTATGGCATTTGGGTTTTTTACTTCTGCTCCAGTTCTTTTTTGGGGTGTTTTTGACGTGTTTTGGGGTCTCCGTTGGGTTTCGTTTGGTTTTCCATGGTCATCACGGTGAAAAAGAGTAAATTGTGGGTTTTGGAGAACATCAGGTAGGTTTAGTGGGGGTTTTTGGGGTGGATCTATGGCTTTTAGAGTTTTCTTTCGTTTTAGGGGGTGATCCTGTTCTTTTTTGTGGTGTTTTTGACGTGTTTTGGGGTCTCCGTTGGGTTTCGTTGTGTTTTCCATGGTCATCATGGTGGAAAATGGTAAATTGTGGGTTTTGGAGAAGATCAGATAGGTTTAGGGTGGTTTTGTAGAAAAATTCATAGTTTTGTGTTTTTTTACTTCTGATCCAGTTCTTTTTTGGGGTGTTTTTGACGTGTTTTGGTTTCTCCGTTGGGTTTCGTTTGGTTTTCCATGGTCATCATGGTGAAAAAGAGTAAATTGTGGGTTTTGGAGAACATCAGGTAGGTTTAGTGGGGGTTTTGGGGTGGATCTATGGTTTTTGGGCTTTTCTTCCGTTTTGGGGGATGATCCTCTTCTTGTTTAGGGTGTTTTTGACGTGTTTTGGGGTCTCCGTTGGGTTTTGTTGTCTTCTCGTTGGTAGTTAATGTAAATAGGAGTGGATTGTGGGTTTTGGAGAACATCAGGTAGGTTTTAGTTTTTTGGGGGGTTATATCATGGTTTTTTTTTTTTTTTTTTTAGGATCTGGGTTGTTTTTTTTTTTAATTTTTTTATTTTTTTGGGTGTTTTAGGGTCTCCGTTGGGTTTCGTTGGGTTTTCCATGGTCATCATGGTGGAAAAGTGTAAATTGTGGGTTTTGGAGAATATCAGGTAGGTTTAGGGTGGTTTTGGGGTGGATCTATGGTTTTGGGGTACTTTCTTCCAGTTTTGGGGGTGATCCCGTTCTTTTTTGGGGTGTTTTTGACGTTTTTTGGGGTCTCCGTTGGGTTTTGTTGGGTTCTCGTTGGTCGTTAAGGTAAATGGGAGTGGATTGTGGGTTTTGGAGAAGATCAGGTAGGTTTAGGGTGGTTTTGTAGAGAAATTCATAGTTTTGGGTTTTTTTACTTCTGATCCAGTTTTTTTGGGGTGTTTTTGACGTGTTTTGGGGTCTCCGTTGGGTTTCGTTTGGTTTTCCATGGTCATCATGGTGAAAAAGAGTAAATTGTGGGTTTTGGAGAATATCAGGTAGGTTTAGTGGGGGTTTTGGGGTGGATCTATGGCTTTTAGAGTTTTCTTTCCTTTATAGGGGTTGATCCTGTTCTTTTTTGGGGTGTTTTTGACGTGTTTTGGGGTCTCCGTTGGGTTTCGTTGTGTTTTCCATGGTCATCGTTGTGGAAAAGTGGAAATTGTGGGTTTTGGAGAACGTCAGGTAGGTTTAGGGTGGTTTTGGGGTGGATCTACGGTTTTTGGGTTTTTCTTTCTTTTTTAGGGGTTATCCCGTTCTTGTTTGGGGTGTTTTTGACGTTTTTTGGGGTCTCCGTTGGGTTTTGTTGGCTTCTCGTTGGTCGTTAAGGTAAATGGGAGTGGATTGTGGGTTTTGGAGAAGATCAGGTAGGTTTAGGGTGGTTTTGTAGAAAAATTCATAGTTTTGTTTTTTTTTTACTTCTGATCCAGTTCTTTTTTGGGGTGTTTTTGAAGTGTTTTGGGGTCTCCGTTGGGTTTCGTTGTTTTTTCCGTGGTCATCATGGTGGAAAATGGTAAATTGTGGGTTTTGGAGAACATCAGGTAGGTTTAGGGTGGTTTTGGGGTGGATCTATGATTTTGGGGTTATTTTCTTCCATCTTTGGGTGTCATCCCGTTCTTTTTTGGGATATTTTTGACGTGTTTTGTGGTCTCCGTTGGGTTTCGTTGTGTTTTTCATGGTCATCGTTGTGGAAAATTGTAAATTGTGGGTTTTGGAGAAGATCAGGTAGGTTTAGGGTGGTTTTGGGGTGGATCTATAGTTTTGGGGTTTTTTTGTTTTCTTCTGATCCAGTTCTTTTTTGGGGTGTTTTTGACGTGTTTTGGGGTCTCCGTTGGGTTTCGTTTGGTTTTCCATGGTCATCATGGTGAAAAAGAGTAAATTGTGGGTTTTGGAGAACATCAGGTAGGTTTAGTGGTGGTTTTGGGGTGGATCTATGGTTTTTGGGGTTTTCTTTCTTTTTTTAGGGGTTATCCCGTTCTTGTTTGGGGTGCTTTTGACTTGTTTTGGGGTCTCCGTTGGGTTTCCTTGGGTTTTCTATTGTCATCGTTGTGGAAAAGAGTAAATTGTGGGTTTTGGAGAAGATCAGGTAGGTTTAGGGTGGTTTTGTAGAAAAAATCATAGTTTTGTGTTTTTTTTACTTCTGATCCAGTTCTTTTTTGGGGTGTTTTTGACGTGTTTTGGGGTCTCCGTTGGGTTTCGTTTGGTTTTCCATGGTCGTTAAGGTGAAATGGGAGTAAATTGTGGGTTTTGGAGAAGATCAGGTAGGTTTAGGGTGGTTTTTGGGGTGGATCTATGGTTTTGTTTTTTTTTTTTCTTCTTATCCTGTTCTTTTTTGGGGTGTTTTTGACGTGTTTTGGGGTCTCCGTTGGGTTTCGTTGTGTTTTCCATGGTCATCGTGGTGGAAAAGTGTAAATTGTGGGTTTTGGAGAAGATTAGGTAGCTTTACGGTGGTTTTGGGGTGGATCTATGTTTTTGAGGTTTTTCTTTCGTTTTTGGGGGTGATCCTGTTCCTTTTTGGGATGTTTTTGACTTGTTTTGGGGTCTCCGTTGGGTTTCGTTGGGTTTTGCGTGGTCATCAGGTTGGAAAAGGTAAATTGTGGGTTTTGGAGAATATCAGGTAGGTTTAGGATGGTTTTGGGGTGGATTCATGGTATTTGCGTTTTTCTTCTGTTTTTTTTTGGGGTGATCAGGTTCTTGTTTGGTGTGTTTTTGACGTGTTTTGGGGTCTCCGTTGGGTTTCGTTGGGTTTTCCGTGGTTATCATGGTGAATGGGAGTGAAATGTGGGATTTGGAGAAGATCAGGTGAGTTTAGGGTGGTTTTGGGGTGGATCTATGGTTTTGGGGTTTTCTTTCTTTCTTCTGATCCAGTTTTTTTTTGGGTGTTTTTGACGTGTTTTGGGGTCTCCGTTGGGTTTCGTTGTGTTTTCCGTGGTCATCATGGTGGAAAATGGTAAATTGTGGGTTTTGGAGAACATCAGGTAGGTTTAGGGTGGTTTTGGGGTGGATCTATGGTTTTGGGGATTTTCTTTCGTTTTTGGGCGTGATCCTATTGTTTTTGGGGGTGTTTGTGACATGTTTTGTGGTCTCCGTTGGTTTTCTTTGTGTTTTCCATGGTCATCATGGTGGTAAAATTTAAATTGTGGGTTTTGGAGAACATCAGGTAGGTTTAGGGTGGTTTTGGGGTGGATCTATGGTATTTGGGTTTTGTTTCATTTTGGGGAATGTTCCTGTTTTTTGGGAGTGTTTTTGACGTGTTTTGGGGTCTCCGTTGGGTTTCATTAGGTTTTCCATGGTCAT
Source organism: Aythya baeri (assembly GCA_026413565.1). Taxonomy (NCBI): domain Eukaryota; kingdom Metazoa; phylum Chordata; class Aves; order Anseriformes; family Anatidae; genus Aythya; species Aythya baeri. The sequence continues at coordinate 6,114,968 of CM048636.1, forward strand.
CATGGTGGAAAAGGGTAAATTGTGGGTTTTGGAGAACATCAGGCAGGTTTAGGGGGACTATTGTGGTGGATCTATTGTTTTGGGGTATTTTCTTCCAGTTTTGGGGGTGATCCCGTTCTTTATTGGGGTGTTTTTGACGTGTTTTGGGGTCTCCTTTGGGTTTTGTTGTGTTCTCTTTTGTCTTTATGGTAAATGGGAGTGGATTTTGGGTTTTGAAGAAGATCAGGTCAGTTTAGGGTGGTTTTGGGGGGAACTTCATAGTTTTGGGGTTTTTTCTTTCTTTTGTGATCCAGTTCTTTTTTGGGGTGTTTTTGACGTGTTTTGTGGTCTCCGTTGGGTTTCGTTGGGTTTTCCATGGTTTTCAGTGTGGAAAAGAGTAAATTGTGGGTTTTGGAGAACATCAGGTAGGTTTAGGGTGGTTTTGGGGTGGATCTATGGTTTTTGGGGTTTTCTTTCTTTTGGGGGTGATCCAGTTCTTTTTTGGGGTGTTTTTGACGTGTTTTGGGGTCTCCGTTGGGTTTCGTTTGGTTTTCCATGGTCATCATGGTGAAAAAGAGTAAATTGTGGGTTTTGGAGAACATCAGGTAGGTTTAGGGTGGTTTTGGGGTGGATCTATGGTTTTTGGGGTTTTCTTTCTTTTTTGGGGATATCCCGTTCTTGTTTGGGGTGTTTTTGACGTGTTTTGGGGTCTCCGTTGGGTTTCGTTGTGTTTTCCGTGGTCATCATGGTGGAAAATGGTAAATTGTGGGTTTTGGAGAAGATCAGGTAGGTTTAGGGTGGTTTTGGGGTGGATCTATGATTTTGGGGTTTTTTCGTTTTTTGGGGTTGATCCAGTTCTTTTTTGGGGTGTTTTTGACGTGTTTTGGGGTCTCCGTTGGGTTTCGTTGTGTTTTCCATGGTCATCATGGTGGAAAATGGTAAATTGTGGGTTTTGGAGAACATCAGGTAGGTTTAGGGTGGTTTTGGGGTGGATCTATGATTTTGGGGTTATTTTCTTCCAGTTTTGGGGGTCATCCCGTTCTTGTTTGGGGTGCTTTTGACGTGTTTTGGGGTCTCCGTTGGGTTTTAGTTGGATTCTCGTTGGTCGTTAAGGGAAATGGGAGTGGATTGTGGTTTTTGGAGAAGATCAGGTAGGTTTAGGGTGGTTTTGGGGTGGATCTATAGTTTTGGGGTTTTTTCTTCTTTTGATCCAGTTCTTTTTTGGGGTGTTTTTGACGTGTTTTGGGGTCTCCGTTGGGTTTCGTTTGGTTTTCCATGGTCATCATGGTGTAAAAGGGTAAATTGTGGGTTTTGGAGAACATCAGGTAGGTTTAGGGTGGTTTTGGGGTGGATCTATGGCTTTTGGGGTTTTCTTCCAATTTTGGGTGTGATCCCGTTCTTTTTAGGTGTGTTTTTGAAGTGTTTTTGGGTCTCCGTTGGTTTTCTTTGTGTTTTCCATGGTCATCATGGTGGTAAAATTTAAATTGTGGGTTTTGGAGAACATCAGGTAGGTTTAGGGTGGTTTTGGGGTGGATCTATGGTTTTGTGTTTTTTTCTTCTGATCCAGTTCTTTTTTGGGGTGTTTTTGACGTGTTTTGGGGACTCCGTTGGGTTTCCTTGTGTTTTCCATGGTCGTTAAGGTGAATGGGAGTAAATTCTGGGTTTTGGAGAAGTTCAGGTAGGTTTAGGGTGGTTTTGGGGTGGATCTATGGATTTTGGGGTTTTTTCTTTTTAGGGGGTGATCCCGTTCTTTTTTGGGGTGTTTTTGACGTGTTTTGGGGTCTCCGTTGGGTTTCGTTGTGTTTTCCATGGTCATCATGGTGGAAAATGGTAAATTGTGGGTTTTGGAGAAGATCAGGTAGGTTTAGGGTGGTTTTGGGGTGGATCTATGGTATTTTTGATTTTCTTTCGTTTTTGGGGTGATCCCGTTCTTTTTTGGGGTGTTTTTGACGTGTTTTGGGGTCTCCGTTGGGTTTTGTTTGGTTTTGCGTGGTCATCGTGGTGGAAATGCATAAATTGTGGGTTTTGGAGAAGATCAGGTAGGTTTAGGGTGGTTTTGGGGTGGATTCATGGTATTTGCGTTTTTCTTCTGTTTTTTTTGGGGGTGATCCTTGTTCTTTTTTGGTGTGTTTTTGACGTGTTTTGGTGTCTCCGTTGGGTTTCGTTGCGTTTTCCATGGTTTGTCGTTAAGGTCAATGGGAGTGGATTGTGGGTTTTGGAGAAGATCAGGTGAGCTTAGGGTGGTTTTGGGGGGAAAATCATAGTTTTGGGTTTTTTTCTTCTGATCCAGTTCATTTTTGGGGTGTTTTTGACGTGTTTTGGGGTCTCCGTTGGGTTTCGTTGTGTTTTCCATGGTCATCATGGTGGAAAATGGTAAATTGTGGGTTTTGGAGAAGATCAGGTAGGTTTAGGGTGGTTTTGGGGTGGATCTATGGTATTTGGGGTTTTCTTTCATTTTGGGGGTTGATCACGTTCTTGTTTGCGGTGATTTTGACGTGTTTTGGGGTCTCCGTTGGGTTTCGTTTGGTTTTCCATGGTCATCATGGTGAAATAGAGTAAATTGTGGGTTTTGGAGAACATCAGGTAGGTTTAGGGTGGTTTTGGGGTGGATCTATGATTTTGGATTTATTTTCTTCCAGTTTTGGGGGTGATCCCGTTCTTTTTTGGGGTGCTTTTGACTTTTTTTGGGGTCTCCGTTGGGTTTCGTTGTGTTTTTCATGGTCATCGTTGTGGAAAATTGTAAATTGTGGGTTTTGGAGAAGATCAGGTAGGTTTAGGGTGGTTTTGGGGTGGATCTATGATTTTGGGGTTATTTTCTTCCAGCTTTGGGGGTCTTCCCGTTCTTTTTTGGGGTGCTTTTGACTTGTTTTGGGGTCTCCGTTGGGTTTCGTTGGGTTCCTAATGGGTTTTAATGGTGGTAAATGGGAGTGGATTGTGGGTTTTGGAGAAGATCAGGTAGGTTTAGGGTGGTTTTGTAGAAAAAATCATAGTTTTGTTTTTTTTTTTCTTCTGATCCAGTTCTTTTTTGGGGTGTTTTTGACGTGTTTTGGGGTCTCCGTTGGGTTTCGTTTGGTTTTCCATGGTCATCATGGTGAAAAAGAGTAAATTGTGGGTTTTGGAGAACGTCAGGTAGGTTTAGGGTGGTTTTGGGGTGGATCTACGGTTTTTGGGGTTTTCTTTCTTTTTTTAGGGGTTATCCCGTTCTTGTTTGGGGTGTTTTTGACGTGTTTTGGGGTCTCCGTTGGGTTTCGTTGTGTTTTCCGTGGTCATCATGGTGGAAAATGGTAAATTGTGGGTTTTGGAGAACATCAGGTAGGTTTAGGGTGGTTTTGGGGTGGATCTATTGTTTTTGGGTTTTTCTTTTTTTTTTGGGGATATCCCGTTCTTGTTTGGGGTGTTTTTGACGTGTTTTGGGGTCTCCGTTGGGTTTCGTTGGGTTCTTGTAGGTCATTACGTTAAATAGGAGTGGATTGTGGGTTTTGGAGAAGATCAGGTAGGTTTAGGGTGGTTTTGGGGTGGATCTATGATTTTGGATTTATTTTCTTCCAGTTTTGGGGGTGATCCCGTTCTTTTTTGGGGTGCTTTTGACGTGTTTTGGGGTCTCCGTTGGGTTTCGTTGTGTTTTTCATGGTCATCGTTGTGGAAAAGAGTAAATTGTGGGTTTTGGAGAACATCAGGTAGGTTTAGGGTGGTTTTGGGGTGGATCTATGATTTTGGGGTTATTTTCTTCCAGCTTTGGGGGTCTTCCCGTTCTTTTTTGGGGTGCTTTTGACTTGTTTTGGGGTCTCCGTTGGGTTTTGTTGGGTTCTCGTTGGTCGTTAAGGTAAATGGGAGTGGATTGTGGGTTTTGGAGAAGATCAGGTAGGTTTAGGGTGGTTTTGTAGAAAAATTCATAGTTTTGTGTTTTTTTACTTCTGATCCAGTTCTTTTTTGGGGTGTTTTTGACGTGTTTTGGGGTCTCCGTTGGGTTTCGTTTGGTTTTCCATGGTCATCACGGTGAAAAAGAGTAAATTGTGGGTTTTGGAGAACATCAGGTAGGTTTAGTGGGGGTTTTGGGGTGGATCTATGGCTTTTAGAGTTTTCTTTCGTTTTAGGGGGTGATCCTGTTCTTTTTTGTGGTGTTTTTGACGTGTTTTGGGGTCTCCGTTGGGTTTCGTTGTGTTTTCCATGGTCATCATGGTGGAAAATGGTAAATTGTGGGTTTTGGAGAAGATCAGATAGGTTTAGGGTGGTTTTGTAGAAAAATTCATAGTTTTGGTTTTTTTTTTCTTCTGATCCAGTTCTTTTTTGGGGTGTTTTTGACGTGTTTTGGTTTCTCCGTTGGGTTTCGTTTGGTTTTCCATTGTCATCATGGTGAAAAAGAGTAAATTGTGGGTTTTGGAGAAGATCAGGTAGGTTTAGGGTGGTTTGGGGTGGATCTATGGTATTTGGGCTTTTCTTCCGTTTTGGGGGGTGATCCTCTTCTTGTTTAGGGTGTTTCTGACGTGTTTTGGGGTCTCCGTTTGGTTTCGTTGGGTTTTCCATGGTCATCATGGTGGAAAAGTGTAAATTGTGGGTTTTGGAGAACATCAGGTAGGTTTAGGGTGTGTTTGGGGTGGATCTATGGTTTTGGGGATTTTCTTTCGTTTTTGGGGGTGATCCTATTCTTTTTGTGGTGTTTTTGACGTGTTTTGGTGTCTCCGTTGGATTTTGTTGGGTTTTCCGTGGTCATCATGGTGGAAAAGGGTAAATTGCGGGTTTTGGAGAACATCAGGTAGTTTTAATGGGACTTTTGGGGTGGATTCATGGTATTTGCGTTTTTCTTCTGTTTTTTTTTGGGGTGATCTTGTTCTTTTTTGGTGTGTTTTTGACATGTTTTGGTGTCTCCGTTGGGTTTCGTTGGGTTGTCGTTTGTCGTTAAGGTCAATGGGAGTGGATTGTGGGGTTTGGAGAAGATCAGGTGATCTTAGGGTGGTTTTTGGGGGAAAATCATGGTTTTGTTTTTTTTTTTTCTTCTGATCCAGTTCCTTTTTGGCGTGTTTTTGACGTGTTTTGGGGTCTCCGTTGGGTTTCGTTGTGTTTTCCGTGGTCATCATGGTTAAAAAGAGTAAATTGTGGGTTTTGGAGAACATCAGGTAGGTTTAGGGTGGTTTTGGGGTGGATCTATGGTATTTGGGGTTTTCTTCTGTTTTTTTGGGGTGATCCTGTTCTTTTTTGGGTTGCTTTTGACGTGTTTTGGGATCTCCGTTGGGTTTCATTGGGTTTTCCATGGTCTTCATGGTTGAAAAGTGTAAATTGTAGGTTTTGGAGAAGATCAGGTAGCTTTAGGGTGGTTTTGGGGTGTATCTATAGTTTTGGGGATTTTCTTTCTTTTGGGGTTGATCCAGTTCTTTTTTGGGGTGTTTTTGACGTGTTTTGGGGTCTCCGTTGGGTTTCGTTGGGTTTTCCGTGGTCATCGTTGTGGAAAATATTATATTGTGGGTTTTGGAGAACATCAGGTAGGTTTAGGGTTGTTTTGGGGTAAATCTTTGGTTTTTGGGGTTTTCTTGTGTTTCTTTTGGGGGTGATCCCGTTCATGTTTGGGGTGTTTTTGACGTGTTTTGGTGTCTCGGTTGGGTTTCGTTGTGTTTTCTGTGGTCTTCATGGTGGAAAATGGTAAATTGTGGGTTTTGGAGAAGATCAGGTAGGTTTAGGGTGGTTTTGGGGTGGATCTATGATTTTGGGGTTATTTTCTTCCAGTTTTGGGGGTGATCCCGTTGTTTTTTGAGGTGCTTTTGACGTGTTTTGGGGTCTCCGTTGGGTTTCGTTGGGTTCTCCATGGTTGTTAAGGTGAATGGGAGTGGATTGTGGGTTTTGGAGAAGATCAGGTAGGTTTAGGGTGGTTTTGGGGTGGATCTATGATTTTGGGGTTATTTTCTTCCATCTTCTTTTTTGGGGTGTTTTTGACGTGTTTTGGGGTCTCCGTTGGGTTTCCTTGGGTTTTCCATGGTTATCGTTGTGGAAAAGAGTAAATTGTGGGTTTTGGAGAACGTCAGGTAGGTTTAGGGTGGTTTTGGGGTGGATCTACGGTTTTTGGGAGGTTCGTTCTGTTTTTTTGGGGTTATCCCGTTCTTTTTTGGGGTGTTTTTGACGTGTTTTGGGGTCTCCGTTGGGTTTCGTTGTGTTTTTCATGGTCATCCTTGTGGAAAATTGTAAATTGTGGGTTTTGGAGAAGATCAGGTAGGTTTAGGGTGGTTTTGTAGTATTTAACGTTTTTTTGGTTTTTTTTTCGTGTGATCCAGTTCTTTTTTGGGGTGTTTTTGACGTGTTTTGGGGTCTCCGTTGGGTTTCGTTTGGTTTTCCATGGTCATCATGGTGAAAAAGAGTAAATTGTGGGTTTTGGAGAACATCAGGTAGGTTTAGTGGGGGTTTTGGGGTGGATCTATGGCTTTTAGAGTTTTCTTTCGTTTTAGGGGTTGATCCTGTTCTTGTTTGGGGTGTTTTTGACGTGTTTTGGGGTCTCCGTTGGGTTTCGTTGTGTTTTTCATGGTCATCGTTGTGGAAAATTGTAAATTGTGGGTTTTGGAGAAGATCAGGTAGGTTTAGGGTGGTTTTGGGGTGGATCTATGATTTTGGGGTTATTTTCTTCCAGCTTTGGGGGTCTTCCCGTTCTTTTTTGGGGTGCTTTTGACTTGTTTTGGGGTCTCCGTTGGGTTTCCTTGGGTTTTCTATTGTCATCGTTGTGGAAAAGAGTAAATTGTGGGTTTTGGAGAAGATCAGGTAGGTTTAGGGTGGTTTTGGGGTGGATCTACGGTTTTTGGGTTTTCTTTCTTTTTTTAGGGGTTATCCCGTTCTTGTTTGGGGTGTTTTTGACGTGTTTTGGGGTCTCCGTTGGGTTTCGTTGTGTTTTCCATGGTCATCATGGTGGAAAATGGTAAATTGTGGGTTTTGGAGAAGATCAGGTAGGTTTAGGGTGGTTTTGGGGTGGATCTATGGTTTTGGGGAATTTTCTTTCGTTTTAGGGAGTGATCCCGTTCTTTTTTGGGGTGTTTTTGACGTGTTTTGGGGTCTCCGTTGGGTTTCGTTGTGTTTTCCATGGTCATCATGGTGAAAAAGAGTAAATTGTGGGTTTTGGCGAACATCAGGTTGGTTTAGGGTGGTTTTGGGGTGGATCTATGGTTTTTGGGGTTTTCTTTCGTTTTTTGGGGATATCCCGTTCTTGTTTGGGGTGTTTTTGACGTGTTTTGGGGTCTCCGTTGGGTTTCGTTGGGTTTTGTTGGTCGTTAAGGTAAATGGGAGTGGATTGTGGGTTTTGGAGAAGATCAGGTAGGTTTAGGGTGGTTTTGGGGTGGATCTATGATTTTGAGGTTATTTTCTTCCAGTTTTGGGGGTTATCCCGTTCTTTTTTGGGGTGTTTTTGACGTGTTTTGGGGTCTCCGTTGGGTTTCGTTGTGTTTTCCGTGGTCATCATGGTGGAAAATGGTAAATTGTGGGTTTTGGAGAACATCAGGTAGGTTTAGGGTGGTTTTGGGGTGGATCTATGATTTTGGATTTATTTTCTTCCAGTTTTGGGGGTGATCCCGTTCTTTTTTGGGGTGCTTTTGACGTGTTTTGGGGTCTCCGTTGGGTTTCGTTGTGTTTTTCATGGTCATCGTTGTGGAAAATTGTAAATTGTGGGTTTTGGAGAAGATCAGGTAGGTTTAGGGTGGTTTTGGGGTGGATCTATGATTTTGGGGTTTTCTTTACTTTTGATCCAGTTCTTTTTTGGGGTGTTTTTGACGTGTTTTGGGGTCTCCGTTGGGTTTCCTTGGGTTTTCCATGGTCATCATGGTGGAAAATTGTAAATTGTGGGTTTTGGAGAACATCAGGTAGGTTTAGGGTGGTTTTGGGGTGGATCTACGGTTTTGGGGGTTTTCTTTCATTTTTGGGCGTGATCCTGTTCCTTTCTGTGGTGTTTTTGACGTGTTTTGGGGTCTCCGTTGGGTTTCGTTGTGTTTTCCATGGTCATTATGGTGGAAAAATTTAAATTGTGGGTTTTGGAGAAGATCAGGTAGGTTTAGGGTGGTTTTGGGGTGGATCTATGTTTTTGGGGTTTTCTTTCGGTTTTTAGGGGTTATCCCGTTCATGTTTGGGAGTGTTTTTGACTTGTTTTGGGGTCTCCGATGGGTTTCCTTGGTATTTTTTTGGTCGTTGAGGTAAATGGGAGTGAATTGTGGGTTTTGGAGAAGATCAGGTAGGTTTAGGGTGGTTTTGGGGTGGATCTATGGTTTTGGTGTTTTCTTTCTTTTTTGGGGTGATCCAGTTCTTTTTTGGGGTGTTTTTGACTTGTTTTGTGGTCTCCGTTGGGTTTCGTTTGGTTTTCCATGGTCATCATGGTGAAAAAGAGTAAATTGTGGGTTTTGGAGAATATCAGGTAGGTTTAGGGTGGTTTTGGGGTGGATCTATGGTATTTGGGGTTTTCTTTCTTTTTTTGAGAGTGATCCCTTTCTTTTTTGTGGTGTTTTTGACGTTTTTTGGGGTCTCCGTTGGGTTTTGTTGGGTTCTCGTTGGTCGTTAAGGTAAATGGGAGTGGATTGTGGGTTTTGGAGAACATCAGGTAGGTTTAGGGTGGTTTTGGGAGGAAATTCATACTTTTTTTTTTTTTTCTTCTGATCCAGTTCTTTTTTGGGGTGTTTTTGACGTGTTTTGGGGTCTCCGTTGGGTTTCCTTGGGTTTTCCATGGTTATCGTTGTGGAAAAGAGTAAATTGTGGGTTTTGGAGAACATCAGGTAGGTTTAGGGTGGTTTTGGGGTGGATCTATGATTTTGGGGTTATTTTCTTCCAGTTTTGGGGTTATCCCGTTCTTGTTTGGGGTGTTTTTGATTGTTTTGGGGTCTCCGTTGGGTTTCGTTGTGTTTTCCATGGTCATCATGGTGGAAAATGGTAAATTGTGGGTTTTGGAGAAGATCAGATAGGTTTAGGGTGGTTTTGTAGATTTATGGTTTTTGGGGTTTTCTTTCTTTTGATCCCGTTCTTGTTTGGGGTGTTTTTGACTTGTTTTGGGGTCTCCGTTGGGTTTCCTTGGGTTTTCTATTGTCATCGTTGTGGAAAAGAGTAAATTGTGGGTTTTGGAGAAGATCAGGTAGGTTTAGGGTGGTTTTGGGGTGGATCTATGGATTTTTGGGGTTTTCTTTCGTTTTAGGGGGTGATGCTGTTCTTTTTTTGGGGTGTTTTTGACGTGTTTTAAGGTCTCCGTTGGGTTTCGTTGTGTTTTCCATGGTCATTATGGTGGAAAAGGTTAAATTGTGGGTTTTGGAGAACATCAGGTAGGTTTAGGGTGGTTCTGGTGTGGATATATGATTTTTTTTTTTTTTTCGTTTTTAGGGGTTATCCCGTTCTTTTTTGGGGTGTTTTTGACGTGTTTTGGGGTCTCCGTTGGGTTTCGTTGTGTTTTCCGTGGTCATCATGGTGGAAAATGGTAAATTGTGGGTTTTGGAGAAGATCAGGTAGGTTTAGGGTGGTTTTGGGGTGGATCTACGGTTTTTGGGGTTTTTTTTTTTTTTTTGGGTGATCCCGTTCTTTTTTGGGGTGTTTTTGACGTGTTTTGGGGTCTCCGTTGGGTTTCGTTGTGTTCTCGTTGCTCGTTAATGTAAATGGGAGTGGATTGTGGGTTTTGGAGAAGATCAGGTAGGTTTAGGGTGGTTTTGGGGTGGATCTACGGTTTTTGGGGTTTTCTTTCTTTTTTTAGGGGTTATCCCGTTCTTGTTTGGGGTGTTTTTGACGTGTTTTGGGGTCTCCGTTGGATTTCGTTGTGTTTTCTGTGGTCATCATGGTGGAAAATGGTAAATTGTGGGTTTTGGAGAAGATCAGGTAGGTTTATGGTGGTTTTGGGGTGGATCTATGATTTTGGATTTATTTTCTTCCAGTTTTGGGGGTGATCCCGTTCTTTTTTGGGGTGCTTTTGACGTGTTTTGGGGTCTCCGTTGGGTTTCATTGGGTTTCTCGTGGTCATCATGTTGGAAAAGAGTAAATTGTGGGTTTTGGAGAACGTCAGGTAGGTTTAGGGTGGTTTTGGGGTGGATCTATGATTTTGGGGTTCTTTTCTTCCAGTTTTGGGGGTGATCCCGTTCTTTTTTGGGGTGTTTTTGACGTGTTTTGGGGTCTCCGTTGGGTTTCCTTGGGTTTTCCATGGTTATCGTTGTGGAAAAGAGTAAATTGTGGGTTTTGGAGAACGTCAGGTAGGTTTAGGGTGGTTTTGGGGTGGATCTACGGTTTTTGGGGTTTTCTTCTAGTTTTGGGGTGATTCCGTTCTTTTTTGGGGTGTTTTTGACGTGTTTTGGGTCTCCATTGGGTTTTGTTGGGTTCTCGTTGGTCGTTATGGTAAATGGGAGTGGATTGTGGGTTTTGGAGAAGATCAGGTAGGTTTAGGGTGGTTTTGTAGAGAAATTCATAGTTTTGTGTTTTTTTACTTCTGATCCAGTTCTTTTTTGGGGTGTTTTTGACGTGTTTTGGTTTCTCCGTTGGGTTTCGTTTGGTTTTCCATGGTCATCATGGTGAAAAAGAGTAAATTGTGGGTTTTGGAGAACATCAGGTAGGTTTAGGGTGGTTTTGGGGTGGATCTATGGCTTTGAGAGTTTTCTTTCATTTTAGGGGGTGATCCTGTTCTTTTTTTTGGGGTGTTTTTGACGTGTTTTGGGGTCTCCGTTGGGTTTCGTTTGGTTTTCCATGGTCATCATGGTGAAAAAGAGTAAATTGTGGGTTTTGGAGAACATCAGGTAGGTTTAGGGTGGTTTTGGGGTGGATCTATTGTTTTTGTTTTTTTATTTCTTTTTTGGGGATATCCCGTTCTTTTTTGGGGTGTTTTTGACGTGTTTTGGGGTCTCCGTTGGGTTTCGTTGTGTTTTCCGTGGTCATCATGGTGGAAAATGGTAAATTGTGGGTTTTGGAGAAGATCAGGTAGGTTTAGGGTGGTTTTGGGGTGGATCTATGATTTTTTTTTTTTCTTTTTTTGGGGTTATCCCGTTCTTTTTTGGGGTGTTTTTGACGTTTTTTGGGGTCTCCGTTGGGTTTCGTTGTGTTTTTCATGGTCATCATGGTGGAAAATTGTAAATTGTGGGTTTTGGAGAAGATCAGGTAGGTTTAGGGTGGTTTTGGGGTGGATCTATGATTTTGGGGTTATTTTCTTCCAGCTTTGGGGGTCTTCCCGTTCTTGTTTGGGGTGTTTTTGACTTGTTTTGGGGTCTCCGTTGGGTTTTGTTGGGTTCTCGTTGGTCGTTAAGGTAAATGGGAGTGGATTGTGGGTTTTGGAGAAGGTCAGGTAGGTTTAGGGTGGTTTTGTAGAAAAAATCATAGTTTTGGGGTTTTTTACTTCTGATCCAGTTCTTTTTTGGGGTGTTTTTGACGTGTTTTGGGGTCTCCGTTGGGTTTCGTTTGGTTTTCCATGGTCATCACGGTGAAAAAGAGTAAATTGTGGGTTTTGGAGAACATCAGGTAGGTTTAGTGGGGGTTTTTGGGGTGGATCTATGGCTTTTAGAGTTTTCTTTCGTTTTAGGGGGTGATCCTGTTCTTTTGTGGTGTTTTTGACGTGTTTTGGGGTCTCCGTTGGGTTTCGTTGTGTTTTCCGTGGTCATCATGGTGGAAAATGGTAAATTGTGGGTTTTGGAGAAGATCAGGTAGGTTTAGCGTGGTTCTGGTTTGGATCTATGGTTTTTGGGGTTTTCTTTCGTTTTTTGGGGATATCCCGTTCTTGTTTGGGGTGTTTTTGACGTGTTTTGGGGTCTCCGTTGGGTTTCGTTGTGTTCTCGTTGGTCGTTAAGGTAAATGGGAGTGGATTGTGGGTTTTGGAGAAGATCAGGTAGGTTTAGGGTGGTATTGGGGGAAAGTTCATACGTTTTGTTTTTTTTTTTTTTTTTTTTTTCTTCTGATCCTGTTCTTTTTGGGGTGTTTTTGACGTGTTTTGGGGTTCTCCGATTGGTTTCGTTGGGTTTTCCTATGTAATAGTGAAGTTAAAAGGTAAATTGTGGTATTTGGAGAACATCAGGTAGGTTTAGGGGGACTTTTGGGATGGATCTATGGTTTTTCGTTGTTTTCTTTCGTTTTTGGGGTGATCCTTTTCTTTTTGGGGTTGTTTTTGACGTGTTTTGGGGTCTCCGTTGGGTTTCGTTGTGTTTTCCATGGTCATCGTTGTGGAAAAGAGTAAATTGTGGGTTTTGGAGAAGATCAGGTAGGTTTAGGGTGGTTTTGGGGTGGATCTATGATTTTGGGGTTATTTTCTTCCAGTTTTAAGGGTCATCCCGTTCTTTTTTGGGTGTTTTTGACATGTTTTGGGGTCTCCGTTGGGTTTCGTTGTGTTTTCCGTGGTCATCATGGTGGAAAATGGTAAATTGTGGGTTTTGGAGAACATCAGGTAGGTTTAGGGTGGTTCTGGTGTGGATCTATGATTTTTTTTTTTTTTTTCGTTTTTTGGGGTTATCCCGTTCTTTTTTGGGGTGTTTTTGACGTGTTTTGGGGTCTCCGTTGGGTTTCGTTGTGTTTTCCGTGGTCATCATGGTGGAAAATGGTAAATTGTGGGTTTTGGAGAAGATCAGGTAGGTTTAGGGTGGTTTTGGGGTGGATCTATGATTTTGGGGTTATTTTCTTCCAGTTTTGGGGTTATCCCGTTCTTGTTTGGGGTGTTTTTGACGTGTTTTGGGGTCTCCGTTGGGTTTCGTTGTGTTTTCCGTGGTCATCATGGTGGAAAATGGTAAATTGTGGGTTTTGGAGAACATCAGGTAGGTTTAGGGTGGTTTTGGGGTGGATCTATGATTTTGGGTGTTCTTCTTCCAGTTTTGGGGGTGATCCCGTTCTTTTTGGGGGTGTTTTTGACGTGTTTTGGGGTCTCCGTTGGGTTTCCTTGGGTTTTCCATGGTCATCGTTGTGGAAAAGAGTAAATTGTGGGTTTTGGAGAAGATCAGGTAGGTTTAGGGTGGTTTTGGGGTGGATCTATGATTTTGGGGTTATTTTCTTCCAGTTTTGGGGGTCATCCCGTTCTTTTTTGGGGTGCTTTTGACGTGTTTTGGGGTCTCCGTTGGGTTTCGTTGTGTTTTCCGTGGTCATCATGGTGGAAAATGGTAAATTGTGGGTTTTGGAGAAGATCAGGTAGGTTTAGGGTGGTTTTGGGGTGGATCTACGGTTTTTGTGTTTTCTTTCTTTTTAGGGGTGATCCAGTTCTTTTTTGGGGTGTTTTTGACGTGTTTTGGTTTCTCCGTTGGGTTTCGTTTGGTTTTCCATGGTCATCATGGTGAAAAAGAGTAAATTGTGGGTTTTGGAGAAGATCAGGTAGGTTTAGGGTGGTTTTGGGGTGGATCTATTGTTTTTGGGTTTTTCTTTCTTTTTTGGGGATATCCCGTTCTTGTTTGGGGTGTTTTTGACTTGTTTTGGGGTCTCCGTTGGGTTTCGTTGTGTTCTCGTTGGTCGTTAAGGTAAATGGGAGTGGATTGTGGGTTTTGGAGAAGATCAGGTGAGTTTAGGGTGGTTTTGGGAGGAAATTCATAGTTTTTGTTTTCTTTTTTTCTTCTGATCCAGATCTTTTTTGGGGTGTTTTTGACGTGTTTTGGGGTGTCTGTTGCGTTTCGTTGAGTTCCTAATGGGTTTTCTGGTGGTTGGGAGTGGACTTTGGGCTTTGGAGAACATCAGGTAGGTTTAGGGTGGTTTTGGGGTGGATCTATGATTTTGGGGTTATTTTCTTCCAGTTTTGGGGGTCATCCCGTTCTTTTTTGGGGTGTTTTTGACGTGTTTTGGGGTCTCCGTTGGGTTTTGTTGGGTTCTCGTTGGTCGTTAAGGTAAATGGGAGTGGATTGTGGGTTTTGGAGAAGATCAGGTAGGTTTAGGGTGGTTTTGTAGAAAAAATCATAGTTTTGGGGTTTTTTACTTCTGCTCCAGTTCTTTTTTGGGGTGTTTTTGACGTGTTTTGGGGTCTCCGTTGGGTTTCGTTTGGTTTTCCATGGTCATCACGGTGAAAAAGAGTAAATTGTGGGTTTTGGAGAACATCAGGTAGGTTTAGTGGGGGTTTTTGGGGTGGATCTATGGCTTTTAGAGTTTTCTTTCGTTTTAGGGGGTGATCCTGTTCTTTTTTGTGGTGTTTTTGACGTGTTTTGGGGTCTCCGTTGGGTTTCGTTGTGTTTTCCGTGGTCATCATGGTGGAAAATGGTAAATTGTGGGTTTTGGAGAAGATCAGGTAGGTTTAGCGTGGTTCTGGTTTGGATCTATGGTTTTTGGGGTTTTCTTTCGTTTTTTGGGGATATCCCGTTCTTGTTTGGGGTGTTTTTGACTTGTTTTGGGGTCTCCGTTGGGTTTCGTTGTGTTCTCGTTGCTCGTTAATGTAAATGGGAGTGGATTGTGGGTTTTGGAGAAGATCAGGTGAGTTTAGGGTGGTTTGGGTGGAAATTCATAGTGTTTGTTTTTTTTTTTTTCTTCTGATCCAGTTCTTTTTTGGGGTGTTTTTGACGTGTTTTGTGGTCTCCGTTGGGTTTCCTTGGTTTTTCCATGGTTATCGTTGTGGAAAAGTGTAAATTGTGGGTTTTGGAGAAGATCAGGTAGGTTTAGGGTGGTTTTGGCGTGGATCTATGATTTTGGGGTTATTTTCTTCCAGCTTTGGGGGTCTTCCCGTTCTTTTTTGGGGTGCTTTTGACGTGTTTTGGGGTCTCCGTTGGGTTTCGTTGTGTTTTCCGTGGTCATCATGGTGGAAAAGTGTAAATTGTGGGTTTTGGAGAAGATCAGGTAGGTTTAGGGTGGTTTTGGGGTGGATCTATGGTATTTGGGGTTTTCTTCTGTTTTTTTTTTGGGGGGTGATCCCGTTCTTGTTTGGGGTGTTTTTGACGTGTTTTGGGGTCTCCGTTGGGTTTCGTTGTGTTCTCGTTGCTCGTTAAGGTAAATGGGAGTGGATTGTGGGTTTTGGAGAAGATCAGGTAGGTTTAGGGTGGTTTTGGGGTGGATCTATGATTTTGGGGTTATTTTCTTCCAGTTTTGGGGTCATCCCGTTCTTTTTTGGGGTGCTTTTGACGTGTTTTGTGGTCTCCGTTGGGTTTCGTTGTGTTTTCCATGGTCATCATGGTGGAAAAGGGTAAATTGTGGGTTTTGGAGAACATCAGGCAGGTTTAGGGGGACTATTGTGGTGGATCTATTGTTTTGGGGTATTTTCTTCCAGTTTTGGGGGTGATCCCGTTCTTGTTTGGGGTGTTTTTGACGTGTTTTGGGGTCTCCTTTGGGTTTTAGTTGTTTTCTTGTTGGTCATCATGTTGTATGAGTGGTTTGTGGGTTTTGGAGAAGATCAGGTAGGTTTAGGGTGGTTTTGGGGTGGATCTATGATTTTGGGGTTATTTTCTTCCATCTTTAGCATCCCGTTCTTTTTTGGGGTGTTTTTGACGTGTTTTGTGGTCTCCGTTGGGTTTCCTTGGGTTTTCCATGGTTATCGTTGTGGAAAAGAGTAAATTGTGGGTTTTGGAGAACGTCAGGTAGGTTTAGGGTGGTTTTGGGGTGGATCTATGGTTTTGGGGGATATTCTTCCAGTTTTGGGGGTGATCCCGTTCTTGTTTGGGGTGTTTTTGACTTGTTTTGGGGTCTCCGTTGGGTTTTGTTGGGTTCTCGTTGGTCGTTAAGGTAAATGGGAGTGGATTGTGGGTTTTGGAGAAGATCAGGTAGGTTTAGGGTGGTTCTGGTTTGGATCTATGATTTTGGGTTTATTTTATTCCATCGTTGGGGCTGATCCCGTTCTTTTTTGGGGTGTTTTTGACGTGTTTTGGTTTCTCCGTTGGGTTTCGTTTGGTTTTCCATGGTCATCATGGTGAAAAAGAGTAAATTGTGGGTTTTGGAGAACATCAGGTAGGTTTAGTGGGGGTTTTGGGGTGGATCTATGGCTTTGAGAGTTTTCTTTCTTTTTAGGGGGTGATCCTGTTCTTTTTTGTGGTGTTTTTGACGTGTTTTGGGGTCTCCGTTGGGTTTCGTTTGGTTTTCCATTGTCATCATGGTGAAAAAGAGTAAATTGTGGGTTTTGGAGAAGATCAGGTAGGTTTAGCGTGGTTCTGGTTTGGATCTATGGTTTTTGGGGTTTTCTTTCGTTTTTTGGGGATATCCCGTTCTTGTTTGGGGTGTTTTTGACTTGTTTTGGGGTCTCCGTTGGGTTTTGTTGTGTTCTCGTTGCTCGTTAATGTAAATGGGAGTGGATTGTGGGTTTTGGAGAAGATCAGGTGAGTTTAGGGTGGTTTTTGGAGGAAATTCATAGTTTTTTTTTTTTTTTTCTTCTGATCCAGATCTTTTTTGGGGTGTTTTTGACGTGTTTTGGGGTGTCTGTTGCGTTTCGTTGAGTTCCTAATGGGTTTTCTGGTGGTTGGGAGTGGACTTTGGGCTTTGGAGAACATCAGGTAGGTTTAGGGTGGTTTTGGGGTGGATCTATGATTTTGGGGTTATTTTCTTCCAGTTTTGGGGGTCATCCCGTTCTTTTTTGGGGTGTTTTTGACGTGTTTTGGGGTCTCCGTTGGGTTTCCTTGGGTTTTCTAATGTCATCGTTGTGGAAAATTGTAAATTGTGGGTTTTGGAGAAGATCAGGTAGGTTTATAACCTGGCTGATATTCAAAACCACAATTTTTTTTCTTATAACCATTTCTTGGGAGACCCTACTTCAAAAACTTTACCCCAAAGCAAGAACGGATGACCCCAAAAAAAGAAAGATCAAAAATAGATCCACCCCAAAACCACCCTAAACCTACCTGATGTTCTCCAAATCCCAAAGTCCACTCCCAACCACCTTAAAACCCATTAGGAACTCAACGAAATGCAACGGACACCCCAAAACACGTCAAAAACACCCCAAAAAAAACTGGATCAGAAGAAAAAAAAAAAAAACTATGAATTTCCTCCCAAAACCACCCTAAACTCACCTGATCTTCTCCAAAACCCACAATCCACTCCCATTTACCTTAACGACCAACGAGAACCCAACAAAACCCAACGGAGACCCCAAAACAAGTCAAAAACACCCCAAACAAGAACGGGATATCCCCAAAAAACGAAAGAAAACCCCAAAAACCATAGATCCAAACCAGAACCACGCTAAACCTACCTGATCTTCTCCAAAACCCACAATTTACCATTTTCCACCATGATGACCACGGAAAACACAACGAAACCCAACGGAGACCCCAAAACACGTCAAAAACACCACAAAAAAGAACAGGATCACCCCTAAAACGAAAGAAAACTCTAAAAGCCATAGATCCACCCCAAAACGCGCCCCCCTAAACCTACCTGATGTTCTCCAAAACCCACAATTTACTCTTTTTCACCATGATGACCATGGAAAACCAAACGAAACCCAACGGAGAAACCAAAACACGTCAAAAACACCCCAAAAAAGAACTGGATCAGAAGTAAAAAAACACAAAACTATGAATTTCTCTACAAAACCACCCTAAACCTACCTGATCTTCTCCAAAACCCACAATCCACTCCCATTTACCTTAACGACCAATGAGAACCCAACAAAACCCAACGGAGACCCCAAAACACGTCAAAAACACCCCAAAAAAGAACGGGATCACCCCCAAAACTGGAAGAAAATATCCCCAAAATCATAGATCCACCCCAAAACCACCCTAAACCTACCTGATGTTCTCCAAAACCCACAATTTACCATTTTCCACCATGATGACCACGGAAAACACAACGAAACCCAACGGAGACCCCAAAACACGTTAAAATCACCCCAAACAAGAACAAGATCCCCCCCAAAAAAACACAACAAAACCACAAAACCATAGATCCACCCCAAAACCACCCTACACCTACCTGATGTTCTCCAAAACCCACAATTCACCATTTTCCACACTGATGACCATGGAAAACCCAACGAAACCCAACGGAGACCACAAAACAAGTCAAAAGCACCCCAAAAAAGAACGGGATCACCCCCAAAACTGGAAGAAAATAACCCCAAAATCATAGATCCACCCCAAAACCACCCTAAACCTACCTGATGTTCTCCAAAACCCACAATTTACCATTTTCCATCAGATGACCATGGGAAATCCCAACGAAACCCAACGGGGAAACCAAACACGTCAAAAACACCCCAAAAAAGAACTGGATCAGAAGTAAAAAAAAAAAAAAACTATGAATTTCTACAAAAACACCCTAACCTCACCTGATCTTCTCCAAAACCCACAATCCACTCCCATGTACCTTAACGAGCAACGAGAACCCAACAAAACCCAACGGAGACCCCAAAACAAGTCCAAAAGACCGCAAAAAAGAACAGAATTATCCCCCCCAAAAAAGAAGAAAACGCCAAAAAACATAGATCCACCCCAAAACCACCCTAAACCTACCTAATGTTCTCCAAAACTCGCAATTTACACTTTTCCACAATGATGACCATGGAAAACACAACGAAACCAAACGGAGACACAAAAACACGTCAAAAACACCCCAAACAAGAACGGGATGACCCCCAAAACTGGAAGAAAATAACCCCAAAATCATAGATCCACCCCAAAACCACCCGAAACCTACCTGATGTTCTCCAAAACCCACAATTTTCCATTTTCCACCATAATGACCATGGAAAACCAAACGAAACCCAACGGAGACCCCAAAACACGTCAAAAACACCCCAAAAAAGAACTGGATCAGAAGTAAAAAAACACAAAACTATGAATTTCCTCCCAAAACCACCCTAAACCTACCTGATCTTCTCCAAAACCCACAATCCACTCCCATTTACCTTAACGACCAATGAGAACCCAACAAAACCCAACGGAGACCCCAAAACAAGTCAAAAAACACTCCAAAAAAGAACGGGATAACACCAAAAAAACGATAGAAAAACCGCAAAAACCATAGATCCAAACCAGAACCACACTAAACCTACCTGATGTTCTCCAAAACCCACAATTTACCATTTTCCACCATGATGACCACGGAAAACACAACGAAACCCAACGGAGACCCCAAAACACGTCAAAAACACCACAAAAAAGAACAGGATCACCCCCAAAACTGGAAGAAAATAAATCCAAAACCATAGATCCACCCCAAAAACCCCCACTAAACCTACCTGATGTTCTCCAAAACCCACAATTTACTCTTTTTCACCATGATGACCATGGAAAACCAAACGAAACCCAACGGAGAAACCAAAACACGTCAAAAACACCCCAAAAAAGAACTGGATCAGAAGTAAAAAAACACAAAACTATGAATTTCTCTACAAAACCACCCTAAACCTACCTGATCTTCTCCAAAACCCACAATCCACTCCCATTTACCTTAACGACCAATGAGAACCCAACAAAACCCAACGGAGACCCCAAAACAAGTCAAAAACACTCCAAAAAAGAACGGGATAACACCAAAAAAACGATAGAAAAACCGCAAAAACCATAGATCCAAACCAGAACCACACTAAACCTACCTGATGTTCTCCAAAACCCACAATTTACTCTTTTCCACAACGATAACCATGGAAAACACAACGAAACCCAACGGAGACCCCAAAACACGTCAAAAACACCCCAAAAAAGAACGGGATGACCCCCAAAACTGGAAGAAAATAACCCCAAAATCATAGATCCACCCCAAAACCACCCTAAACCTACCTGATGTTCTCCAAAACCCACAATCCACTCCCATTTTCCACCATGATGACCCATTAGGAAAACTCAACGAAACCCAACGGAGACACCAAAACACGTCAAAAACACCCAAAAAAGAACTGGATCAGAAGAAAAAAAAAAGAAAACCCCAAAACTATGAATTTCCTACAAAACCACCCTAAACCTACCTGATCTTCTCCAAAACCCACAATCCACTCCCATTTACCATAACGACCACGAGAACCCAACGAAACCCAACGGAGACCCCAAAAACAAGTCAAAAACACCACAAAAAAGAACGGGATATCCCCAAAAAAAGAAAGAAAAACCCAAAAACAATAGATCCACCCCAAAACCACCCTAAACCTACCTGATGTTCTCCAAAACCCACAATTTACTCTTTTTCACCATGATGACCATGGAAAACCAAACGAAACCCAACGGAGAAACCAAAACACGTCAAAAACACCCCAAAAAAGAACTGGATCAGAAGAAAAAAAAAAATAATAATATGAATTTCCTCCCAAAACCACCCTAAACCTACCTGATCTTCTCCAAAACCCACAATTTACTCTTTTCCACAACGATGACAATAGAAAACCCAAGGAAACCCAACGGAGACCCCAAAACAAGTCAAAAGCACCCCAAAAAAGAACGGGATAACCCCAAAGCTGGAAGAAAATAACCCCAAAATCATAGATCCACCCCAAAACCACCCTAAACCTACCTGATGTTCTCCAAAACCCACAATTTACCATTTTCCACCATGATGACCACGGAAAACACAACGAAACCCAACGGAGACCCCAAAACACGTCAAAAGCACCCCAAAAAAGAACGGGATCACCCCCAAAACTGGAAGAAAATAACCCCAAAATCATAGATCCACCCCAAAACCCCCACTAAACCTACCTGATGTTCTCCAAAACCCACAATTTTCCATTTTCCACCATGATGACAATGGAAAACCAAACGAAACCCAACGGAGAAACCAAAACACGTCAAAAACACCCCAAAAAAGAACTGGATCAACCCCCCAAAAAAAACACAAAAAAAAAAAAAAAACCATAGATCCACCCCAAAACCACCCTAAACCTACCTGATGTTCTCCAAAACCCACAATTTACTCTTTTCCACCATGATGACCACGGAAAACCCAACGAAACCCAACGGAGACCCCAAAACACGTCAAAAACACCCCAAACAAGAACGGGATCACCACCAAAACTGGAAGAAAATCCCCCAAAACCATAGATCCACGCCAGAACCACCCTCAACCTACCTGATGTTCTCCAAAACCCACAATTTACCATTTTCCAACACGATGACCACGGAAAACACAACGAAACCCAACGGAGACCCCAAAACACGTCAAAAACACCACAAAAAAGAACTGGATGACCCCCAAAATTGGAAGAAAAACCACCAAAACCAAAGATCCACCCCCAAACCCCACCCTAAACCTACCTGATGTTCTCCAAAACCCACAATTTACAATTTTCCACAACGATGACCATGGAAAACCCAAGGAAACCCAACGGAGACCACAAAACACGTCAAAAACACCCCAAAAAAGAACGGCATCACCCCAGAAAAGAAAGAAAATCCCCCCAAAACATAGATCCAAACCCAAAACCACCCTAAACCTACCTGATGTTCTCCAAATCCCACAATTTACCTTTTCCACCATGATGACCATGGAAACACAACGAAACCCAACGGAGACCCCAAAACATGTCAAAAACACCCCAAAAAAGAACGGGATATCCCCAAAAAACGAAAGAAAACCCCAAAAACCGTAGATCCACCCCAAAACCACCCTAAACCTACCTGATGTTCTCCAAAACCCACAATTTACCATTTTCCAACATGATGACCACGGAAAACACGACGAAACCCAACACAGACCCCAAAACACGTCAAAAACACCCCAAAAAAGAACAGGATCAATCCCTAAAACGAAAGAAAACACTAAAACCCATAGATCCACCCCAAAACCCCCACTAAACCTACCTGATGTTCTCCAAAACCCACAATTTACTCTTTTTCACCATGATGACCATGGAAAACCAAACGAAACCCAACGGAGAAACCAAAACACGTCAAAAACACCCCAAAAAAGAACTGGATCAGAAGTAAAAAAAACACAAAACTATGAATTTTTCTACAAAACCACCCTAAACCTACCTGATCTTCTCCAAAACCCACAATCCACTCCCATTTACCTTAACGAAAAACAAGAACCCAACAAAACCCAACGGAGACCCCAAAACAAGTAAAAACACCCCAAAAAAGAACGGGATAACACCAAAAAAACGATAGAAAAACACCAAAAACCATAGATCCAAACCAGAACCACACTAAACCTACCTGATGTTCTCCCAAACCCACAATTTACAATTTTCCACCATGATGACCACGGAAAACACAACGAAACCCAACGGAGACCCCAAAACATGTCAAAAACACCCCAAACAAGAACGGGATAACCCCAAAACTGGAAGATCATAGATAAAAAACAAATCCCAAAGACTCCCAAAATAAAACCCATAGATCAAAACACGTCAAAAACACCCCCAATGAATTTCCTCCCAAAACCCCCTAAACCTACCTTATCTTCTCCAAAACCAACAATCCACTCCCATTTACATTAACGACCAATGAGAACCCAACAAAACCCAATGGAGACCCCAAAACACATCAAAAGCACCCCAAAAAAGAACGGGATCACCCCCAAAACTGGAAGAAAATAACCCCCAAAACCATAGATCCACCCCAAAACCACCCTAAACCTACCTGATGTTCTCCAAAACCCACAATTTACTCTTTTCCACCATGATGACCATGGAAAACCAAACGAAACCCAACGGAGACCCCAAAACACGTCAAAAACACCCCAAAAAAGAACTGGATCACCCCCAAAAGTGAAAGAAAACCATAAAACCAATAGATCCACCCCAAAACCACCCTAAACCTACCTGATGTTCTCCAAAACCCACAATTTACTCTTTTTCACCATGATGACCATGGAAAACCAAACGAAACCCAACGGAGACCACAAAACACGTCAAAAACACCCCAAAAAAGAACGGGATAACCCCAAAAAAACGAAAGAAAACCCCAAAAACCATAGATCCAAACCAGAACCACCCTAAACCTACCTGATGTTCTCCAAAACCCACAATTTACCATTTTCCACCATGATGACCACGGAAAACACAACGAAACCCAAAAGAGACCCCAAAACACGTCAAAAACACCACAAAAAAGAACGGGATAACCCCTAAAAAAGAAAGAAAACTCCCAAAACCATAGATCCACCCCAAAACCACCCTAAACCTACCTGATGTTCTCCAAAACCCACAATTTACCCCTTTTCCAACCACCATGACCAATGGAAAACCCAACGAAACCCAACGGAGACCCCAAAACACGTCAAAAACACCCCAAAAAAGAACTGGATCAGAAGAAAAAAACAAACAAACAAACATGAATTTCCCCCCAAAACCATACTAAACCCATCTGATCTTCTCCAAAACCCACAATCCACTCCCATTTACCATAAAGAACAACGAGAACCCAACGAAACCCAATGGAGACAACAAAACACTTCAAAAACACCCCAAAAAAGAACGCGATCAACCCCAAAACTGGAAGAAAACCCCAAAACCATAGATCCACCCCAAAACCACCCTAAACCTACCTGATGTTCTCCAAAACCCACAATTTACACTTTTCCACCATGATGACCACGGAAAAAACAACGAAACCCAACGGAGACCCCAAAACACTTCAAAAACACCCCAAAAAAGAACTGGATCAGTAAAAAAAAAAACAAAACTATGAATTTTTCTACAAAACCACCCTAAACCTACCTGATCTTCTCCAAAACCCACAATTTACTCCCATTTACCATGATGACCAATGGAAAACCCAACGAAACCCAACGGAGACCCCAAAACACGTCAAAAACACCCCAAAAAAGAACGGGATCACCCCAAAACGAAGAAAACCCCAAGAACCGTAGATCCACCCCAAAACCACCCTAAACCTACCTGACGTTCTCCAAAACCCACAATTTACTCTTTTCCACAACGATAACCATGGAAAACCCAAGGAAACCCAACGGAGACCCCAAAACAAGTCAAAAACACCCCAAAAAAGAACAGGATGACCCCCAAAACTGGAAGAAAATAACCCCAAAATCATAGATCCACCCCAAAACCACCCTAAACCTACCTGATGTTCTCCAAAACCCAAAATCCACTCCTATTTAACGTAATGACCTACAAGAACCCAACCAAACCCAACGGAGCCCCCAAAACACGTCAAAAACACCCCAAAAAAGAACGGGATCAAAACGAAAGAAAACCCCCTAAACTATAGATCCACCCCAAAACCACCCTAAACCTACCTGATCTTCTCCAAAACCCACAATTTACTCTTTTCCACAACGATGACCATGGAAAACCCAAGGAAACCCAACGGAGACCCCAAAACACGTCAAAAACACCCCAAAAAAGAACGGGATCACCCCCAAAACTGGAAGAAAATCCCCCAAAACCATAGATTCACCCCAAAACCACCCTAAACCTACCTGATGTTCTCCAAAACCCACAATTCACTCTTTTCCACAACGATGACCATGGAAAACACAACGAAACCCAACGGAGACCCCAAAACACGTCAAAAGCACCCCAAAAAAGAACGGGATCACCCCCAAAACTGGAAGAAAATAACCCCAAAATCATAGATCCACCCCAAAACCACCCTAAACCTACCTGATGTTCTCCAAAACCCACAATTTACTCTTTTTCACCATGATGACCATGGAAAACCAAACGAAACCCAACGGAGAAACCAAAACACGTCAAAAACACCCCAAAAAAGAACTGGATCAAAAGTAAAAAAACCCCAAAACTATGAATTTTTCTACAAAACCACCCTAAACCTATCTGATCTTCTCCAAAACCCACAATTTACCATTTTCCACCATGATGACCATGGAAAACACAACGAAACCCAACGGAGACCCCAAAACACGTCAAAAACACCCCAAAAAAGAACAGGATCACCCCCAAAACTGGAAGAAAATAACCCCAAAACCATAGATCCACCCCAAAACCACCCTAAACCTACCTGATGTTCTCCAAAACCCACAATTTACTCCCATTTACCATGATGACCAATGGAAAACACAACGAAACCCAACGGAGACCCCAAAACAAGTCAAAAACACCCCAAAAAAGAACGGGATAACACCAAAAAACGAAAAAAAAAACCCCAAAAACCATAGATCCACCCCAAAACCACCCTAAACCTACCTGATCTTCTCCAAAACCCACAATTTACTCTTTTCCACAACGATGACCATGGAAAACACAACGAAACCCAACGGAGACCCCAAAACACGTCAAAAGCACCCCAAAAAAGAACGGGATGACCCCAAAACTGGAAGAAAATAACCCCAAAATCATAGATCCACCCCAAAACCACCCTAAACCTACCTGATGTTCTCCAAAACCCACAATTTACTCTTTTTCACCATGATGACCATGGAAAACCAAACGAAACCCAACGGAGACCCCAAAACACGTCAAAAACACCCCAAAAAAGAACTGGATCAGAAGAAAAAAAACACAAAACTATGAATTTCTCTACAAAACCACCCTAAACCTACCTGATCTTCTCCAAAACCAACAATCCACTCCCATTTACCTTAACGAAAAACAAGAACCCAACGAAACCCAACGGAGACCCCAAAACAAGTAAAAACACCCCAAAAAAGAACGGGATAACACCAATAAAACGATAGAAAAACCGCAAAAACCATAGATCCAAACCAGAACCACCCTAAACCTACCTGATGTTCTCCAAAACCCACAATTTACTCTTTTCCACAACGATAACCATGGAAAACCCAAGGAAACCCAACGGAGACCACAAAACACGTCAAAAACACCCCAAACAAGAACGGGATGACCCCCAAAACTGGAAGAAAATAACCCCAAAATCATAGATCCACCCCAAAACCACCCGAAACCTACCTGATGTTCTCCAAAACCCACAATTTTCCATTTTCCACCATGATGACAATGGAAAACCAAACGAAACCCAACGGAGAAACCAAAACACGTCAAAAACACCCCAAAAAAGAACTGGATCAGAAGTAAAAAAACACAAAACTATGAATTTCTCTACAAAACCACCCTAAACCTACCTGATCTTCTCCAAAACCCACAATCCACTCCCATTTACCTTAACGACCAATGAGAACCCAACAAAACCCAACGGAGACCCCAAAACAAGTCAAAAACACCCCAAACAAGAACGGGATAACCCGTAAAAAAAGAAAAAAAAAAAACAAAAACCGTAGATCCACCCCAAAACCACCCTAAACCTACCTGACGTTCTCCAAAACCCACAATTTACTCTTTTCCACAACGATAACCATGGAAAACCCAAGGAAACCCAACGGAGACCACAAAACACGTCAAAAACACCCCAAAAAAGAACGGGATCACCCCCAAAACTGGAAGAAAATAACCCCAAAATCATAGATCCACCCCAAAACCACCCTAAACCTACCTGATCTTCTCCAAAACCCACAATCCAATACCATTTTCCACCATGATGACCAATGGAAAACCTAACAAAACCCAACGGAGACACAAAAACACGTCAAAAACACCCCAAAAAAGAACGGGATCAACCCCAAAACCGAAAGAAAATCCTAAAAGCCATAGATCCACCCCAAAACCACCCTAAACCTACCTGATGTTCTCCAAAACCCACAATTTACCATTTTCCACCATAATGACCATAGAAAACCCAAGGAAACCCAACAGAGACCCCAAAACACGTCAAAAACACCCCAAAAAAGAACGGGATGACCCCCAAAACTGGAAGAAAATAACCCCAAAATCATAGATCCACCCCAAAACCCCCACTAAACCTACCTGATGTTCTCCAAAACCCACAATTTTCCATTTTCCACCATGATGACAATGGAAAACACAACGAAACCCAACGGAGACCCCAAAACACGTCAAAAACACCACAAAAAAGAACGGGATCACCCCCAAAACTGGAAGAAAACTCTAAAAATCATAGATCCACCCCAAAACCACCCTAAACCTACCTGATGTTCTCCAAAACCCACAATTTACTCTTTTTCACCATGATGACCATGGAAAACCAAACGAAACCCAACGGAGAAACCAAAACACGTCAAAAACACCCCAAAAAAGAACTGGATCAGAAGTAAAAAAACACAAAACTATGAATTTCTCTACAAAACCACCCTAAACCTACCTGATCTTCTCCAAAACCCACAATCCACTCCCATTTACCTTAACGACCAATGAGAACCCAACACAACCCAACGGAGACCCCAAAACAAGTCAAAAAACACTCCAAACAAGAACGGGATAACACCAAAAAAACGATAGAAAAACCGCAAAAACCATAGATCCAAACCAGAACCACCCTAAACCTACCTGATGTTCTCCAAAACCCACAATTTACTCTTTTCCACAACGATAACCATGGAAAACCCAAGGAAACCCAACGGAGACCACAAAACACGTCAAAAACACCCCAAAAAAGAACGGGATGACCCCCAAAACTGGAAGAAAATAACCCCAAAATCATAGATCCACCCCAAAACCACCCTAAACCTACCTGATGTTCTCCAAAACCCAAAGTTCACTCCCAAACACCATGATGACCCATTAGGAAAACTCAAACGAAACCCAACGGAAACCCCAAAACACGTCAAAAACACCCCAAAAAAGAACTGGATCAGAAGAAAAAAAAAAAACAAAAACTATGAATTTCCCCCCAAAACCACCCTAAACCTACCTGATCTTCTCCAAAACCCACAATCCACTCCCATTTACCTTAACGACCAATGAGAACCCAACAAAACCCAACGGAGGACGCAAAACAAGTCAAAAACACCCCAAACAAGAATGGGACAACCCCTAAAAACGAAAGAAAACCCCAAAAACCATAGATCCAAACCAGAACCACCCTAAACCTACCTGATGTTCTCCAAAACCCACAATTTACTCTTTTCCACCATGATGACCATGGAAAACACAACGAAACCCAACGGAGACCCCAAAACACGTCAAAAACACCACAAAAAAAGAACAGGATCACCCCCTAAAACGAAAGAAAACTCTAAAAGCCATAGATCCACCCCAAAACCACCCTAAACCTACCTGATGTTCTCCAAAACCCACAATTTACTCTTTTTCACCATGATGACCATGGAAAACCAAACGAAACCCAACGGAGAAACCAAAACACGTCAAAAACACCCCAAAAAAGAACTGGATCAGAAGTAAAAAACCCCAAAACTATGAATTTTTCTACAAAACCACCCTAAACCTACCTGATCTTCTCCAAAACCCACAATCCACTCCCATTTACCATAACGACCAATGAGAACCCAACAAAACCCAATGGAGACCCCAAAACAAGTCAAAAACACCCCAAAAAAGAACGGGATCACCCCCAAAACTGGAAGAAAATATCCCCAAAATCATAGATCCACCCCAAAACCACCCTAAACCTACCTGATGTTCTCCAAAACCCACAATTTACTCTTTTCCACCATGATGACCATGGAAAACACAACGAAACCCAACGGAGACCCCAAAACACGTCAAAAGCACCCCAAAAAAGAACGGGATCACCCCCAAAACTGGAAGAAAATAACCCCAAAATCATAGATCCACCCCAAAACCACCCTAAACCTACCTGATGTTCTCCAAAACCCACAATTTACTCTTTTTCACCATGATGACCAATGGAAAACAACGAAACCCAACGGAGACCCCAAAACACGTCAAAAACACCCAAAAAAAGAACGGGATCAAAACTGGAAGAAAAAACAACCCCAAAATCATGAATTTCCACCCCAAAACCACCCTAAACCTACCTGATCTTCTCCAAAAGCCACGATCCACTCCCATTTAGCCATGATGACCAAGGAAAACCAACGAAACCCAACGGAGACCCAAAAAAAGTAAAAAAACCCCCAAAAAAGAACTGGATCACCCCCAAGAAAAAAGAAAAAAACGCCAAAAACTATAGAATCCACCCCAAAACCACCCTAAACCTACCTGATGTTCTCCAAAACCCACAATTTAAATTTTTCCACCATGATGACCATGGAAAACCCAACGAAACCCAATGGAGACCCCAAAACACGTCCTAAACACCCCTAAAAAGAACGGGATCACCCCCAAAACTGGAAGAAAAACCCAAAAACCATAGATCCACCCCAAAACCACCCTAAACCTACCTGATGTTCTCCAAAACCCACAATTTACAATTTTCCACCATGATGACCATGGAAAACACAACGAAACCCAACGGAGACCCCAAAACACGTCAAAAACACCCCAAAGAACGGGATGACCCCCAAAACTGGAAGAAAATAACCCCAAAATCATAGATCCACCCCAAAACCACCCTAAACCTACCTGATGTTCTCCAAAACCCACAATTTACTCTTTTCCACCATGATGACCATGGAAAACCAAACGAAACCCAACGGAGACCCCAAAACACGTCAGAAACCCCCCAAAAAAGAACTGGATCAGAACAAAAAACCCACAAAACTATGAATTTCCACCCAAAACCACCTTAAACTCACCTGATCTTCACGAAAACCCACAATCCACTCCCATTTACCTTAACGACCAATGAGACCCCAACAAAACCCAATGGAGACCCCAAAACAAGTCAAAAACACCCCAAACAAGAACGGGATGACCCCCAAAACTGGAAGAAAATAACCCCAAAACCATAGATCCAAACCAGAACCACACTAAACCTACCTGATGTTCTCCAAAACCCACAATTTACCATTTTCCACCATGATGACCACGGAAAACACAACGAAACCCAACGGAGACCCCAAAACACGTCAAAAACACCACAAAAAAGAACAGGATCACCCCCTAAAACGAAAGAAAACTCTAAAAGCCATAGATCCACCCCAAAAC
Source organism: Aythya baeri (assembly GCA_026413565.1). Lineage (NCBI taxonomy): Eukaryota > Metazoa > Chordata > Aves > Anseriformes > Anatidae > Aythya > Aythya baeri. The sequence goes on from CM048636.1 coordinate 6,144,531, forward strand.
GCGCCCCCCTAAACCTACCTGATGTTCTCCAAAACCCACAATTTACTCTTTTTCACCATGATGACCATGGAAAACCAAACGAAACCCAACGGAGAAACCAAAACACGTCAAAAACACCCCAAAAAAGAACTGGATCAGAAGTAAAAAAACACAAAACTATGAATTTCTCTACAAAACCACCCTAAACCTACCTGATCTTCTCCAAAACCCACAATTTACTCCCATTTACATAAGATGACCAATGAGAACCCAACAAAACCCAACGGAGACCCCAAAACAAGTCAAAAACACCACAAAAAAGAGCGGGATATCCCCAAAACTGGAAGAAAAACCCCAAAAACCATAGATCCAAACCCCAAACACCACACTCTAAACCTACCTGATGTTCTCTAAACCCACAATTTACAATTTTCCAACAATGATAAAACCACATAGGAAAACACCCAACGAAACCCAACGGAGACCAAAACACGTCAAAAACACCACCCCAAAAAGAACGGGATCAAAAAAAAAAACAAAAAAAAACCAATGAATTTCCCCCCAAAACCACCCTAAACTCACCTGATCTTCTTCAAAACCCACAATCCAATCCCATTTACCTTAACGACCAACGAGAACCCAACAAAACCCAACCGAGACCAAAAAACAGGTCAAAAACACCCCAAAAGACAACGAGATTAACCCCAAAAACGAAAGAAAACCCCAAAAGCCATAGATCCACAACAAAACCACCCTAAACCTACCTGATGTTCTCCAAAACCCACAATTTACAATTTTTCACCATGATGAACAATGGAAAACACAACGAAAACCAACGGAGACGCCATGACAAGTCAAAAACACCCAAACAAGAACAAAATCACCCCCAAAACTGGAAGAAAATCCCCCAAAATCATAGATCCACCCCAAAACCACCCTAAACCTACCTGATGTTCTCCAAAACCCACAATTTACTCTTTTTCACCATGATGACAATGGAAAACCAAACGAAACCCAACGGAGAAACCAAAACACGTCAAAAACACCCCAAAAAAGAACTGGATCAGAAGTAAAAAACCACAAAACTATGAATTTCTCTACAAAACCACCCTAAACCTACCTGATCTTCTCCCAAACCCACAATTTACCATTTTCCAAAACGATGACCATAGAAAACCCAAGGAAACCCAACAGAGACCCCAAAACACGTCAAAAGCACCCCAAAAAAGAACGGGATGACCCCCAAAAATGGAAGAAAATCCCCCAAAACCATAGATTCACCACAAAACCACCCTAAACCTACCTGATGTTCTCCAAAACCCACAATTTACTCTTTTTCACCATGATGACAATGGAAAACCAAACGAAACCCAACGGAGACCCCAAAACACGTCAAAAACACCCCAAAAAGGAACGGGATCACCCCAAAAATGGAAGAAAAAAAATCATAGATACACCCCAAATCCACCCTAAACCTACCTGACGTACTCCAAAACCCACAATTTCCACTCCCATTTACCATAACGACCAATGGAACCCAACAAAACCCAAAGGAGACCCCAAAACACGTCAAAAACACCACAAAACAGAACGGGATAATCAAAAAAAGAAAAAAACCACAAAAACAATAGATCCAAACCAGAACCACCCTAAACCTACCTGATCTTCTCCAAAACCCACAATTTACCATTTTCCACCATGATGACCACGGAAAACACAACGAAACCCAACGGAGACCCCAAAACACGTAAGAAACACAACAAAAAAGAATAGGATCACCCCCCAAAACGAAAGAAAACTCCCAAAACCATAGATCCACCCCAAAACCACCCTAAACCTACCTGATGTTCTCCAAAACCCACAATTTACTCTTTTCCACAACGATGACCATGGAAAACCCAAGGAAACCCAACGGAGACCCCAAAACACGTCAAAAGCACCCCAAAAAAGAACGGGATGACCCCCAAAACTGGAAGAAAATAACCCCAAAATCATAGATCCACCCCAAAACCACCCTAAACCTACCTGATGTTCTCCAAAACCCACAATTTACTCTTTTCCACCATGATGACCACGGAAAACCCAACGAAACCCAACGGAGACCCCAAAACACGTCAAAAACACCCCCCAAAAAAAAGGATCACCCCCCCAAAAAAAAGAAAACGCCAAAAAACATAGATCCACCCCAAAACCACCCTAAACCTACCTGATGTTCTCCAAAACCCACAATTTAACCTTTTCCACCATGATGACAATGGAAAACCAAACGAAACCCAACGGAGACCCCAAAAAACGTTAAAAACACCCCAAAAAAGAACTGGATCAGAATAAAAAAAAAAACCTCCAAAACCATGAATTTCCACCCCAAAACCACCCTAAACCTACCTGATGTTCTCCAAAACCCAAAATTTACACTTTTCCACAACGATGACCAATGGAAAACCCAACAAAACCCAACGGAGACCCAAAAAACACGTCAAAAACACCCCAAAAAAGAACGGGATTACACCAAAAAAATAGAAAAAAATGCCCCAAAACCATAGATACACACCAAAAACACCCTAAAAATACCTGATGTTCTCCAAAACCCACAATTTACCATTTTCCACCATGATGACCACGGAAAACACAACGAAACCCAACGGAGACCCCAAAACACGTCAAAAACACCACAAAAAAGAACAGGATCACCCCCAAAACTGGAAGAAATTACGCCAAAACCATAGATCCACCCCAAAACCACCCTAAACCTACCTGATGTTCTCCAAAACCCACAATTTACTCTTTTTCACCATGATGACCATGGAAAACCAAACGAAACCCAACGGAGAAACCAAAACACGTCAAAAACACCCCAAAAAAGAACTGGATCAGAAGTAAAAAAACACAAAACTATGAATTTCTCTACAAAACCACCCTAAACCTACCTGATCTTCTCCAAAACCCACAATCCACTCCCATTTTCCACAACGATGACCAATGGAAACCCAACAAAAAACAACGGAGACCCCAAAACACGTCAAAAACACCCCAAAAAAGAACGGGATCACCCCCAAAACTGGAAGAAAATCCCCCAAAACCATAGATACACCCCCACACCACCCTAAACCTACCTAATGTTCACCAAAACCCACAATTTACCCTTTTCCACTATGATGACCATGGAAAACCAAACAAAAGGCAACGGAGACCCCAAAACACGTCAAAAACACCCCAAAAATGAACTGGATCAGAAGAAAAAAAAAAAACAATAACTATGAATTTCCTCCCAAAACCACCCTAAACTCACCTGATCTTCTCCAAAACCCACAATCCAATCCCATTGACCTTAACGACCAATGAGAACCCAACAAAACCCAACGGAGACCCCAAAACACGTCAAAAACACCCCAAAAAAGAACGGGATATCCCCAAAAACGAAAGAAAACCCCAAAAACCATAGATCCAAACCAGAACCACGCTAAACCTACCTGATCTTCTCCAAAACCCACAATTTACTCTTTTTCACCATGATGACCACGGAAAACCAAACGAAACCCAACGCAGAAACCAAAACACGTCAAAAACACCCCAAAAAAGAACGGGATGACCCCCAAAAATGGAAGAAAATCCCCCAAAACCATAGATTCACCACAAAACCACCCTAAACCTACCTGATGTTCTCCAAAACCCACAATTTACTCTTTTTCACCATGATGACAATGGAAAACCAAACGAAACCCAACGGAGAAACCAAAACACGTCAAAAACACCCCAAAAAAGAACTGGATCAGAAGTAAAAAAACACAAAACTATGAATTTCTCTACAAAACCACCCTAAACCTACCTGATCTTCTCCAAAACCCACAATTTACTCTTTTCCACAACGATGACCATGGAAAACACAACGAAACCCAACGGAGACCCCAAAACACGTCAAAAGCACCCCAAAAAAGAACGGGATGACCCCCAAAACTGGAAGAAAATAACCCCAAAATCATAGATCCACCCCAAAACCACCCTAAACCTACCTGATGTTCTCCAAAACCCACAATTTACCATTTTCCACCATGATGACCACGGAAAACACAACGAAACCCAACGGAGACCCCAAAACACGTCAAAAACACCACAAAAAAGAACAGGATCACCCCCTAAAACGAAAGAAAACTCTAAAAGCCATAGATCCACCCCAAAACCACCCTAAACCTACCTGATGTTCTCCAAAACCCACAATTTACTCTTTTTCACCATGATGACCAACAAGAACCCAACAAAACCCAACGGAGACCCCAAAACATGTCAAAAACACCCCAAACAACAACTGGATCAGAACTAAAAAACCCCAAAAACCATAGATCCACACCAAAACCACCCTAAACCTACCTGATCTTCTCCAAAACCCACAATTTACCATTTTCCACCATGATGACCATGGAAAACACAACGAAACCCAACGGAGACCCCAAAACACGTCAAAAGCACCACAAAAAAGAACGGGATCACCCCCAAAACTGGAAGAAAATAACCCCAAAATCATAGATCCACCCCAAAACCACCCTAAACCTACCTGATGTTCTCCAAAACCCACAATTTACTCTTTTTCACCGTGATGACCATGGAAAACCAAACGAAACCCAACGGAGACCACAAAACACGTCAAAAACACCCCAAACAAGAACTGGATCAGAAGTAAAAAAACACAAAACTATGAATTTCTCTACAAAACCACCCTAAACCTACCTGATCTTCTCCAAAACCCACAATCCACTCCCATTTAAATTAACGAGCAACATTAACACAACAAAACCCAATGGAGACCCCAAAACAAGTCAAAAGCACCCCAAAAAAGAACGGGATAACCCCTAAAAAAAGAAAGAAAACCCCAAGAACAATAGATCCACACCAAAACCACCCTAAACCTACCTGATGTTCTCCAAAACCCACAATTTACTCTTTTCCACCATGATGACCACGGAAAACACAACGAAACCCAACGGAGACCCCAAAACACGTCAAAAACACCCCCAAAAAGAACAGGATCACCCCCAAAATTGGAAAGAAAACCCCAAGAACAATAGATCCACACCAAAACCACCCTAAACCTACCTGATGTTCTCCAAAACCCACAATTTACAATTTTCCACCATGATGACCATGGAAAACCAAACGAAACCCAACGGAGAAACCAAAACACGTCAAAAACACCCCAAAAAAGAACGGGATCAGAAAAAAAAAAAAAAAACCCCAAAACTATAGAATTTCCAAACCAAAACCACCCTAAACCTACCTGATCTTCTCCAAAACCCACAATTGACTCCCATTTACCTTAACGACCAACGAGAACCAAACAAAACCCAATGGAGACACAAAACACGTCAAAAACACCCCAAAAAACAACAGGATCACCCCCAAAAAATGAAAGAAAACTCCAAATACCATAGATCCACACCAAAACCACACTAAACCTACCTGATATTCTCCAAAACCCACAATTTACTCTTTTTCACCATGATGACCATGGAAAACACAACGAAACCCAACGGAGACCCCAAAACACGTCAAAAACACCCCAAAAAAGAACGGGATCACCCCCAAAACTGGAAGAAAACCCCAAAACCATAGATCCACCCCAAAACCACCCTAAACCTACCTGATCTTCTCCAAAACCCACAATTTACTCTTTTCCACAACGATGACAATAGAAAACCAAACGAAACCCAACGGAGACCCCAAAACACGTCAAAAATACCCCAAAAAAGAACGGGATGACCCCCAAAACTGGAAGAAAATAACCCCAAAATCATAGATCCACCCCAAAACCACCCTAAACCTACCTGATGTTCTCCAAAACCCACAATTTACTCTTTTCCACCATGATGACCACGGAAAACACAACGAAACCCAACGGAGACCCCAAAACACGTCAAAAACACCCCAAAAAAGAACGGGATCACTCCCTAAAACGAAAGAAAACACTAAAACCCATAGATCCACCCCAAAACCACCGTAAACCTACCTGATGTTCTCCAAAACCCACAATTTACTCTTTTTCACCATGATGACCATGGAAAACCAAACGAAACCCAACGGAGAAACCAAAACACGTCAAAAACACCCCAAAAAAGAACTGGATCAGAAGAAAAAAAAAACAAAACTATGATTTTTTCTACAAAACCACCCTAAACCTACCTGATCTTCTCCAAAACCCACAATTTACTCTTTTCCACAACGATGACAATAGAAAACCCAAGGAAACCCAACGGAGACCCCAAAACACGTCAAAAGCACCCCAAAAAAGAACGGGATAACCCCAAAACTGGAAGAAAATCCCCCAAAACCATAGATTCACCCCAAAACCACCCTAAACCTACCTGATCTTCTCCAAAACCCACAATTTACTCTTTTCAAAAACGATGACCATAGAAAACCCAAGGAAACCCAACGGAGACCCCAAAACACGTCAAAAGCACCCCAAAAAAGAACGGGATGACCCCCAAAACTGGAAGAAAATAACTCCAAAATCATAGATCCACCCCAAAACCACCCTAAACCTACCTGATGTTCTCCAAAACCCACAATTTACTCTTTTCCACCATGATGACCACGGAAAACCCAACGAAACCCAACGGAGACCCCAAAACACGTCAAAAACACCCCAAAAAAAAGGATCACCCCCCCAAAAAAAAGAAAACGCCAAAAAACATAGATCCACCCCAAAACCACCCTAAACCTACCTGATGTTCTCCAAAACCCACAATTTAACCTTTTCCACCATGATGACCATGGAAAACCCAACGAAACCCAACAGAGACCCCAAAACACGTCAAAAACACCGGAAAAAAGAACGGGATCACCCCCAAAACTGGAAGAAAATCCTCCAAAACCATAGATCCACCCCAAAACCACCCTAAACCTACCTGATGTTCTCCAAAACCCACAATTTACTCTTTTTCACCATGATGACCATGGAAAACCAAACGAAACCCAACGGAGACCCCAAAACACGTCAAAAACACCCCAAAAAAGAACGGGATGACACCCAAAAGTGGAAGAAAATAACCCCAAAAACATAGATCCACAGCAAAACCACACAAAACCTACCTGATCTTCTCCAAAACCCACAATTCACTCTTCTCCACAACGATGACCATGGAAAACACAACGAAACCCAACGGAGACCCCAAAACACGTCAAAAGCACCCCAAAAAAGAATGGGATGACCCCCAAAACTGGAAGAAAATAACCCCAAAATCATAGATCCACCCCAAAACCACCCTAAACCTACCTGATCTTCTCCAAAACCCGCAATCCACTCCCATTTACCTTAACGACCAATGAGAACCCAACAAAACCCAACGGAGACCCCAAAACAAGTCAAAAACACCACAAAAAAGAACGGGATATCCCCAAAAAACGAAAGAAAACCCCAAAAACCATAGATCCAAACCAGAACCACACTAAACCTACCTGATCTTCTCCAAAACCCACAATTTACTCTTTTCCACAACGATGACCATGGAAAACACAACGAAACCCAACGGAGACCACAAAACACGTCAAAAACACCACAAAAAAGAACGGAATCACTCCCAAAACTGGAAGAAAATCCCCAAAATCATAGATCCACCCCAAAACCACCCTAAACCTACCTGATGTTCTCCAAAACCCACAATTTACCCTTTTCCACCATGAAGACCACGGAAAACCCAACGAAACCCAACGGAGACCCCAAAACACGTCAAAAACACCCCAAAAAGAACGGGATGACCCCAAAACTGGAAGAAAATAACCCCAAAATCATAGATCCACCCCAAAACCACCCTAAACCTACCTGATCTTCTCCAAAACCCGCAAACCACTCCCATTTACCTTAACGACCAATGAGAACCCAACAAAACCCAACGGAGACCCAAAAAAAGTCAAAAACACCCCAAAAAAAAAGGATCAACCCCAAAAACGAAAGAAAACCCCAAAAACCATAGATCCAAACCAGAACCACACTAAACCTACCTGATGTTCTCCAAAACCCACAATTTACCATTTTCCACCATGATGACCACGGAAAACACAACGAAACCCAACGGAGACCCCAAAACACGTCAAAAACACCCCAAAAAAGAACAGGATCACCCCCAAAACTGGAAGAAAATCCCCAAAAATCATAGATCCACCCCAAAACCACCCTAAACCTACCTGATGTTCTCCAAAACCCACAATTTACTCTTTTTCACCATGATGACCATGGAAAACCAAACGAAACCCAACGGAGAAACCAAAACACGTCAAAAACACCCCAAAAAAGAACTGGATCAGAAGTAAAAAAACACAAAACTATGAATTTCTCTACAAAACCACCCTAAACCTACCTGATCTTCTCCAAAACCCACAATCCACTCCCATTTACCTTAACGACCAATGAGAACCCAACAAAACCCAACGGAGACCCCAAAACAAGTCAAAAACACCCCAAAAAAGAACGGGATAACACCAAAAACTGGATAGAAAAACCCCAAAAACCATAGATCCAAACCAGAACCACCCTAAACCTACCTGATGTTCTCCAAAACCCACAATTTACTCTTTTTCACCATGATGACCATGGAAAACACAACGAAACCCAACGGAGACCCCAAAACACGTCAAAAGCACCCCAAAAAAGAACGGGATCACCCCCAAAACTGGAAGAAAATAACCCCAAAATCATAGATCCACCCCAAAACCACCCTAAACCTACCTGATGTTCTCCAAAACCCACAATTTACCATTTTCCCATGATGACCATGGAAAACACAACGAAACCCAACGGAGACCCCAAAACACGTCAAAAACACCCCAAAAAAGAACTGGATCAAGAAAAAAAAACCCCAAAACTATAGATCCACCCCAAAACCACCCTAAACCTACATGATGTTCTCCAAAACCCACAATTTACTCCCATTTTCCACCAGATGACCATGGAAAACCCAACGAAACCCAACGGAGACCCCAAAACACGTCAAAAACACCCCAAAAAGAACTGGATCAAAAAAGAAAAAACCCCAAAACTATAGATCCACCCCAAAACCACCCTAAACCTACCTGATCTTCTCCAAAACCCACAATCCACTCCCATTTTCCACCATAACGACCAATGAGAACCCAACGAAACCCAACGGAGACCCCAAAACACGTCAAAAACACCCCAAACAAGAACGGGATCACCCCCAAAAGAGAAAGAAAACCTCAAATACCATAGATCAACCCCAAAACCACCCTAAACCTACCTGATGTGCTCCAAAACCCACAATTTACACTTTTCCACAAAGATGACAATAGAAAACCCAAGGAAACCCAACAGAGACCCCAAAACACGTCAAACGCACCCCAAAAAAGAACGGGATGACCCCCAAAACTGGAAGAAAATAACCCCAAAATCATAGATCCACCCCAAAACCACCCTAAACCTACCTGATGTTCTCCAAAACCCACAATTTACTCTTTTCCACCATGATGACCATGGAAAACCAAACGAAACCCAACGGAGACCCCAAAACACGTCAAAAACACCCCAAAAAAGAAGGGGATCACCCCCAAAACTGGAAGAAAATAACCCCAAAACATAGATCCACCCCAAAACCACCCTAAACCTACCTGATCTTCTCCAAAACCCACAATTTACTCCCATTTACCACCAATGGAAAACCAAACGAAACCCAACGGAGACCCCAAAACACGTCAAAAACACCCCAAAAAAGAACTGGATCAGAAGTAAAAAAACACAAAACTATGAATTTCTCTACAAAACCACCCTAAACCTACCTGATCTTCTCCAAAACCCACAATTTACCATTTTCCACCATGATGACCATGGAAAACACAACGAAACCCAACGGAGACCCCAAAACACGTCAAAAGCACCCCAAAAAAGAACGGGATGACCCCAAAACTGGAAGAAAATAACCCCAAAATCATAGATCCACCCCAAAACCACCCTAAACCTACCTGATGTTCTCCAAAACCCACAATTTACCATTTTCCACCATGATGACCACGGAAAACACAACGAAACCCAACGGAGACCCCAAAACACGTCAAAAACACCCCAAAAAAGAACAGGATCACCCCTAAAACGAAAGAAAACTCTAAAAGCCATAGATCCACCCCAAAACCACCCTAAACCTACCTGATGTTCTCCAAAACCCACAATTTACTCTTTTTCACCATGATGACCATGGAAAACCAAACGAAACCCAACGGAGAAACCAAAACACGTCAAAAACACCCCAAAAAAGAACGGGATCACCCCCAAAAACGAAAGAAAACCCCAAAAACCGTAGATCCACCCCAAAACCACCCTAAACCTACCTGATCTTCTCCAAAACCCACAATTTACTCTTTTCCACAACGATGACCATGGAAAACACAACGAAACCCAACGGAGACCACAAAACACGTCAAAAACACCACAAAAAAGAACGGGATCACCCCCAAAACTGGAAGAAAATAACCCCAAAATCATAGATCCATCCGAAAACCACCCTAAACCTACCTGATGTTCTCCAAAACCCAAATGTCCACTCCCAACCACCATAAAACCCAATAGGAACTCAACGAAACCCAACGGAAATCACAAAACACCTCAAAAACACCACAAAAATGAATTGGATCAGAAAAAAAAAAAACAAACAAAAAAACAAAAAAAAAAACTATGAATTTCCTCCCAAAACCACCCTAAACTCACCTGATCTTCTCCAAAACCCACAATCCACTCCCATTTACCTTAACGACCAATGAGAACCCAACAAAACCCAACGGAGACCCCAAAACAAGTCAAAAACACTCCAAAAAAGAACGGGATAACGCCAAAAAAACGAAAGAAAACCCCAAAAATCATAGATCCACACCAAAACCACCCTAAACCTACCTGATGTTCTCCAAAACCCACAATTTACTCTTTTCCACAACGATGACCATGGAAAACCCAAGGAAACCCAACGGAGACCACAAAACACGTCAAAAACACCCCAAAAAAGAACGGGATGACCCCCAAAACTGGAAGAAAATAACCCCAAAATCATAGATCCACCCCAAAACCACCCTAAACCTACCTGATGTTCTCCAAAACCCACAATTTACTCTTTTTCACCATGATGACCATGGAAAACCAAACGAAACCCAACGGAGAAACCAAAACACGTCAAAAACACCCCAAAAAAGAACTGGATCAGAAGTAAAAAAACACAAAACTATGAATTTCTCTACAAAACCACCCTAAACCTACCTGATCTTCTCCAAAACCCACAATCCACTCCCATTTACCTTAACGACCAATGAGAACCCAACAAAACCCAACGGAGACCCCAAAACAAGTCAAAAACACTCCAAAAAAGAACGGGATAACCCCCAAAAAAACGATAGAAAAACCGCAAAAACCATAGATCCAAACCAGAACCACACTAAACCTACCTGATGTTCTCCAAAACCCACAATTTACTCTTTTTCACCATGATGACCATGGAAAACACAACGAAACCCAACGGAGACCCCAAAACACGTCAAAAACACCCCAAAAAAGAACGGGATCACCCCCAAAACTGGAAGAAAATAACCCCAAAATCATAGATCCACCCCAAAACCACCCTAAACCTACCTGATGTTCTCCAAAACCCACAATTTTCCATCTTCCACCATGATGACCATGGAAAACCTAATGAAACCCAAAAGAGACCCCAAAAAACATAAAAAACACCCCAAACAAGAACGGGATAACCCCTAAAAAAGAAAGAAAACTCCCAAAACCATAGATCCACCCCAAAACCACCCTAAACCAACCTGATGTTCGCCAAAACCCACAATTTACTCTTTTTCACCATGATGACCACGGAAAACACAACGAAACCCAACGGAGACCACAAAACACGTCAAAAACACCCCAAAAAAGAACGGGATAACCACAAAAAACGAAAGAAAACCCCAAAATAAAACAAAAAACCACCCTAAACCTACCTGATCTTCTTCAAAACCCACAATCCATTCCCATTTACCTTAACGACCACGGAAAACCCAATGAAACTCAACGGAGACCCCAAAACACGTCAAAAACACCCCAAAAAAGAACGGGATCACCCCATAACTGGAACAAAAACCCCAAAACCATAGATCCACCCCAAAACCACCCTAAACCTACCTGATGTTCTCCAAAACCCACAATTTACTCTTTTCCACAATGATGACCATGGAAAACACAACGAAACCCAACGGAGACCCCAAAACACGTCAAAAACACCCCAAAAAAGAACTGGATCAGAAGTAAAAAAACACAAAACTATGACTTTCTCTACAAAACCACCCTAAACCTACCTGATCTTCTCCAAAACCCACAATTTACTCTTTTCCACAACGATGACCATGGAAAACACAACGAAACCCAACGGAGACCCCAAAACACGTCAAAAACACCCCAAAAAAGAACAGAATCACTCCCAAAACTGGAAGAAAATAACCCCAAAACATAGATCCACCCCAAAACCACCCTAAACCTACCTGATCTTCTCCAAAACCCACAATTTCCCATTTTCCACCATGATGACAATGGAAAACAAAACGAAACCCAACGGAGATCCCAAAACACGTCAAAAACACCCCAAAAAAGAACGGGATCACCCCCAAAACTGGAAGAAAATCCCCCAAAAACATAGATCCACCCCAAAACCACCCTAAACCTACCTGATGTTCTCCAAAACCCACAATTTACACTTTTCCACAATGATGACCATGGAAAACACAACGAAACCCAACGGAGACCCCAAAACACGTCAAAAACACCCCAAAAAAGAACGGGATAACACCAAAAAACGAAAGAAAACTCTAAAAGCCATAGATCCACCCCAAAACCACCCTAAACCTACCTGATGTTCTCCAAAACCCACAATTTACTCTTTTCCACAACGATGACCATGGAAAACACAACGAAACCCAACGGAGACCACAAAACACGTCAAAAACACCCCAAAAAAGAACGGGATGACCCCCAAAACTGGAAGAAAATAACCCCAAAATCATAGATCCACCCCAAAACCCCCACTAAACCTACCTGATGTTCTCCAAAACCCACAATTTTCCATTTTCCACCATAATGACCATGGAAAACCAAACGAAACCCAACGGAGAAACCAAAACACGTCAAAAACACCCCAAAAAAGAACTGGATCAGAAGTAAAAAAACACAAAACTATGAATTTCTCTACAAAACCACCCTAAACCTACCTGATCTTCTCCAAAACCCACAATCCACTCCCATTTACCTTAACGACCAATGAGAACCCAACACAACCCAACGGAGACCCCAAAACAAGTCAAAAACACCCCAAACAAGAACGGGATAACCAGTAAAAAAAAGAAAAAAAAAAACAAAAACCGTAGATCCAAACCAAAAGTCACCCTAAACCTACCTGACTTTCTCCAAAACCCACAATTTACTCTTTTCCACAACGATGACCATGGAAAACACAACGAAACCCAACGGAGACCCCAAAACACGTCAAAAACACCCCAAAAAGAACGGGATCACCCCCAAAACTGGAAGAAAATAACCCCAAAATCATAGATCCACCCCAAAACCACCCTAAACCTACCTGATGTTCTCCAAAACCCACAATTTACTCTTTTTCACCATGATGACCATGGAAAACCAAACGAAACCCAACGGAGAAACCAAAACACGTCAAAAACACCCCAAAAAAGAATTGGATAAGATGTAAAAAAAAAAAAAAAACTATGATTTTTTCTACAAAACCACCCTAAACCTACCTGATCTTCTCCAAAACCCACAATTTACCATTTTCCACCATGATGACCACAGAAAACACAACGAAACCCAACGGAGACCCCAAAACACGTCAAAAACACCCCAAAAAAGAACGGGATCACCCCCAAAAAAGAAAGAAAACCCCAAAACCAATAGATCCACCCCAAAACCACCCTAAACCTACCTGATGTTCTCCAAAACCCACAATTTACTCTTTTCCACAACGATAACCATGGAAAACCCAAGGAAACCCAACGGAGACCCCAAAACACGTCAAAAACACCCCAAAAAAGAACTGGATCAGAAGTAAAAAAAACCACAAAACTATGAATTTCTCTACAAAACCACCCTAAACCTACCTGATCTTCTCCAAAACCCACAATCCACTCCCATTTCCTTTAACGACCAATGGAAACACAACGAAACCCAACGGAGACCCCAAAACACGTCAAAAACACCCCAAAAAAGAACGGGATATCCCCAAAAACAAAGAAAATAACCCCAAAAATAGATCCACCCCAAACCACCCTAAACCTACCTGATGTTCTCCAAAACCCACAATTTACCATTTTCCACCATGATGACCACGGAAAACACAACGAAACCCAACGGAGAAACCAAAACACGTCAAAAACACCCCAAAAAAGAACGGGATAACCACAAAAACGATAGAAAAACCGCAAAAACCATAGATCCACCCCAAAACCACCCTAAACCTACCTGAAGTTCTCCAAAAATCGCAATTTACTATTTTCCACCACGATGACAATGGAAAACGCAACAAAACCCAACGGAGACCCCAAAACACGTCAAAAACACCCCAAAAATGAACAGGATCACAACAACAACAACAACAAAAAAACAAACAAACAAACAAACAAAAAAAAAAGAAAACCCCAAAACCATAGATCCACCCCAAAACCACCCTAAACCTACCTGATGTTCTCCAAAACCCACAATTTACTCTTTTTCACCATGATGACAATGGAAAACCAAACGAAACCCAACGGAGACCCCAAAACACGTCAAAAACACCCCAAAAAAGAATGGGATCACCCCCAAAACTGGAAGAAAATTCCCCAAAACCATAGATCCATCCCAAAACCACCCTAAACCTACCTGATGTTCTCCAAAACCCACAATTTAAATTTTTCCACCATGATGACCATGGAAAACCCAACGAAACCCAATGGAGACCCCAAAACACGTCCTAAACACCCCTAAAAAGAACGGGATCACCCCCAAAATTGGAAGAAAAACCCCCAAAAAACTAGATAAAAACCAAAACCACCCTAAACCTACCTGATATACTCCAAAACCCACAAGTTATACTTTTCCACAATGATGACCATGGAAAACCCAACAAAACCCAAAGGAGACCCCAAAACACGTCAAAAACACCCCCAAAAAGAACGGGATCACCCCCAAAACTGGAAGAATAACCCCCAAAACCATAGAACCACCCCAAAACCACCCTAAACCTACCTGATGTTCTCCAAATCCCACAGTTAACTCCCATTTTCCACCATGATGACCATGGAAAACCCAAGGAAACCCAACGGAGACCACAAAACACGTCAAAAACACCCCAAAAAAAAGATCTGGATCAGAAGAAAAAAAAAAAAAAGTATGAATTTCCTCCCAAGACCACCCTAAACCGACCTGATCTTCTCCAAAACCCACAATCCACTCCCATTTTCCATGATGACCAATGAAAACCCAAGGAAACCCAACGGAGACCACAAAACACGTCAAAACCACACCAAAAAAGAACTGCATCACCCCCATCACTGGAAGAAAACCCCAAAACCATAGATCCACCCCAAAACCACCCTAAACCTACCTGATGTTCTCCAAAACCCACAATTTACTCTTTTTCACCATGATGACCATGGAAAACCAAACGAAACCCAACGGAGACCCCAAAACACGTCAAAAACACCCCAAAAAAGAACTGGATCACCCCCAAAACTGGAAGAAAATCCTTCAAAACCATAGATCCACCCCAAAACCACCCTAAACCTACCTGATGTTCTCCAAAACCCACAATTTACTCTTTTCCACAACGATGACCATGGAAAACCAAACGAAACCCAACGGAGACCCCAAAACACGTCAAAAGCACCCCAAAAAAGAACGGGATGACCCCCAAAACTGGAAGAAAATAACCCCAAAATCATAGATCCACCCCAAAACCACCCTAAACCTACCTGATGTTCTCCAAAACCCACAATTTACCATTTTCCACCATGATGACCACGGAAAACACAACGAAACCCAACGGAGACCCCAAAACACGTCAAAAACACCCCAAAAAAGAACTGGATCAGAAGAAAAAAAAAAAAAAAACAAAACCTATGAATTTCCTCCCAAAACCACCCTAAACCTACCTGATGTTCTCCCAAACCCACAATTTACCCATTTCCACCATGATGACCACGGAAAACCCAACGAAACCCAACAGAGACCCCAAAACACGTCAAAAACACCCCAAAAAAGAACGGGATGACCCCCAAAACTGAAAGAAAACCCCAAAAAACGTAGATCCACCCCA
Source organism: Aythya baeri (assembly GCA_026413565.1). NCBI lineage: Eukaryota > Metazoa > Chordata > Aves > Anseriformes > Anatidae > Aythya > Aythya baeri. The sequence continues at coordinate 6,160,832 of CM048636.1, forward strand.
AAACCACCCTAAACCTACCTGATGTTCTCCAAAACCCACAATTTACTCTTTTCCACAACGATGACCATGGAAAACCCAAGGAAACCCAACGGAGACCCCAAAACACGTCAAAAACACCCCAAAAAAGAACGGGATCACCCCCAAAACTGGAAGAAAATAACCCCAAAACCATAGATCCACCCCAAAACCACCCTAAACCTACCTGATGTTCTCCAAATCCCATAGTCCACTCCCATTTCCCATGATGACCATGAAAAACACAACGAAACCCAACGGAGACCCCAAAACACGTCAAAAGCACCCCAAAAAAGAACGGGATCACCCCCAAAACTGGAAGAAAATAACCCCAAAATCATAGATCCACCCCAAAACCACCCTAAACCTACCTGATGTTCTCCAAAACCCACAATTTACCATTTTCCACCATGATGACCATGGAAAACACAACGAAACCCAACGGAGACCCCAAAACACGTCAAAAACACGCCAAAAAAGAACTGGATCAAAAACTGGAAGAAAATCCCCAAAACTATAGATCCACCCCAAAACCACCCTAAACCTACCTGATGTTCTCCAAAACCCACAATTTACCATTTTCCACCATGATGACCACGGAAAACACAACGAAACCCAACGGAGACCCCAAAACACGTCAAAAACACCCCAAAAAAGAACGGGATAACCCCAAAAAACGAAAAAAAAAAAAAATCATAGATCCACACCAGAACCACCCTAAACCTACCTGATGTTCTCCAAAACCCACAATTTACCATTTTCCACCATGATGACCACGGAAAACACAACGAAACCCAACGGAGACCCCAAAACACGTTAAAATCAAACCAAACAAGAACAAGATCCCCCCCAAAAAAACACAAAAAAACCACAAATACCATAGATCCACCCCAAAACCACCCTAAACCTACCTGATGTTCTCCAAAACCCACAATTTACTCTTTTTCACCATGATGACCATGGAAAACCCAATGAAACCAAACGGAGACCCCAGAACATGTCAAAAACACCCCAAAATAGAACTGGATCAAAACTGGAAGAAAAACACAAAACTATAGATCCACCCCAAAACCACCCTAAACCAACCTGATCTTCTCCAAAACCCACAATAAACTCAAATCCACCATGATGACCACGGAAAACACAACGAAACCCAACGGAGACCCCAAAACACGTCAAAAACACCCCAAACAAGAATGGGATCACTCCCCAAACTGGAAGAAAATAACTCCAAAATCATAGATCCACCCCAAAACCACCCTAAACCTACCTGATGTTCTCCAAAACCCACAATTTACTCTTTTCCACCATGATGACCACGGAAAACCCAACGAAACCCAACGGAGACCCCAAAACACGTCAAAAACACCCCAAAAAAGAACGGGATCACCCCAAAAACGAAAGAAAAGCAAAAATACCATAGATCCACCCCAAAACCACCCTAAACTCACCTGATCTTCTCCAAAACCCACAATCCAATCCCATTGACCTTAACGACCAATGAGAACCCAACAAAACCCAATGGAGACGCAAAAAATCGTCAAAAACACCCCAAAAAAGAACGAGATCAACACCAAAAACAAAGAAAACCCCAAAAGCCATAGATCAACAACAAAAGTCCCCCTAAACCTACCTGATGTTCTCCAAAACCCACAATCCACTCCCATTTACCTTAACGACCAACGAGAACCCAACAAAACCCAACGGAGACCCCAAAACACGTCAAAAACACCCCAAACAAGAACGGGATAACCCCAAAAAACGATAGAAAAACCGCAAAAACCATAGATCCAAACCAGAACCACCCTAAACCTACCTGATGTTCTCCAAAACCCACAATTTACCATTTTCCACCATGATGACCACGGAAAACACAACGAAACCCAACGGAGACCCCAAAACACGTCAAAAACACCCCAAAAAAGAACGGGATCACCCCCAAAACAGGAAGAAAAAAACCCCAAAAACATAGATCCACCCCAAAACCACCCTAAACCTACCTGATGTTCTCCAAAACCCACAATTTACCATTTTCCACCATGATGACCACGGAAAACACAACGAAACCCAACGGAGACCCCAAAACACGTCAAAAACACTCCAAAAAAGAACGGGATAACACCAAAAAAACGATAGAAAAACCGCAAAAACCATAGATCCAAACCAGAACCACCCTAAACCTACCTGATGTTCTCCAAAACCCACAATTTACTCTTTTCCACAACGATAACCATGGAAAACCCAAGGAAACCCAACGGAGACCCCAAAACACGTCAAAAGCACCCCAAAAAAGAACGGGATGACCCCCAAAACTGGAAGAAAATAACCCCAAAATCATAGATCCACCCCAAAACCACCCTAAACCTACCTGATGTTCTCCAAAACCCACAATTTACCATTTTCCACCATGATGACCATGGAAAACCAAACGAAACCCAACGGAGAAACCAAAACACGTCAAAAACACCCCAAAAAAGAACTGGATCAAAACGAAGAAAAAACCCCAAAAACTATAGAATTTCCACCCCAAAACCACCCTAAACCTACCTGATCTTCTCCAAAACCCACAATCCACTCCCATTTACCTTAACGACCAATGAGAACCCAACGAAACCCAACGGAGACCCCAAAACACGTCAAAAACACCCCAAAAAAGAACGGGATCACCCCAAAAAATGAACAAAAACCCCAAAACCATAGATCCACCCCAAAACCACCCTAAACCTACCTGATGTTCTCCAAAACCCACAATTTACTCTTTTCCACCATGATGACCATGGAAAACACAACGAAACCCAACGGAGACCCCAAAACACGTCAAAAACACCCCAAAAAAGAACGGGATGACCCCCAAAACTGGAAGAAAATCCCCCAAAACCATAGATCCACCCCAAAACCACCCTAAACCTACCTGATGTTCTCCAAAACCCACAATTTACTCTTTTTCACCATGATGACCATGGAAAACCAAACGAAACCCAACGGAGACCCCAAAACACGTCAAAAACACCCCAAAAAAGAACTGGATCAGAAGTAAAAAAACACAAAACTATGAATTTCTCTACAAAACCACCCTAAACCTACCTGATCTTCTCCAAAACCCACAATCCACTCCCATTTACCTTAACGACCAATGAGAACCCAACAAAACCCAACGGAGACCCCAAAACAAGTCAAAAACACTCCAAAAAAGAACGGGATAACACCAAAAAAACGATAGAAAAACCGCAAAAACCATAGATCCAAACCAGAACCACACTAAACCTACCTGATGTTCTCCAAAACCCACAATTTACTCTTTTCCACAACGATGACCATGGAAAACACAACGAAACCCAACGGAGACCCCAAAACACGTCAAAAGCACCCCAAAAAAGAACGGGATGACCCCCAAAACTGGAAGAAAATAACCCCAAAATCATAGATCCACCCCAAAACCACCCTAAACCTACCTGATGTTCTCCAAAACCCACAATTTACTCTTTTCCACCATGATGACCACGGAAAACCCAACGAAACCCAACGGAGACCCCAAAACACGTCAAAAACACCCCAAAAAAGAACGGGATCAAAACCAATAAAACGAAAGAAAAAAACAAAAAACCATAGATCCAAACCAGAACCACCCTAAACCTACCTGATCTTCTCCAAAACCCACAATTTACTCCCATTTCCACCATGATGACCATTGAAAACCCAACGAAACCCAACGGAGACCCCAAAACACGTCAAAAACACCCCCCAAAAAAAAGGATCACCCCCCCAAAAAAAAGAAAACGCCAAAAAACATAGATCCACCCCAAAACCACCCTAAACCTACCTGATGTTCTCCAAAACACACAATTTAACCTTTTCCACCATGATGACCACGGAAAACCAAACGAAACCCAACGGAGACCCCAAAACACGTCAAAAACACCCCAAAAAGAACTGGATCACAAAACTGGAAGAAAACCACCCAAAACCATAGATCCACCCCAAAACCACCCTAAACCTACCTGATGTTCTCCAAAACACACAATTTACGCTTTTCCACCATGATGACCACGCAAAAGCAAACGAAACCCAACGGAGACCCCAAAACACGTCAAAATCACCGCAAAAAAGAAGGGGATCACCCCCAAAACTGGAAGAAAATCACCCAAAACCATAGATCCACCCCAAAACCACCCTAAACCTACCTGATGTTCTCCAAAACCCACAATTTATGCATTTCCACCACGATGACCACGCAAAACCAAACGAAACCCAACGGAGACCCCAAAACACGTCAAAAACACCCAAAAAAACACAGGATCACCCCAAAAAAAAAAAAGAAAACCCCAAAAGCCGTAGATCCACCCCCAAGCCATCCTAAACCTACCTGATGTTCTCCAAAACCCACAATTTACTCTTTTCCACAATGATGACCATGGAAAACCCAACGAAACCCAACGGAGAGAACAAAACACGTCAAAAACACCCCAAAAAAGAACGGGATCACCCCAAAACTGGAAGAAAATAACCCAAAAACATAGATCCACCCCAAAACCACCCTAAACCTACCTGATCTTCTCCAAAACCCACAATTTACAATTTTCCAACATGATGACCACGCAAAACACAACGAAACCCAACGGAGACCCCAAAACACGTCAAAAACACCCCAAAAAAGAACTGGATCACCCCAAAAAAGAAAGAAAAACCCCAAAACCATAGATCCACCCCAAAACCACCCTAAACCTACCTGATGTTCTCCAAAACCCACAATTTACCCTTTTCCACCATGATGACCATGGAAAACCCAACGAAACCCAACGGAGACCCCAAAACACGTCAAAAACACCCCAAACAAGAACAGGATAACCCCTAAAAAAGAAAGAAAACCCCAAAAACCATAGATCCACCCCAAAACCACCCTAAACCTACCTGATGTTCTCCAAAACCCACAATTTACACTTTTCCACCATGATGACCACGGAAAACCCAACGAAACCCAACGGAGACCCCAAAACACGTCAAAAACACCCCAAGAAATAACTGCATCTCCCCAAAACTGGAAGAAAACCCCAAAACCATAGATCCACCCCAAAACCACCCTAAACCTACCTGATGTTCTCCAAAACCCACAATTTACCATTTTCCACCATGATGACAACGGAAAACCAAACGAAACCCAACGGAGACCCCAAAAAACGTTAAAAACACCCCAAAAAAGAACTGGATCACCCAAAAAAAAAGAAGAAAACCCCAAAAACTATGAATCCAATAAAACCACCCTGAACCTACATGATGTTCTCCGAAACCCACAATTTACATTTTTCCTCCATGATGACCTCGGAAAACCAAACGAAACCCAACGGAGACCCGAAAAAACATCAAAAACACCCCAAACAAGAACGGGATCACACCCAAGACCGGAAGAAAATCCCCTAAAACCATACATCCACCCCAAAACCACTCTAAACCTACCTGATGTTCTCCAAAACCCACAATTTACTCCCATTTTCCACCATGATGACCATAGAAAACCCAACGAAACCCAACGGAGACCCCAAAACAAACCAAAAACACCCCAAAAAAGAACAGGATCACCCCCAAAACTGGAAGAAAATCACCCAAAATCATAGATCCACCCCAAAACCACCCTAAACCTACCTGATGTTCTCCAAAACCCACAATCCACTCCTATTTAAAATAATGACAAACAAGAAACCAACAAAACCTAATGTAGACCCCAAAACACGTCAAAAACAACCCAAAAAGAACAAGATCACCCACAAAAAAAAGAGAAAAAAACCTCAAAAGCCATAGATCCACCCAAAAACCACCCTAAACCTACCTGATGTTCTCCAAAACCCACATTTTACTCTTTTTCACCATGATGACCATGGAAATCCCAAGGAAACCCAACGGAGACCACAAAACACGTCAAAAGCACCCCAAAAAAGAACGGGATAACCCAAAAAACGAAGAAAAACCCCAAAAACCATAGATCCAAACCAAAACCACCCTAAACCTACCTGATGTTCTCCAAAACCCACAATTTACACTTTTTCACCATGATGACCAACAAGAACCCAACGAAACCCAAAGGAGACCCAAAACACATCAAAAACACCCCAAAAAAGAACGGGACAACCCTCAAAACTGGAAGAAAATCCCCAAAACCATAGATACACCCCAAAACCACCCTAAAGCTACCTGATCTTCTCCAAAACCTACAATTTACACTTTTCAACCATGAAGACCATGGAAAACCCAACGAAACCCAACGGAGATCCCAAAACACGTCAAAAACACCCCAAAAAGAACGGGATCACCCCCAAAACTGGAAGAAAAAACCCCAAAAAGCATAGATCCACCCCAAACCACCCTAAACCTACCTGATGTTCTCCAAAACCCACAATTTACCACTATCCACCATGATGACCAAGGAAAACCCAACAAAACCCAACGGAGACCCCAAAACACGTCAAAAACACCCCAAAAAAGAACTGGATCACCCCAAAACAGAAGAAAAAACCCCAAAACCATGAATCCACCCCACAACCACCCCAACCCTACCTGATCATCTCCAACACCCACAATCTACCCATTTCCACCATGATGACCAACGACAACCCAACAAAACCCAACAGAGAACCCAAAACACGTCAAAAACACCCCAAAAAAGAACTGGATCACCCCAAAACTGGAAGAAAACCCCAAAACCATAGATCCACCCCAAAACCACCCTAAACCTACCTGATGTTCTCCAAAACCCACAATTTACCATTTTCCACCACGATGACAATGGAAAACGCAACAAAACCCAACGGAGACCCCAAAACACGTCAAAAACACCCCAAAAATGAACAGGATCAAAAAAAAAAAAAAAAAAAAAAAAAATAAAGAAAACCCCAAAACCATAGATCCACCCCAAAACCACCGTAAACCTCCCTGATGTTCTCCAAAACCCACAATTTACTATTTTCTCCATGATGACAATGGAAAACCCAAGGAAACCCAACGGAGAAACCAAAACACGTAAAAAACACCCCAAAAAAGAACAGGATCACCCCAAAAACGAAAGAAAAACCCCAAAAGCCATAGATCCACCCCAAAAAGTCCACCCTAAACCTACCTGATGTTCTCCAAAACCCACAATTTACACTTTTCCACCATGATGACCAACATGAACCCAACGAAAACCCAACGGAGACCCCAAAACACTACAAAAACACCAAAAAAAGAAAGGGATCACCCATAAAATGGAACTAAATCCCCAAAAAGCAATGATCCAACCCCAAAACCACCCTAAACCTACCTGATGTTCTCCAAAACCCACAATTTACCATTTTCGACCATGATGACCTACGAAAACCCAACAAAACCCAACGGAGACACAAAAATACGTCAAAAACACCACAAAAAAGAACGGGATCACCCCAAGAAACGAAAGAAAATACCCCAAAACCATGGATCCACCCCAAAACCACCCTAAACCTACCTGATGTTCTCCAAAACCCACAATTTACACTTTTCCACCATGATGACCAACAAGAACCCAACTAAAACCCAACGGAGACCCCAAAACACGTCAAAAACACCCCAAAAAAGAACAGGATCACCCAAAAAACAGAAGAAAAGACCAAATACCATGAATCCACCCCAAACGTCCCCTAAACCTACCTGATGTTCTCCAAAACCCACAATTGACCATTTTCCACCACGATGACCACGGAAAACCAAACGAAACCCAACGGAGACCACAAAACACGTAAAAGCACCCCAAAAAAGAACGGGATCACCCCAAAAACTAAAAGAAAAATCCCCAAAAGCCATAGATCCAACCCCAAAACCACCCTAAACCTACCTGATGTTCTCAAAAACCCACAATTTACCCTTTTCCACCATGATGACCACGGAAAACCCAACGAAACCCAACGGAGACCCCAAAACACGTCAAAAACACCCCAAAAAAAAAAAAAGAATTGGATCACCCCAAAAACAGAAGAAAACCCCAAAACCATGAATCCACCAAAAACTCACCCTAAACCTACCTGATGTTCTCCAAAACCCACAATTTACACTTTTCCACCATGATGACCAAGGAAAAACCAACGAAACCCAACGGACACCCAAAAAACGTCAAAATCACCGCAAAAAGAGAACGGGATCACCCCAAAAACTGGAAGAAAATCCCCCAAAAACATAGATCCACCAAAAACCACCCTAAACCTACCTGATGTTCTCCAAAACCCACAATTTACACTTTTTCACCATGATGACTAACAAGAACCCAACAAAACCCAACGGAGACCCCAAAACATGTCAAAAACACACCAAAAAAGAACTGCATCACCAAAAAAAAACAGAAGAAAACCCCAAATACCTTGAATCCACCCCAAAACCACCCTAAACCTACCTGATGTTCTCCAAAACCCACAATTTAACCTGTTCCTCCATGATGACCACGGAAAACCCAACAAAACCCAACGGAGACCCCAAAACACGTCAAAAACACCCCAAAAACAACAGGATCACCCCCAAAACAGAAGAAAACCCCCAAACCATAGATCCAATCCCAAAACCAGCCTAAACCTACCTGATGTTCTCCAAAACCCACAAATCTACCCTTTTCCACCATGATGACCATGGAAAACCCAACGAAACCCAACGGAGACCCCAAAACACGTCAAAAACACCCCAAAAAATATCTGAATCAGAAGAAAAAACACCAAAAACTATGAATTTCCCCGCAAAACCACCCTAAACTCACCTGATCTTCTTCAAAACCCACAATCCACTCCCATTTCCCTTAACGACCAACGAGAATCCAACTAAAACCCAACGGAGACCCCAAAACAAGTCAAAAACACCCCAAACAAGAACGGAATCACCCCCTAAACTGGAAGAAAATCCCCAAAAAACATAGATCCACCCCAAAACGACACTAAACCTACCTGATGTTCTCCAAAACACGCAAGTTAAACTTTTCCAACATGATGAAAAACAAGAACCCAACAAAACCCAACAGAGACCCCAAAACATGTCAAAAACACCCCAAAAAAGAACGGGATCACCCCCAAAACTGGAAGAAAATTCCCCCCCCCAAAAATTTACAATTTTCACCATGATGACCAACATGAACCAAACGAAAACCCAAAAGGAGACACCAAAACACGTCAAAAACACCCCAAAAAAGAAAGGGATCACCCATAAACTGGAAGAAAATCCCCAAAAAGCACAGATCCAATCCCAAAACCAGCCTAAACCTACCTGATGTTCTCCAAAACCCACAAATTTACCCTTTTCCACCATGATGACCATGGAAAACCCAACGAAACCCAATGGAGACAAAAAACATGTCAAAAAAAAAAAAAAAAAAAAAAAAAAAAAAAAAAGAACAGGATCTCCCCAAAAAACAGAAGAAAAACCCAAATGCCATAGATCCACCCCAAAAGTCCCCCTAAGCCTACCTGATGTTCTCCAAAACCCACAATTTACCCTTTTTCACAATGATGACCAACGAGAACCCAACAAAACCCAACGGACAACCCCAAAACACGTCAAAAACACCCCAAAAAAGAACAGGATCACCCCAAAAAACAGAAGAAAACCCCAAATACCATGAATCCACCCCAAAAGTCCCCCTAAACCTACCTGAAGTTCTCCAAAACCCACAATTTACCCTTTTCCACCAAGATGCCAACAGAAAACCCAACAAAACCCAACAGAGACATCAAAACATGTCAAAAACACCCCAAAAAAGAACGGGATAACCCCCAAAACTGGAAGAAAATCCCCAAAAAGCATGGATCCAATCCCAAAACCACCCTAAACCTACCTGATCTTCTCCAAATCCCAAAGTCCACTCCCAACCACCATAAAACCCATTAGGAACTCAACAAAACGCAACAGAAACCCCAAAACACCTCAAAAACACCCCAAAAGCAAACCGGATCAGAAGAAAATACGTGATTTAACCCCAAGAAAACCCTTAAACCTACCTGATCTTCTCCAAATCCCAAAATCCACTCCCACCCACCATAAAACCCATTAGGAACTCAACAAAACGCAACGGAAACCCCAAAACACGTCAAAAACACCCCAAAAAAGAACTGGATCAGAAGAAAAAAAAACAAAACTATGCATTTCCCTCCCAAATCACCCTAAACTCACCTGATCTTCTTCAAAACCCACAATCCACTCCCATTTAGCTTAACGACCAACGAGAACCCAACAAAACCCAACGGAGACCCCAAAAACGTCAAAAACACCCCAAAAAAGAACTGGTTCAACCCCAACAACGAAAGAAAACCCCAAAAGCCATAGATCCACACCAAAAATCCCCCTAAACCAACCTGAAGTTCTCCAAAACCCACAATTTACACTTTTCCACATTGATGACCATGGAAAACCCAACGAAACCCAACGGAGACCACAAAACACGTCAAAAAAAAAAAAAAAAAAAAAGAAAAAAAAGAAAGGGATCACCCCCAAAATTGGAAGAAAATCCTTCAAAATCATAGATCCACCCCAAAACCACCCTAAACCTACCTGATGATCTCCAAAACCCACAATTTACAATTTTCCACCACCATGACCATGGAAAACCCAACGAAACCCAACGGAGACCCCAAAAGAGGTCAAAAACACCCAAAACAAGAACGGGATAAACCCTAAAAACGAAAGAAAACCCCAAAAGCCATAGATCCACACCAAAAGTCCCCCTAAACCTACCTGATGTTCTCCAAAACCCACAATTTACACTTTTTCACCAGGATGACCAACATGAACCAAACGAAAACCCAAAACGAGACACCAAAACACGTCAAAAACACCCCAAAAATAAAGGGATCACCCATAAACTGGAAGAAAATCCCCAAAAAGCACGGATCCAATCCCAAAACCACCCTAAACCTACCTGATGATCTCCAAAACCCACAATTTACCATTTTCCACCACGATGACCAACGAGTACACAACAAAACCCAACGGAGACCCCCAAACACCTCAAAAACTTCCCAAAAAAGAACGGGACCACCCCAAGAAACAGAAGAAAACACCAAAAAACATGACTCTGCCCCAAAAGTCCCCCTAAACCTACCTGATGTTCTCCAAAAGCCACAATTTACACTTTTTCACCATGATGACCAACAAGAACCCAACTAAAACCCAACGGAGACCCCAAAACACGTCATAAACACCACAAAAAAGAACAGGATCACCCAAAAAAACAGAAGAAAAGACCAAATACCATGAATCCACCCCCAAATTCCCCTAAACCTACCTGAAGTTCTCCAAAACCCACAATTTACAATTTTCCACCACCATGACCACGGAAAACCCAAGGAATACCAACGGAGACCCCAAAACACGTCAAAAACACCCCAAAAAGAACGGGATCACCCCCAAAAACAAAAGAAAATCCCCCAAAACCATAGATCCAATCCCAAAACCAACCTAAACCTACCTGATGTTCTCCAAAACCAACAATTTACCCTTTTCCACCATGATGACCACGGAAAACGCAACGAAACCCAATGGAGACCCCAAAACACGTCAAAAACACCCCCAAAATGAATTGGATCACCCCACCCCAAAAAAAAAAAAAAAAAAAAGAAGAAAACCCCATATATCATGAATCCACCCCAAAAGTCCCCCTAAACCTACTTGATGTTCTCCAAAACCCACAATTTACACTTTTCCACCATGATGACAACGGAAAACCCAACGAAACCCAACGAAGAACCCAAAACACGTCAGAAACACCCCAAAAATGAATTCGATCACCCCAAAACTGGAACAAAATCCCCCAAAACCATAGATCCACCACAAAAACACCCTAAATCTACCTGATGTTCTCCAAAACCCACAATTTACACTTTTCCACCATGATGACCACGGAAAACCCAACGAAACCCAACGGAGACCACAAAACACGTCAAAAACACGCCGAAAACCAACTGGATCACTAGAAAAAACAGACGAAAACCCTAAAAACCATGAATCTGCCCCAAAAGTCCTCATAAACCTACCTGATGTTCTCCAAAACCCACAATTTACACTTTTCCACCATGATGACCACGGAAAACCCAACGAAACCCAACGGAGAACCCAAAACACGTCAAAAACACCCCAAACAAGAACAGGATCACCCCCAAAACCAAAGAAAACCCCAAAAAGCACGGATCCAATCCCAAAACCACTCTAAACGTACCTGATGTTCTCCAAATCCAAATGTCCACTCCCAACCACCATAAAACCCATTAGGAACTCAACGAAACCCAACGGAAACCCCAAAACACGTCAAAAACACCCCAAAAAATATCTGAATCAGAAGAAAAAACACCAAAAACTATGAATTTCCCCGCAAAACCACCCTAAACTCACCTGATCTTCTTCAAAACCCACAATCCACTCCCATTTCCCTTAACGACCAACGAGAATCCAACTAAAACCCAACGGAGACCCCAAAACAAGTCAAAAACACCCCAAACAAGAACGGAATCACCCCCTAAACTGGAAGAAAATCCCCAAAAAACATAGATCCACCCCAAAACGACACTAAACCTACCTGATGTTCTCCAAAACACGCAAGTTAAACTTTTCCAACATGATGAAAAACAAGAACCCAACAAAACCCAACAGAGACCCCAAAACATGTCAAAAACACCCCAAAAAAGAACGGGATCACCCCCAAAACTGGAAGAAAATTCCCCCCCAAAAATTTACAATTTTCACCATGATGACCAACATGAACCAAACGAAAACCCAAAAGGAGACACCAAAACACGTCAAAAACACCCCAAAAAAGAAAGGGATCACCCATAAACTGGAAGAAAATCCCCAAAAAGCACAGATCCAATCCCAAAACCAGCCTAAACCTACCTGATGTTCTCCAAAACCCACAAATTTACCCTTTTCCACCATGATGACCATGGAAAACCCAACGAAACCCAATGGAGACAAAAAACATGTCAAAAAAAAAAAAAAAAAAAAAAAGAACAGGATCTCCCCAAAAAACAGAAGAAAAACCCAAATGCCATAGATCCACCCCAAAAGTCCCCCTAAGCCTACCTGATGTTCTCCAAAACCCACAATTTACCCTTTTTCACAATGATGACCAACGAGAACCCAACAAAACCCAACGGACAACCCCAAAACACGTCAAAAACACCCCAAAAAAGAACAGGATCACCCCAAAAAACAGAAGAAAACCCCAAATACCATGAATCCACCCCAAAAGTCCCCCTAAACCTACCTGAAGTTCTCCAAAACCCACAATTTACCCTTTTCCACCAAGATGCCAACAGAAAACCCAACAAAACCCAACAGAGACATCAAAACATGTCAAAAACACCCCAAAAAAGAACGGGATAACCCCCAAAACTGGAAGAAAATCCCCAAAAAGCATGGATCCAATCCCAAAACCACCCTAAACCTACCTGATCTTCTCCAAATCCCAAAGTCCACTCCCAACCACCATAAAACCCATTAGGAACTCAACAAAACGCAACAGAAACCCCAAAACACCTCAAAAACACCCCAAAAGCAAACCGGATCAGAAGAAAATACGTGATTTAACCCCAAGAAAACCCTTAAACCTACCTGATCTTCTCCAAATCCCAAAATCCACTCCCACCCACCATAAAACCCATTAGGAACTCAACAAAACGCAACGGAAACCCCAAAACACGTCAAAAACACCCCAAAAAAGAACTGGATCAGAAGAAAAAAAAAAAAACAAAACTATGCATTTCCCTCCCAAATCACCCTAAACTCACCTGATCTTCTTCAAAACCCACAATCCACTCCCATTTAGCTTAACGACCAACGAGAACCCAACAAAACCCAACGGAGACCCCAAAAACGTCAAAAACACCCCAAAAAAGAACTGGTTCAACCCCAACAACGAAAGAAAACCCCAAAAGCCATAGATCCACACCAAAAATCCCCCTAAACCAACCTGAAGTTCTCCAAAACCCACAATTTACACTTTTCCACATTGATGACCATGGAAAACCCAACGAAACCCAACGGAGACCACAAAACACGTCAAAAAAAAAAAAAAAAAAAAAAAAAAAAAAAAAAAAAGAAAGGGATCACCCCCAAAATTGGAAGAAAATCCTTCAAAATCATAGATCCACCCCAAAACCACCCTAAACCTACCTGATGATCTCCAAAACCCACAATTTACAATTTTCCACCACCATGACCATGGAAAACCCAACGAAACCCAACGGAGACCCCAAAAGAGGTCAAAAACACCCAAAACAAGAACGGGATAAACCCTAAAAACGAAAGAAAACCCCAAAAGCCATAGATCCACACCAAAAGTCCCCCTAAACCTACCTGATGTTCTCCAAAACCCACAATTTACACTTTTTCACCAGGATGACCAACATGAACCAAACGAAAACCCAAAACGAGACACCAAAACACGTCAAAAACACCCCAAAAATAAAGGGATCACCCATAAACTGGAAGAAAATCCCCAAAAAGCACGGATCCAATCCCAAAACCACCCTAAACCTACCTGATGATCTCCAAAACCCACAATTTACCATTTTCCACCACGATGACCAACGAGTACACAACAAAACCCAACGGAGACCCCCAAACACCTCAAAAACTTCCCAAAAAGAACGGGACCACCCCAAGAAACAGAAGAAAACACCAAAAAACATGACTCTGCCCCAAAAGTCCCCCTAAACCTACCTGATGTTCTCCAAAAGCCACAATTTACACTTTTTCACCATGATGACCAACAAGAACCCAACTAAAACCCAACGGAGACCCCAAAACACGTCATAAACACCACAAAAAAGAACAGGATCACCCAAAAAAAACAGAAGAAAAGACCAAATACCATGAATCCACCCCCAAATTCCCCTAAACCTACCTGAAGTTCTCCAAAACCCACAATTTACAATTTTCCACCACCATGACCACGGAAAACCCAAGGAATACCAACGGAGACCCCAAAACACGTCAAAAACACCCCAAAAAGAACGGGATCACCCCCAAAAACAAAAGAAAATCCCCCAAAACCATAGATCCAATCCCAAAACCAACCTAAACCTACCTGATGTTCTCCAAAACCAACAATTTACCCTTTTCCACCATGATGACCACGGAAAACGCAACGAAACCCAATGGAGACCCCAAAACACGTCAAAAACACCCCCAAAATGAATTGGATCACCCCCCCCAAAAAAAAAAAAAAAAAGAAGAAAACCCCATATATCATGAATCCACCCCAAAAGTCCCCCTAAACCTACTTGATGTTCTCCAAAACCCACAATTTACACTTTTCCACCATGATGACAACGGAAAACCCAACGAAACCCAACGAAGAACCCAAAACACGTCAGAAACACCCCAAAAATGAATTCGATCACCCCAAAACTGGAACAAAATCCCCCAAAACCATAGATCCACCACAAAAACACCCTAAATCTACCTGATGTTCTCCAAAACCCACAATTTACACTTTTCCACCATGATGACCACGGAAAACCCAACGAAACCCAACGGAGACCACAAAACACGTCAAAAACACGCCGAAAACCAACTGGATCACTAGAAAAAACAGACGAAAACCCTAAAAACCATGAATCTGCCCCAAAAGTCCTCATAAACCTACCTGATGTTCTCCAAAACCCACAATTTACACTTTTCCACCATGATGACCACGGAAAACCCAACGAAACCCAACGGAGAACCCAAAACACGTCAAAAACACCCCAAACAAGAACAGGATCACCCCCAAAACCAAAGAAAACCCCAAAAAGCACGGATCCAATCCCAAAACCACTCTAAACGTACCTGATGTTCTCCAAATCCAAATGTCCACTCCCAACCACCATAAAACCCATTAGGAACTCAACGAAACCCAACGGAAACCCCAAAACACGTCAAAAACACCCCAAAAAATATCTGAATCAGAAGAAAAAACACCAAAAACTATGAATTTCCCCGCAAAACCACCCTAAACTCACCTGATCTTCTTCAAAACCCACAATCCACTCCCATTTCCCTTAAGGACCAACGAGAATCCAACTAAAACCCAACAGACACCCCAAAACAAGTCAAAAACACCCCAAACAAGAACGGAATCACCCCCTAAACTGGAAGAAAATCCCCAAAAAACATAGATCCACCCCAAAACGACACTAAACCTACCTGATGTTCTCCAAAACACGCAAGTTAAACTTTTCCAACATGATGAAAAACAAGAACCCAACAAAACCCAACAGAGACAACAAAACATGTCAAAAACACCCCAAAAAAGAACGGGATCACCCCCAAAACTGGAAGAAAATTCCCCCCCCAAAAATTTACAATTTTCACCATGATGACCAACATGAACCAAACGAAAACCCAAAAGGAGACACCAAAACACGTCAAAAACACCCCAAAAAAGAAAGGGATCACCCATAAACTGGAAGAAAATCCCCAAAAAGCACAGATCCAATCCCAAAACCAGCCTAAACCTACCTGATGTTCTCCAAAACCCACAAATTTACCCTTTTCCACCATGATGACCATGGAAAACCCAACGAAACCCAATGGAGACAAAAAACATGTCAAAAAAAAAAAAAAAAAAAAAAGAACAGGATCTCCCCAAAAAACAGAAGAAAAACCCAAATGCCATAGATCCACCCCAAAAGTCCCCCTAAGCCTACCTGATGTTCTCCAAAACCCACAATTTACCCTTTTTCACAATGATGACCAACGAGAACCCAACAAAACCCAACGGACAACCCCAAAACACGTCAAAAACACCCCAAAAAAGAACAGGATCACCCCAAAAAACAGAAGAAAACCCCAAATACCATGAATCCACCCCAAAAGTCCCCCTAAACCTACCTGAAGTTCTCCAAAACCCACAATTTACCCTTTTCCACCAAGATGCCAACAGAAAACCCAACAAAACCCAACAGAGACATCAAAACATGTCAAAAACACCCCAAAAAAGAACGGGATAACCCCCAAAACTGGAAGAAAATCCCCAAAAAGCATGGATCCAATCCCAAAACCACCCTAAACCTACCTGATCTTCTCCAAATCCCAAAGTCCACTCCCAACCACCATAAAACCCATTAGGAACTCAACAAAACGCAACAGAAACCCCAAAACACCTCAAAAACACCCCAAAAGCAAACCGGATCAGAAGAAAATACGTGATTTAACCCCAAGAAAACCCTTAAACCTACCTGATCTTCTCCAAATCCCAAAATCCACTCCCACCCACCATAAAACCCATTAGGAACTCAACAAAACGCAACGGAAACCCCAAAACACGTCAAAAACACCCCAAAAAAGAACTGGATCAGAAGAAAAAAAAAAAACAAAACTATGCATTTCCCTCCCAAATCACCCTAAACTCACCTGATCTTCTTCAAAACCCACAATCCACTCCCATTTAGCTTAACGACCAACGAGAACCCAACAAAACCCAACGGAGACCCCAAAAACGTCAAAAACACCCCAAAAAAGAACTGGTTCAACCCCAACAACGAAAGAAAACCCCAAAAGCCATAGATCCACACCAAAAATCCCCCTAAACCAACCTGAAGTTCTCCAAAACCCACAATTTACACTTTTCCACATTGATGACCATGGAAAACCCAACGAAACCCAACGGAGACCACAAAACACGTCAAAAAAAAAAAAAAAAAAAAAAAAAAAAAAAAAAAGAAAGGGATCACCCCCAAAATTGGAAGAAAATCCTTCAAAATCATAGATCCACCCCAAAACCACCCTAAACCTACCTGATGATCTCCAAAACCCACAATTTACAATTTTCCACCACCATGACCATGGAAAACCCAACGAAACCCAACGGAGACCCCAAAAGAGGTCAAAAACACCCAAAACAAGAACGGGATAAACCCTAAAAACGAAAGAAAACCCCAAAAGCCATAGATCCACACCAAAAGTCCCCCTAAACCTACCTGATGTTCTCCAAAACCCACAATTTACACTTTTTCACCAGGATGACCAACATGAACCAAACGAAAACCCAAAACGAGACACCAAAACACGTCAAAAACACCCCAAAAATAAAGGGATCACCCATAAACTGGAAGAAAATCCCCAAAAAGCACGGATCCAATCCCAAAACCACCCTAAACCTACCTGATGATCTCCAAAACCCACAATTTACCATTTTCCACCACGATGACCAACGAGTACACAACAAAACCCAACGGAGACCCCCAAACACCTCAAAAACTTCCCAAAAAAGAACGGGACCACCCCAAGAAACAGAAGAAAACACCAAAAAACATGACTCTGCCCCAAAAGTCCCCCTAAACCTACCTGATGTTCTCCAAAAGCCACAATTTACACTTTTTCACCATGATGACCAACAAGAACCCAACTAAAACCCAACGGAGACCCCAAAACACGTCATAAACACCACAAAAAAGAACAGGATCACCCAAAAAAAACAGAAGAAAAGACCAAATACCATGAATCCACCCCCAAATTCCCCTAAACCTACCTGAAGTTCTCCAAAACCCACAATTTACAATTTTCCACCACCATGACCACGGAAAACCCAAGGAATACCAACGGAGACCCCAAAACACGTCAAAAACACCCCAAAAAAGAACGGGATCACCCCCAAAAACAAAAGAAAATCCCCCAAAACCATAGATCCAATCCCAAAACCAACCTAAACCTACCTGATGTTCTCCAAAACCAACAATTTACCCTTTTCCACCATGATGACCACGGAAAACGCAACGAAACCCAATGGAGACCCCAAAACACGTCAAAAACACCCCCAAAATGAATTGGATCACCCCCCCCAAAAAAAAAAAAAAAAAACAGAAGAAAACCCCATATATCATGAATCCACCCCAAAAGTCCCCCTAAACCTACTTGATGTTCTCCAAAACCCACAATTTACACTTTTCCACCATGATGACAACGGAAAACCCAACGAAACCCAACGAAGAACCCAAAACACGTCAGAAACACCCCAAAAATGAATTCGATCACCCCAAAACTGGAACAAAATCCCCCAAAACCATAGATCCACCACAAAAACACCCTAAATCTACCTGATGTTCTCCAAAACCCACAATTTACACTTTTCCACCATGATGACCACGGAAAACCCAACGAAACCCAACGGAGACCACAAAACACGTCAAAAACACGCCGAAAACCAACTGGATCACTAGAAAAAACAGACGAAAACCCTAAAAACCATGAATCTGCCCCAAAAGTCCTCATAAACCTACCTGATGTTCTCCAAAACCCACAATTTACACTTTTCCACCATGATGACCACGGAAAACACAACAAAACCCAACGGAGAACCCAAAACACGTCAAAAACACCCCAAACAAGAACAGGATCACCCCCAAAACCAAAGAAAACCCCAAAAAGCACGGATCCAATCCCAAAACCACTCTAAACGTACCTGATGTTCTCCAAATCCAAATGTCCACTCCCAACAAACTTAAAACACATTAGGAAATCAACAAAACGCAACGGAAACCCCAAAACACGTCAAAAACACCACAAAAAAAAAGCGGGATCACCCCCAAAACCGAAAGAAAACCCTAAAAGCCGTTGATCCACCCCAAAAGTCCCCCTAAACCTACCTGATGTTCTCCAATACCCACAATTTACCCGTTTTCACCATGATGAACAACAAGAACCCAACAAAAACCAACGGAGACCCCAAAACACGTCAAAAACACCCCAAAAAATATCTGAATCAGAAGAAAAAACACCAAAAACTATGAATTTCCCCGCAAAACCACCCTAAACTCACCTGATCTTCTTCAAAACCCACAATCCACTCCCATTTCCCTTAACGACCAACGAGAATCCAACTAAAACCCAACGGAGACCCCAAAACAAGTCAAAAACACCCCAAACAAGAACGGAATCACCCCCTAAACTGGAAGAAAATCCCCAAAAAACATAGATCCACCCCAAAACGACACTAAACCTACCTGATGTTCTCCAAAACACGCAAGTTAAACTTTTCCAACATGATGAAAAACAAGAACCCAACAAAACCCAACAGAGACCCCAAAACATGTCAAAAACACCCCAAAAAAGAACGGGATCACCCCCAAAACTGGAAGAAAATTCCCCCCCAAAAATTTACAATTTTCACCATGATGACCAACATGAACCAAACGAAAACCCAAAAGGAGACACCAAAACACGTCAAAAACACCCCAAAAAAGAAAGGGATCACCCATAAACTGGAAGAAAATCCCCAAAAAGCACAGATCCAATCCCAAAACCAGCCTAAACCTACCTGATGTTCTCCAAAACCCACAAATTTACCCTTTTCCACCATGATGACCATGGAAAACCCAACGAAACCCAATGGAGACAAAAAACATGTCAAAAAAAAAAAAAAAAAAAAAAAAAAAAAAAAAAAAAAAGAACAGGATCTCCCCAAAAAACAGAAGAAAAACCCAAATGCCATAGATCCACCCCAAAAGTCCCCCTAAGCCTACCTGATGTTCTCCAAAACCCACAATTTACCCTTTTTCACAATGATGACCAACGAGAACCCAACAAAACCCAACGGACAACCCCAAAACACGTCAAAAACACCCCAAAAAAGAACAGGATCACCCCAAAAAACAGAAGAAAACCCCAAATACCATGAATCCACCCCAAAAGTCCCCCTAAACCTACCTGAAGTTCTCCAAAACCCACAATTTACCCTTTTCCACCAAGATGCCAACAGAAAACCCAACAAAACCCAACAGAGACATCAAAACATGTCAAAAACACCCCAAAAAAGAACGGGATAACCCCCAAAACTGGAAGAAAATCCCCAAAAAGCATGGATCCAATCCCAAAACCACCCTAAACCTACCTGATCTTCTCCAAATCCCAAAGTCCACTCCCAACCACCATAAAACCCATTAGGAACTCAACAAAACGCAACAGAAACCCCAAAACACCTCAAAAACACCCCAAAAGCAAACCGGATCAGAAGAAAATACGTGATTTAACCCCAAGAAAACCCTTAAACCTACCTGATCTTCTCCAAATCCCAAAATCCACTCCCACCCACCATAAAACCCATTAGGAACTCAACAAAACGCAACGGAAACCCCAAAACACGTCAAAAACACCCCAAAAAAGAACTGGATCAGAAGAAAAAAAAAAAACAAAACTATGCATTTCCCTCCCAAATCACCCTAAACTCACCTGATCTTCTTCAAAACCCACAATCCACTCCCATTTAGCTTAACGACCAACGAGAACCCAACAAAACCCAACGGAGACCCCAAAAACGTCAAAAACACCCCAAAAAAGAACTGGTTCAACCCCAACAACGAAAGAAAACCCCAAAAGCCATAGATCCACACCAAAAATCCCCCTAAACCAACCTGAAGTTCTCCAAAACCCACAATTTACACTTTTCCACATTGATGACCATGGAAAACCCAACGAAACCCAACGGAGACCACAAAACACGTCAAAAAAAAAAAAAAAAAAAAAAAAAGAAAAAAATGAAAAAAGAAAAAAAAAGAAAGGGATCACCCCCAAAATTGGAAGAAAATCCTTCAAAATCATAGATCCACCCCAAAACCACCCTAAACCTACCTGATGATCTCCAAAACCCACAATTTACAATTTTCCACCACCATGACCATGGAAAACCCAACGAAACCCAACGGAGACCCCAAAAGAGGTCAAAAACACCCAAAACAAGAACGGGATAAACCCTAAAAACGAAAGAAAACCCCAAAAGCCATAGATCCACACCAAAAGTCCCCCTAAACCTACCTGATGTTCTCCAAAACCCACAATTTACACTTTTTCACCAGGATGACCAACATGAACCAAACGAAAACCCAAAACGAGACACCAAAACACGTCAAAAACACCCCAAAAATAAAGGGATCACCCATAAACTGGAAGAAAATCCCCAAAAAGCACGGATCCAATCCCAAAACCACCCTAAACCTACCTGATGATCTCCAAAACCCACAATTTACCATTTTCCACCACGATGACCAACGAGTACACAACAAAACCCAACGGAGACCCCCAAACACCTCAAAAACTTCCCAAAAAAGAACGGGACCACCCCAAGAAACAGAAGAAAACACCAAAAAACATGACTCTGCCCCAAAAGTCCCCCTAAACCTACCTGATGTTCTCCAAAAGCCACAATTTACACTTTTTCACCATGATGACCAACAAGAACCCAACTAAAACCCAACGGAGACCCCAAAACACGTCATAAACACCACAAAAAAGAACAGGATCACCCAAAAAAAACAGAAGAAAAGACCAAATACCATGAATCCACCCCCAAATTCCCCTAAACCTACCTGAAGTTCTCCAAAACCCACAATTTACAATTTTCCACCACCATGACCACGGAAAACCCAAGGAATACCAACGGAGACCCCAAAACACGTCAAAAACACCCCAAAAAAGAACGGGATCACCCCCAAAAACAAAAGAAAATCCCCCAAAACCATAGATCCAATCCCAAAACCAACCTAAACCTACCTGATGTTCTCCAAAACCAACAATTTACCCTTTTCCACCATGATGACCACGGAAAACGCAACGAAACCCAATGGAGACCCCAAAACACGTCAAAAACACCCCCAAAATGAATTGGATCACCCCACCCCAAAAAAAAAAAAAAAAACAGAAGAAAACCCCATATATCATGAATCCACCCCAAAAGTCCCCCTAAACCTACTTGATGTTCTCCAAAACCCACAATTTACACTTTTCCACCATGATGACAACGGAAAACCCAACGAAACCCAACGAAGAACCCAAAACACGTCAGAAACACCCCAAAAATGAATTCGATCACCCCAAAACTGGAACAAAATCCCCCAAAACCATAGATCCACCACAAAAACACCCTAAATCTACCTGATGTTCTCCAAAACCCACAATTTACACTTTTCCACCATGATGACCACGGAAAACCCAACGAAACCCAACGGAGACCACAAAACACGTCAAAAACACGCCGAAAACCAACTGGATCACTAGAAAAAACAGACGAAAACCCTAAAAACCATGAATCTGCCCCAAAAGTCCTCATAAACCTACCTGATGTTCTCCAAAACCCACAATTTACACTTTTCCACCATGATGACCACGGAAAACACAACAAAACCCAACGGAGAACCCAAAACACGTCAAAAACACCCCAAACAAGAACAGGATCACCCCCAAAACCAAAGAAAACCCCAAAAAGCACGGATCCAATCCCAAAACCACTCTAAACGTACCTGATGTTCTCCAAATCCAAATGTCCACTCCCAACAAACTTAAAACACATTAGGAAATCAACAAAACGCAACGGAAACCCCAAAACACGTCAAAAACACCACAAAAAAAAAGCGGGATCACCCCCAAAACCGAAAGAAAACCCTAAAAGCCGTTGATCCACCCCAAAAGTCCCCCTAAACCTACCTGATGTTCTCCAATACCCACAATTTACCCGTTTTCACCATGATGAACAACAAGAACCCAACAAAAACCAACGGAGACCCCAAAACACGTCAAAAACACCCCAAAAAATATCTGAATCAGAAGAAAAAACACCAAAAACTATGAATTTCCCCGCAAAACCACCCTAAACTCACCTGATCTTCTTCAAAACCCACAATCCACTCCCATTTCCCTTAACGACCAACGAGAATCCAACTAAAACCCAACGGAGACCCCAAAACAAGTCAAAAACACCCCAAACAAGAACGGAATCACCCCCTAAACTGGAAGAAAATCCCCAAAAAACATAGATCCACCCCAAAACGACACTAAACCTACCTGATGTTCTCCAAAACACGCAAGTTAAACTTTTCCAACATGATGAAAAACAAGAACCCAACAAAACCCAACAGAGACCCCAAAACATGTCAAAAACACCCCAAAAAAGAACGGGATCACCCCCAAAACTGGAAGAAAATTCCCCCCCAAAAATTTACAATTTTCACCATGATGACCAACATGAACCAAACGAAAACCCAAAAGGAGACACCAAAACACGTCAAAAACACCCCAAAAAAGAAAGGGATCACCCATAAACTGGAAGAAAATCCCCAAAAAGCACAGATCCAATCCCAAAACCAGCCTAAACCTACCTGATGTTCTCCAAAACCCACAAATTTACCCTTTTCCACCATGATGACCATGGAAAACCCAACGAAACCCAATGGAGACAAAAAACATGTCAAAAAAAAAAAAAAAAAAAAAAAAAAAAAAAGAACAGGATCTCCCCAAAAAACAGAAGAAAAACCCAAATGCCATAGATCCACCCCAAAAGTCCCCCTAAGCCTACCTGATGTTCTCCAAAACCCACAATTTACCCTTTTTCACAATGATGACCAACGAGAACCCAACAAAACCCAACGGACAACCCCAAAACACGTCAAAAACACCCCAAAAAAGAACAGGATCACCCCAAAAAACAGAAGAAAACCCCAAATACCATGAATCCACCCCAAAAGTCCCCCTAAACCTACCTGAAGTTCTCCAAAACCCACAATTTACCCTTTTCCACCAAGATGCCAACAGAAAACCCAACAAAACCCAACAGAGACATCAAAACATGTCAAAAACACCCCAAAAAAGAACGGGATAACCCCCAAAACTGGAAGAAAATCCCCAAAAAGCATGGATCCAATCCCAAAACCACCCTAAACCTACCTGATCTTCTCCAAATCCCAAAGTCCACTCCCAACCACCATAAAACCCATTAGGAACTCAACAAAACGCAACAGAAACCCCAAAACACCTCAAAAACACCCCAAAAGCAAACCGGATCAGAAGAAAATACGTGATTTAACCCCAAGAAAACCCTTAAACCTACCTGATCTTCTCCAAATCCCAAAATCCACTCCCACCCACCATAAAACCCATTAGGAACTCAACAAAACGCAACGGAAACCCCAAAACACGTCAAAAACACCCCAAAAAAGAACTGGATCAGAAGAAAAAAAAAAAAACAAAACTATGCATTTCCCTCCCAAATCACCCTAAACTCACCTGATCTTCTTCAAAACCCACAATCCACTCCCATTTAGCTTAACGACCAACGAGAACCCAACAAAACCCAACGGAGACCCCAAAAACGTCAAAAACACCCCAAAAAAGAACTGGTTCAACCCCAACAACGAAAGAAAACCCCAAAAGCCATAGATCCACACCAAAAATCCCCCTAAACCAACCTGAAGTTCTCCAAAACCCACAATTTACACTTTTCCACATTGATGACCATGGAAAACCCAACGAAACCCAACGGAGACCACAAAACACGTCAAAAAAAAAAAAAAAAAAAAAAAAAAAAAAAAAAAGAAAGGGATCACCCCCAAAATTGGAAGAAAATCCTTCAAAATCATAGATCCACCCCAAAACCACCCTAAACCTACCTGATGATCTCCAAAACCCACAATTTACAATTTTCCACCACCATGACCATGGAAAACCCAACGAAACCCAACGGAGACCCCAAAAGAGGTCAAAAACACCCAAAACAAGAACGGGATAAACCCTAAAAACGAAAGAAAACCCCAAAAGCCATAGATCCACACCAAAAGTCCCCCTAAACCTACCTGATGTTCTCCAAAACCCACAATTTACACTTTTTCACCAGGATGACCAACATGAACCAAACGAAAACCCAAAACGAGACACCAAAACACGTCAAAAACACCCCAAAAATAAAGGGATCACCCATAAACTGGAAGAAAATCCCCAAAAAGCACGGATCCAATCCCAAAACCACCCTAAACCTACCTGATGTTCTCCAAAACCCACAATTTACCATTTTCCACCACGATGACCAACGAGTACACAACAAAACCCAACGGAGACCCCCAAACACCTCAAAAACTTCCCAAAAAAGAACGGGACCACCCCAAGAAACAGAAGAAAACACCAAAAAACATGACTCTGCCCCAAAAGTCCCCCTAAACCTACCTGATGTTCTCCAAAAGCCACAATTTACACTTTTTCACCATGATGACCAACAAGAACCCAACTAAAACCCAACGGAGACCCCAAAACACGTCATAAACACCACAAAAAAGAACAGGATCACCCAAAAAAAAACAGAAGAAAAGACCAAATACCATGAATCCACCCCCAAATTCCCCTAAACCTACCTGAAGTTCTCCAAAACCCACAATTTACAATTTTCCACCACCATGACCACGGAAAACCCAAGGAATACCAACGGAGACCCCAAAACACGTCAAAAACACCCCAAAAAAGAACGGGATCACCCCCAAAAACAAAAGAAAATCCCCCAAAACCATAGATCCAATCCCAAAACCAACCTAAACCTACCTGATGTTCTCCAAAACCAACAATTTACCCTTTTCCACCATGATGACCACGGAAAACGCAACGAAACCCAATGGAGACCCCAAAACACGTCAAAAACACCCCCAAAATGAATTGGATCACCCCACCCCAAAAAAAAAAAAAAAACAGAAGAAAACCCCATATATCATGAATCCACCCCAAAAGTCCCCCTAAACCTACTTGATGTTCTCCAAAACCCACAATTTACACTTTTCCACCATGATGACAACGGAAAACCCAACGAAACCCAACGAAGAACCCAAAACACGTCAGAAACACCCCAAAAATGAATTCGATCACCCCAAAACTGGAACAAAATCCCCCAAAACCATAGATCCACCACAAAAACACCCTAAATCTACCTGATGTTCTCCAAAACCCACAATTTACACTTTTCCACCATGATGACCACGGAAAACCCAACGAAACCCAACGGAGAACCCAAAACACGTCAAAAACACCCCAAACAAGAACAGGATCACCCCCAAAACCAAAGAAAACCCCAAAAAGCACGGATCCAATCCCAAAACCACTCTAAACGTACCTGATGTTCTCCAAATCCAAATGTCCACTCCCAACCACCATAAAACCCATTAGGAACTCAACGAAACCCAACGGAAACCCCAAAACACGTCAAAAACACCACAAAAAAAAAGCGGGATCACCCCCAAAACCGAAAGAAAACCCTAAAAGCCGTTGATCCACCCCAAAAGTCCCCCTAAACCTACCTGATGTTCTCCAATACCCACAATTTACCCGTTTTCACCATGATGAACAACAAGAACCCAACAAAAACCAACGGAGACCCCAAAACACGTCAAAAACACCCCAAAAAATATCTGAATCACCCCCAAAACTGGAAGAAAAAACACCAAAAACTATGAATTTCCCCGCAAAACCACCCTAAACTCACCTGATCTTCTTCAAAACCCACAATCCACTCCCATTTCCCTTAACGACCAACGAGAATCCAACTAAAACCCAACAGACACCCCAAAACAAGTCAAAAACACCCCAAAAAAGAACGGAATCACCCCCAAAACTGGAAGAAAATCCCAAAAAAACATAGATCCACCCCAAAACGACACTAAACCTACCTGATGTTCTCCAAAACACGCAAGTTACATTTTTCACCATGATGACCAACATGAACCAAACGAAAACCCAAAAGGAGACACCAAAACACGTCAAAAACACCCCAAAAAGAAAGGGATCACCCATAAACTGGAAGAAAATCCCCAAAAAGCACAGATCCAATCCCAAAACCAGCCTAAACCTACCTGATGTTCTCCAAAACCCACAAATTTACCCTTTTCCACCATGATGACCATGGAAAACCCATCGAAACCCAACGGAGACCCCAGAATATGTCAAAAAAAAAACAAACAAGAACAAGATCATCCCAAAAAACAGAAGAAAAAGCCAAATACCATAGATTCACCCCCAAACCAACCTCAACCTACCTGATGTACTCCAAAACCCACAATTTACACTTTTCCACCGTGATGACCACGGAAAACCCAATGAAACCCAACGGAGAACCCAAAACACGTCAAAAACACGCCGAAAAACAACTGGATCACTAGAAAAAAAAACAGAAGAAAACCCTAAAAACCATGAATCTGCCCCAAAAGTCCTCATAAACCTACCTGATGTTCTCCAAAACCCACAATTTACACTTTTCCACCATGATGACCACGGAAAACCCAACGAAACCCAACGGTTTTAAGAAAATTAAGCAAAAGAATTTTCATAGTGTCTAGGCAAGCATTATGCAGCTCCTTACTTCAGCAGGGAGCTTTCGCAACTCCCGCTCCTCAAACAGAACTCCTTGTTTTTATAATACAAAAGACAATGAACAAACATTTATGGTGTATTACCCTAAGTTTTTGGGTTAGGGTTTTTTGCGTCTTAATGTTTTGGGGTTAGGGTTTGGAGCGCCCTAAGTTTTTGGGCTAGGGCTTTGAGCATTCCTAACGTTTTGGGTTGGGTTTGGGTTTTGAGCATCCTAAGATTTTGGGTTGGGGGTTTTAGGCATAGGTCTTCAGGGGTTTAGTGTGGTAAATAGTTTGGGTTAGGTCTGTAGGGGTTTCGAGGTTTTTTTTGGATGTTAGGGCTTGAGGCTTTTTTTGTAAGGGCGGTGAGGGTTCCAGTGAGTGCTGGTAAATGCAGTTCTCGAGCACTCGGCCTGTGATTGGCCATGCTGGCTGTGCGGGGAATGCTGGTAGGTGTAGTTTTCCGGCACTGGGAGGCCATGTTGTGTGCCCAGAGCATGCCGGGAGATGTAGTTCTCGGGACTCCGGACTTCCGGGAGGCCATGTTGCGTACCCAGAGTATGCCGGGAAATGTAGTTTTCGGATTCGGGACTTCCGGGAGGCCATGTTGAATGCCCAGAGCATACCGGGAGATGTAGTTCTCGGGAACTAGGGTTAGGGGCTAGGGCTGGGGCTAGAGTTAGGGTTTCGGGTGAGGGTTGGGGTTGGGGGTTATTGTTAGGCTTAGTGGTTTAGGGTTAGGCTTAGAGGGTTATGGTTAGGGATAGGTTAGGGGTAGGTTTAGAGGGTTAGGGTAAGGGTTAGGGGTTAGGGGTTGGGACTGTGGTTAGGCTTAGGGTAAGGGTTAGGGTGAGGGTATTAGGGTTAGGGTTCGGGTTCAGATTAGGGTAAGGGTTAGGGCAAAGGTAAGTGTTAGGGTAAGGCTAAGGGTAAGGCTTAGGGTGAGGATAAGGTTTAGGGAAAGGGTTAGGTTTAGGGTAAGAATAAGGGTAAGCTAATGGTTAGGATAAGGGTAAGGGTTAGGGTAAAGGTTTTCATTTGTTAAAGCTGAAACGCAGTATGCAATCTGGGACGTCACAGCCAGAGCTGCCTATGGCAAGGTGAGAGAGGAAAAGATGGAGCAGATGTTCTACTCCTAGTTTTTTCTTTATACGTAAATAAAAGTTTGAGCTAATTCCAGTTGGAAGAGTTCCAATTACTTGCTTGGTCATAATGTCTTTTAATATTGAAAGCTGCAGCAAAAGCATGGGGATTTTTGCTTCTAGAAACACCCTAGTTCTCTTGTCTGCACTATGCATGCTTTTGAGCTAAAACTGATTAAAAAATAAAAAGAAAAATCACACACACACACACACAAAAAAAAAAAAAAAAAAAAAAAAAAAAAAAAAAAAAACACCACAGCTGCTGCTGCTGCTCTCTTCCTACTTCCTTGTGCTTTGCCCCTTCCCTTCCCAGGTGATTGGATTTGGGTGCTAGTCGGGGCCAAATGGTATGTGAGTCCCAGGCATCCCCTCAGAGAGCTCCTTCTGCTTGGGCTGCTCTTTGGGGTGTTTGTTTTTCCTTCGGTCAGTTGCAGGCTTCTTCAGGTGGATGAGAGTTTATGGACTGATGCGTTTCCAAGTAGCGAGGGGTACGCACATCTTTTTGAGGTAACAGCTAGTAGGATCTGTTAGAATAATGTAGTACTTGGTGCCTTTATTGCATGCAGTTCTTTATCAGGTGAGTAACTGTTGCGAGTAACTGAAGTCAATGTTACTTGGTGTGTTTGCTATGCAGTGCCTGTGCGGACTATTGCACGAGACACAGCTTTCTGACATCTGGCCCAGCAACTACTAAATAAGGGGAGGGGAGAAGCTGAAGAACGACCAAAGGACAAAGCCTGGGAGGAAGACTACGAGCCTTCAGTACGAGCGGCCCCCAGAGGGACCACCGGAGACTGATAACGCCTGCACCAGTGGGAGGGTTTGGATTCTGGGAACTAATTAGAATAACCCTGCCTTTTGTAGAAGTAGTAATGAATATGTATTAGCCTAGCAGCATAAAAACCAGCCGCCTGATGTAACTTGTGTGCGTCTTGGTGGAGCAGAGACTCCTGGCGCACCCAGCGCTGCTTGCTTACCTCTATTCCTTTAATAAATCATAAACATTAATTGTAAGCCTATTTGGGACTCGGTCATTTATTACAAGTGGGACCTCCCGATGGGTGGAAGCTGTCGGGATAGCTCGGGATGCTGAGGCGTGGTGCTGCAAGGAGGTTGGTGGTCGGTGGCGCCCTGGGGCAGGCCGAATTGGGAGGGGGCGAGGCGGCGGGTGGTCGGTGGCTTCTGTGGAAAAGGCGCTTGTATGGGGGCTGCGCATTCAGAGGAACCTTGACAGGCTGCAGATAGGGGCAGGCAGGAACCTTTTGAAGTTCAGGAGAGGGAAATGCCAAGCCCTACCCCTAGGGAGAAACACCTCCGTTTACCAGCACTGGCTAGCTCGATACTGAATAAGCATTTCTTCATGGAAGGGGTGCTTTGCTATTAGAACAGGCTGCCCGGGGAAGTGGTAAGAGACCCGATCCTTAAAAGTATTGAAGAGACATGTGGACATAGCCCGGGAGTCCGGCCTCCGGCAGGGCGGGAGCTGGCTCTTCCGAGCCCCTGTGCTCCGGTCTTGTGCGACGCGTTTGCAAGCAGCACCGGGTGCCGGGTCCGACATCGGACGGTTCGGGGACGGCGATTCCGGGGCCGTCGGCTAGCGGGGGCCGGCTATGTCGTGTCCCGGGGATCCGACTTCAGGGGGCGTGGGGGCCGGCCGTGCAGTGAAGCGGGGGGCTGGCGTCCGCCGGCTTCCCAGAGAGCGGGCTTTCGGTGCCGTGCGGTTCGGTGGCCGGCCGTCCCGAAACCCTGGGCACCGGTCTTGTGCTAGACTCAGCGGGCTCCGGGGCCGAACTCGGCTTCTCGGGGCCGGCGGTCGCGGTGTCCAGGTGTCCCGCCTCGGGCGGCGCGGGGCCGGCTGTCCCTAGCAGCTGGGTTCCCAAGAGCTTCTGGGCTCCCAAGCGTCGCCCAAGACCGGATCGCAGAGAATCGGGACGGCCGGCCGCACCGCTGCGACTAGCACAAGCGTCTCCCGACAACGGAGCCCAGGAGCTTGCGAGGGTCAGATTCCGCGCCCCGGGATAGAGAAACGGGGAGCGCGGGTCGGCCGGCCGCAGCTTCGCACGGGACCGAACCCCCTGTCTCCGGCACGGCCAGACCCCGAGCCGGCAGACAGCAGCCTCCCGCTTCACGGCACAGTCGGCCCCCAACCCGCCCGAGTTCTGATCGCCGGGACACGGGACAGCCGGCCGCGCCGCCCGAGGCCGGACACCTGGAGCCCGGGACCGCCGTCCCTGACAAAGCCAAAGTCGGACCCGGACCCCGCTGCGGCTAGCACACGCGTCGCCCAGGACCGCAGCCTAGGACCTCGCGACGGTCGCATCCCGCGCCTCCGGCAGGAGCTACCCGGGAGGGCAGGACGGCCTGCCGCAGCTCCGCAAGAGACCGAACCTGCTGGATTCCGGGACGGCCAGAGCCCGAGCCGGTGGGCAGCAGCCTCCCGCTTCACGGCTCGGCAGGCACCCACGTCGCCCGACTTCGGACCCACGGGACAGCCGGCACCCGCGCCGCCGGAGGCCGGACACACGGGCCTCGGCATCGCCGTCCCCGAACCGCACGAAGTCACACACGGTCTCCGGTGCGTCCAGCACACGCATCGCAAAGACCGGAGCCCAGATTATAGGATCAGCCAGCCCCGCGCCGCCCGAGGTCGGACCGGGAACCCGGTGCGCTTGGCACATGCGTCGCCCAAGAACGGCACCCAGGGCTGCGGGATGGTCGTGCGTCACGCAGCCCGAGTTCGGACCCCCGGAACACAGGACAACTGGCACCCGCGCCACCGGAGGACAGAATCCCGTGCCCCGGGATTGTGTTGTATTTTCTCCCCTCCCTCTTTGAGGAGAGGGGGAGTGAGGGAGCGGTTGTGGTGGAGCTCGGCTGCCCACCTGAGTAAAACCACCACTGTCCTTTTTGGCGCCCAACGTGGGGCTCGAGGGTTGAGATAACAGTAGTATTGATTGAAGTATTTACAACTAACATATTGGTTGTCATAATGCTCGGTTTTCTGGTAATACTTTTCTGTGTGGATATGTTGTATGTAGCCCACTCTCTGTTTTCTTTTTTCCTTTACATCCGATCGGAGAAAATGTTGAAGTCTGTGCTTGTTTTTTTAACATGTTGTGCTGTAACATACTGGCCATCAGTTTGGTTTGGTATTCAAGCCCGGCATTGTTATCCTCCTGGTCTCCTGGAGATTATATTATTGACAATATTAAGAATTACAGTGCCTTCTTTTTTGCCCCAGCAGTCAATCAGTGAATAATATCGGGTGTGGTGTCTTCTACTTTTCTCCCTGTGGGCTAATTACAGCAGCCTTTCAGTATCTTGGATACCCCTGGTGAGATATTATCCTCCTCTTACTAGGTGTAGTGTTTGTCTTCTTCCCCAAGGCAAAGCAGTTTATTAAGAATATTATCCAAGGACCTGTCCCCAGACAAAGTTGTGGGTGGCAAGGTGTGTGGGGGGATTTGGGCAGGTACCTATCACGGTTTTCTCCTCCAATGGTTCTAAATTTCACCCCTGAACAAGTACAAAATCCAAGAAAGTTGGTAGAATGTTTGAAAGATTTATGCCCTGACCCTGGCAATAGTAGAGAACTCCACTAGCTGGCTGCACTCTGCTGGGGTCTGGCTTACGCCTATCAGATGTCAATTAACATTGCCCAGCACCCTCAAGGGGATAGGGAGGTTCTTGAATTTGATGATGAGACAGCACACACTGTGACCAATCCAGAGGACCGACCATCTTTGGTATCAGTCGCCCCCGTAGTAAAGACAAAACAGTGGAAACGGAGATCAGGTCGTTTAGTAAGGGAAGGAGCGCCTCCTATGGATGAGGGAGAAGAGGAAAAGGCAAGCGGCTCTAAAGCAGCGTTATCACGGCAACATCACGAAGAAGAGACTGAAATCATAGATGAATCAGAAACTACCTGGTCTCTATCCTTGAGTGAGCTGCGAGAAATACGAAAAGCCTTCAGTCGCCGTCCAGGTGAGCACATCCTCACTTGGCTGCTTCGACGCTGGGATAGTGGGGCCAATACCCAACAGCTAGAAGGCAACGAAGCCAAGCAGCTGGGATCCCACACGCCTCTGGGAAGATTGAGAGGTACAATGGACTGTTAAAAACTATGCTGCGAGCATTGGGTGCTGCGACATGGAAACATTAGGATATAAACCTACCTGAGGCCACTTGGTTAGTTAACAACAGGGGGTCTGAAAGCCGTGCTGGTCCTGCTGAAACAAAACCCCTACACACTGTGGGAGAAGCTAAAGTCACTGTAGTGCATGTGGGGAAGTGGATGGGGAAGGCGGTGTGGGTTGCCCCTGCCATGGGAAAAGGCAAACCCACTCGTGGGATTGTCTTTGCCCAAGGTCCAGGGTATACCTGGTGGGTGATGCAGAAAGATGGGGATATCAAGTGTGTGCCTCAAGGAGATTTAACACTGGGAGAAAATTAATCTGTCATCCAAGTTATGTGTTGTAGGAGGACACTGCAGAACCAATGAAAGGTCAACTTTGCAAGGAACCAGGCAAGTGCAACAGTGATGTGAGCTAAGCTGGTGCTGGTGTCAAGAAAACCAACTTCGCCTGCCCTGAGTGACCACTTTGACAGATGATGGTGAAACCATCAACAGTTTTTTATGAGCATTTTGGGAAAAGACCTATAGAATAAAGAGAAGTACAGACATAAAAATGCTTCAATGGACAGAAAACTATGGTGATGAGACCATCTATATACTAAACTGTACCTGATTGTGACACAAATGTTATGGAATAAGGGGTGGAAGTTGTGTTGCGTCTGTCTGAGCTGGAGTCACCGTTTCCCTGCAGCAGCCCGCACAGTGCTGTGCTCTGCACTCGTAGCTGGAACAACACTGAAATCACTCCAGTGTTGTGCCTATTGCTGCATAGTGCATACTCAGGTGGGCAGCCGAGCTCCACCACAACCGCTCCCTCACTCCCCCTCTCCTCAAAGAGGGAGGGGGAGAAAATACAACACAATCCCGGGGCACGGGATTCTGTCCTCCGGTGGCGCGGGTGCCAGTTGTCCTGTGTTCCGGGGGTCCGAACTCGGGCTGCGTGACGCACGACCATCCCGCAGCCCTGGGTGCCGTTCTTGGGCGACGCATGTGCCAAGCGCACCGGGTTCCCGGTCCGACCTCGGGCGGCGCGGGGCTGGCTGATCCTATAATCTGGGCTCCGGTCTTTGCGATGCGTGTGCTGGACGCACCGGAGACCGTGTGTGACTTCGTGCGGTTCGGGGACGGCGATGCCGAGGCCCGTGTGTCCGGCCTCCGGCGGCGCGGGTGCCGGCTGTCCCGTGGGTCCGAAGTCGGGCGACGTGGGTGCCTGCCGAGCCGTGAAGCGGGAGGCTGCTGCCCACCGGCTCGGGCTCTGGCCGTCCCGGAATCCAGCAGGTTCGGTCTCTTGCGGAGCTGCGGCAGGCCGTCCTGCCCTCCCGGGTAGCTCCTGCCGGAGGCGCGGGATGCGACCGTCGCGAGGTCCTAGGCTGCGGTCCTGGGCGACGCGTGTGCTAGCCGCAGCGGGGTCCGGGTCCGACTTTGGCTTTGTCAGGGACGGCGGTCCCGGGCTCCAGGTGTCCGGCCTCGGGCGGCGCGGCCGGCTGTCCCGTGTCCCGGCGATCAGAACTCGGGCGGGTTGGGGGCCGACTGTGCCGTGAAGCGGGAGGCTGCTGTCTGCCGGCTCGGGGTCTGGCCGTGCCGGAGACAGGGGTTCGGTCCCGTGCGAAGCTGCGGCCGGCCGACCCGCGCTCCCCGTTTCTCTATCCCGGGGCGCGGAATCTGACCCTCGCAAGCTCCTGGGCTCCGTTGTCGGGAGACGCTTGTGCTAGTCGCAGCGGTGCGGCCGGCCGTCCCGATTCTCTGCGATCCGGTCTTGGGCGACGCTTGGGAGCCCAGAAGCTCTTGGGAACCCAGCTGCTAGGGACAGCCGGCCCCGCGCCGCCCGAGGCGGGACACCTGGACACCGCGACCGCCGGCCCCGAGAAGCCGAGTTCGGCCCCGGAGCCCGCTGAGTCTAGCACAAGACCGGTGCCCAGGGTTTCGGGACGGCCGGCCACCGAACCGCACGGCACCGAAAGCCCGCTCTCTGGGAAGCCGGCGGACGCCAGCCCCCCGCTTCACTGCACGGCCGGCCCCCACGCCCCCTGAAGTCGGATCCCCGGGACACGACATAGCCGGCCCCCGCTAGCCGACGGCCCCGGAATCGCCGTCCCCGAACCGTCCGATGTCGGACCCGGCACCCGGTGCTGCTTGCAAACGCGTCGCACAAGACCGGAGCACAGGGGCTCGGAAGAGCCAGCTCCCGCCCTGCCGGAGGCCGGACTCCCGGGCTATGTCCACATGTCTCTTCAATACTTTTAAGGATCGGGTCTCTTACCACTTCCCCGGGCAGCCTGTTCTAATAGCAAAGCACCCCTTCCATGAAGAAATGCTTATTCAGTATCGAGCTAGCCAGTGCTGGTAAACGGAGGTGTTTCTCCCTAGGGGTAGGGCTTGGCATTTCCCTCTCCTGAACTTCAAAAGGTTCCTGCCTGCCCCTATCTGCAGCCTGTCAAGGTTCCTCTGAATGCGCAGCCCCCCATACAAGCGCCTTTTCCACAGAAGCCACCGACCACCCGCCGCCTCGCCCCCTCCCAATTCGGCCTGCCCCAGGGCGCCACCGACCACCAACCTCCTTGCAGCACCACGCCTCAGCATCCCGAGCTATCCCGACAGCTTCCACCCATCGGGAGGTCCCACTTGTAATAAATGACCGAGTCCCAAATAGGCTTACAATTAATGTTTATGATTTATTAAAGGAATAGAGGTAAGCAAGCAGCGCTGGGTGCGCCAGGAGTCTCTGCTCCACCAAGACGCACACAAGTTACATCAGGCGGCTGGTTTTTATGCTGCTAGGCTAATACATATTCATTACTACTTCTACAAAAGGCAGGGTTATTCTAATTAGTTCCCAGAATCCAAACCCTCCCACTGGTGCAGGCGTTATCAGTCTCCGGTGGTCCCTCTGGGGGCCGCTCGTACTGAAGGCTCGTAGTCTTCCTCCCAGGCTTTGTCCTTTGGTCGTTCTTCAGCTTCTCCCTTCCCCTTATTTAGTAGTTGCTGGGCCAGATGTCAGAAAGCTGTGTCTCGTGCAATAGTCCGCACAGGCACTGCATAGCAAACACACCAAGTAACATTGACTTCAGTTACTCGCAACAGTTACTCACCTGATAAAGAACTGCATGCAATAAAGGCACCAAGTACTACATTATTCTAACAGATCCTACTAGCTGTTACCTCAAAAAGATGTGCGTACCCCTCGCTACTTGGAAACGCATCAGTCCATAAACTCTCATCCACCTGAAGAAGCCTGCAACTGACCGAAGGAAAAACAAACACCCCAAAGAGCAGCCCAAGCAGAAGGAGCTCTCTGAGGGGATGCCTGGGACTCACATACCATTTGGCCCCGACTAGCACCCAAATCCAATCACCTGGGAAGGGAAGGGGCAAAGCACAAGGAAGTAGGAAGAGAGCAGCAGCAGCAGCTGTGGTGTTTGTGTTTTTTTTTTTTTTTTTTTTTTTTTGTGTGTGTGTGTGTGTGATTTTTCTTTTTATTTTTTAATCAGTTTTAGCTCAAAAGCATGCATAGTGCAGACAAGAGAACTAGGGTGTTTCTAGAAGCAAAAATCCCCATGCTTTTGCTGCAGCTTTCAATATTAAAAGACATTATGACCAAGCAAGTAATTGGAACTCTTCCAACTGGAATTAGCTCAAACTTTTATTTACGTATAAAGAAAAAACTAGGAGTAGAACATCTGCTCCATCTTTTCCTCTCTCACCTTGCCATAGGCAGCTCTGGCTGTGACGTCCCAGATTGCATACTGCGTTTCAGCTTTAACAAATGAAAACCTTTACCCTAACCCTTACCCTTATCCTAACCATTAGCTTACCCTTATTCTTACCCTAAACCTAACCCTTTCCCTAAACCTTATCCTCACCCTAAGCCTTACCCTTAGCCTTACCCTAACACTTACCTTTGCCCTAACCCTTACCCTAATCTGAACCCGAACCCTAACCCTAATACCCTCACCCTAACCCTTACCCTAAGCCTAACCACAGTCCCAACCCCTAACCCCTAACCCTTACCCTAACCCTCTAAACCTACCCCTAACCTATCCCTAACCATAACCCTCTAAGCCTAACCCTAAACCACTAAGCCTAACAATAACCCCCAACCCCAACCCTCACCCGAAACCCTAACTCTAGCCCCAGCCCTAGCCCCTAACCCTAGTTCCCGAGAACTACATCTCCCGGTATGCTCTGGGCATTCAA
Source organism: Aythya baeri (assembly GCA_026413565.1). Classification (NCBI taxonomy): domain Eukaryota; kingdom Metazoa; phylum Chordata; class Aves; order Anseriformes; family Anatidae; genus Aythya; species Aythya baeri. The sequence continues at coordinate 6,198,412 of CM048636.1, forward strand.
CATGGCCTCCCGGAAGTCCCGAATCCGAAAACTACATTTCCCGGCATACTCTGGGTACGCAACATGGCCTCCCGGAAGTCCGGAGTCCCGAGAACTACATCTCCCGGCATGCTCTGGGCACACAACATGGCCTCCCAGTGCCGGAAAACTACACCTACCAGCATTCCCCGCACAGCCAGCATGGCCAATCACAGGCCGAGTGCTCGAGAACTGCATTTACCAGCACTCACTGGAACCCTCACCGCCCTTACAAAAAAAGCCTCAAGCCCTAACATCCAAAAAAACCTCGAAACCCCTACAGACCTAACCCAAACTATTTACCACACTAAACCCCTGAAGACCTATGCCTAAAACCCCCAACCCAAAATCTTAGGATGCTCAAAACCCAAACCCAACCCAAAACGTTAGGAATGCTCAAAGCCCTAGCCCAAAAACTTAGGGCGCTCCAAACCCTAACCCCAAAACATTAAGACGCAAAAAACCCTAACCCAAAAACTTAGGGTAATACACCATAAATGTTTGTTCATTGTCTTATCTGTAGCAAATAGCATAGGCTGAGTCGAGGATCTCAGTACAGTAGCATTATTATTCGAGATTACAATGGCGGGTGTCCCACAAGCAGGAGGGTGCCTACTAATTCCATACACAGTTTATACACTTTTTTTTTCTGCCGAGGACCAGGACCCTCCCGACCCTCCCCTGTTTCCCCTTTAACTGTGCTATTCAAGGTTCATAATCTAGCTGGTGCTTCACAGAAAATACACAGCTGCTGGCCTGTTACAAGTCACATTTCTTTTGAGGTTTTTACTCTTTGAGGTGGTAATGTTTCTTACGCCGTGATTTCCACCTAATTGCTGTAAGGATTCTGGTTGTCTGCGTTTTACAAGCTTGTCTGTTATAATAAATAAAAGTCCCAAATAGAATTACAATCAAAGTTTACAATTCACTGAATGAATAGAGGTAAGCAAACAGTGCTGGGTACGCCGGGAGTCTCTGCTCCACCAAGACGCGCACCAGTTATACACCAGTTACCTCCCTTAAGGGATATAGAGAAGCCCTCTCAGATACATCCGTCCTACTTCTCCTGCATGCGGCCGGAGGTCGGTCTAATTCTGGTGCTGTTGGTGGTGGAAGCTGGGGCAACGGTGGTACTGGTGGCGATACCACAGCCACCGGAGGGGGAGCCACCGGGGGTGAATTGTTAGGATATGGAGGTGGTAGCTTATCCAACGGCTCACGTTTATCTTCTTTTTCTTTTTCATGTTCTTCTTGTTCTTCAAATTTCTTACCTGCTTTTAGTGTAAATATTGAGGCTGGAAAAGGACCTGAAGTCTTCCTGATCCATAATCCTGCATAATCACTTTCTTCCTGGCTAAAAGGTTCCTTTGAATTAACATGGATATTTAAGGCCTGGCAAATCCAGTCTTCGAAGGATCCAAAAACAGGCCAAAAGACATGTAGTCTTAAAGGCTCCTTTGGCCATTCTGTCACACAATCCTGGACCATTTTTAATTTACTTTTTCCTTTTCTGGGGTCCCTATCATTCCAATTTCGAATCGTTATTCCTAATGGACTTTCTGGTGGTATGACTGGTAATTTGCTCCCTTTCTTCTGGTCTCTGGTCTTCGATTTTGTCTGACCCATCTAGGAATTTTACTATGGCAATTCCCACAGCCCTTGGTTACCTTAGTAAGAGTGTCTTGCAGGGGGTCGAGGACCTATCACACACCCACAAATCCTATAGGAATCCCTTCGGTCCTTCGCCGGCCAAGTCCCTCGCGGGAGATTGGAACCGCGGTTAGAAGACCTCCACAATCGCTTCGGAACTAAGTTCCATCTCAGTCACACTCTTACACACACAGGCAACCGAACCCCACCCAACCGAACGGTATACGCTTTAAATGCTTACGACTCCGTCATCTTCGTTCGGATCTTCACACACACAGTTACGGGCAAAATATAGTGCTGCAGCTGGCAAGGGAGCTGAAAAAAAGAATCAGAAACGTTGCTTACCTTTATTCAGGTTCAAGATGCCATTAGTTCCGACCTGACTCAAACAGCAGCCACCAAATGGTGGGGGTGCCTCTCCTAGATCAAACCAGAAATCAGGAACCAAAGCCCTCCCGGACGAGCGCCCACTTGTAATAAATGACTGGGTCCCAAATAGGATTGCAATTGAAATTTACAATTTATTAAATGAATAGAGGTAAGCAAGCAGCGCTGGGTGCGCCAGGAGTCTCTGCTCCACCAAGACACACACAAGTTACATTAGGCGGCTGGTTTTTATGCTGCTAGGCTAATACATATTCATTACTACTTCTACAAAAGGCAGGGTTATTCTAATTAGTTCCCAGAATCCAAACCCTCCCACTGGTGCAGGTGTTATCAGTCTCCGGTGGTCCCTCTGGGGGCCGCTCGTACTGAAGGCTCGTAGTCTTCCTCCCAGGCTTTTCTCCTGTCCATCTCCTTTGTCCATCTTGGCTGGATGGCAGACACTTGCATAGTGTCCCATGCAACAGTTGTAATAGTTAGCAGTTATTCTGAAACCCCTTTGTTCTCTTATCCTCTATTGACCGGAATTGCTGGACCATTCCTTTGCAAGATTCAAGAACTATATATATTAACCACTCTGGTTTTCTTAGACTTTTCATCATATCATGCGGCCCTAGCATTGTTCCATATTGACACGAATCAGATGAACTCATTTCACACTGTTAAGCTGTCTTATCACTGCAAGCATATCTCAATACCACCTTCCTTCCCTCTACAGGATGTAACTGTGCAAAAACAACATTTTTATTCCCACAACCTTGATCCCCTTACCCTGAAATCCTTATTCCCCTTAAACCTAACAACTCTAACCACAACCCTAACCCTTATTATCAACCCCCTAACGCTAATGACACTGACCTTAATCCAAACCCCAAACTGCCCCTAACCCCAGACAACCAACAACGAAACACACACACACAAAGATGGAAACTACAAAAAAGGCAAAACCCACGATACAGGCCCCAAATCACAAATACGCAACCAAAATGCTACAGAAAAGCCCCAGATGCAGGCCCCAAATGCTACTGCTAGGCCTCAAAAGCTCAAGATGCATCCCAAAGCAAAAATGCAGACCCCAAACGTTACAGAAAAGCCCCCAAACCCAGGCTGCACAAGCCTACAAGCAGGCCCCAAACTGCCAACAGAAGCAGGCACCAACCACACCCAGATGCAGACCCCAACTGCCCACAAGCAGCTCCTACCCCACCACCCCCTCCCAAGAACTGGACTCCACCCAGACACTGGCCCAAGACCCGGACCTGACCCCCGCCAACCTCCCTACCCTCCCCCCGACACAGGTGTACAAGCAGCTCACAACCCGCCCCTTCAGAGACCGGTCCCACTCCTCCCACCCCCCCAAGACACGGGATGTACCCTTACCCTTACCCTTACTCAAACCCTTACTCTAACCCTTACCCTGACCCGTACCCTTACCCTTACCCTTACCCTTAACCTAACCCTAAACCTTAAACCTTACCGTAAACCTTACCCTTTCTGCTACACTTACCCTTAGCCTAAATCTAAACCTTACACTTACTCTTAGCATAACCCTCACCCTTACCATTACCCATACCCTTATCCTTACCCTAACCCTTACCTTTACACTTACGGTTACCATTAACCTTACACTTACCCTAACACTTATCCTGAACCTAACCCTTACCCTAAACCTTACCCCAACCCTTACCCTGACCCTTACATTAACCCTTACCCTTACCCTAAACCTTACACTTACTCTTAACCTTAACCTTACCCTTAACATTCACCTAATACTTACGCATACATTTTCCTGACTTTAACCCTAAAACTAACCCTAACCATTACCCTAACACTTAACCTTACCCTAGCCCTAACCCTTACTCTTACCATTACCCTGACCCTTACCCTTACACTTACCCTAATTCTTACCCATACCATAACCCATACCCTAACACATATTTGTACCCTTAACCTTACCGTTACCCTTAACCTTACCCTTACCCTTACTCTATCCCTTACCCTTACGCTTACCCTTAACATAAACCTTACCCTTGACCTTACCCTTACCATAAGCCATACAACAACACTTACATGTACACTTACGCTTACACTTACCCTAGCAATTACTCGTAAAATTACCCTTAACCTTACCCTTACCAAACCATTACCCTTTTTCTTAACCTAACCATAAACATTAAGGATAAGCTAAAGGGTCACCCTTAAGGTTAACGTTATCCTAACTCTTACACTTAAGTGGGTAAGTGGAAGTGTAAGGGTACAGTTCAGGGTAAGCGTTAGAGTAAGGGTAAGTGTTAGGGTAATGGTTAGGCTAATTTTAGGTTTAGGGTGAGGGAAACATAAGGGTAAGTATTAGGTTAAGTTTAAGGATAAGGTTAAGAGTTATGGTAAGGGTTAGGTTTAATGTAAGGGTAAGGGTTTGGGAAACGTTTAGGATAAGGGTAAGAGAAGGGATAATGGTAAGGGTAAGGATGATGTTTAGTGTAAGGGTTAGATTTAGTTAAGGGTAAGGGTTAGTGTAAGTTTAAGAGTAAGGGTAAGTGTAAGGGTATGTGTAAAAGTACGGGTAATTGTAAGGGTTAGGGTAAGGGTAAGAGTAAGGGTATTGGTAATGATAAGGGTGAGGGTTACAGTAAGGGTAAGTGTAAGGTTTAGATTTAGGCTAAGGGTAAGTGTAGCAGAAAGGGTAAGGTTTACTGTAAGGTTTAAAGTTTCGGCTTAGGTTAAGGGTAAGGGTAATTGTACGAGTAATTGCTAGGGTAAGTGTAAGCGTAAGTGTACATTTAAGTGTTGTTGTATGGCTTATGGTAAGGGTAAGGTCAAGGGTAAGGTTTATGTTAAGGGAAAGCGTAAGGGTAACGGATAGAATAAGGGTAAGTGTAACGGTTAAGTGTTAGGGTAATGGTTAGGGTTAATTTTAGGATTAGGGTGAGAAAAATGTAAGGTTAAGTACTAGCTTAAGGTTAAGGGTAAGGTTAAGGGTAAGGTTAAGGTTAAGAGTAAGTGTAAGGTTTAGGTTAAGGGTTAGTGTTAATGTAAGGTTCAGGGAAAGGTTTAGGGTAAGGTTTAGGGTTAGGTTCAGCTTAAGGGTAAGGGTTGGGGTAAGGTTAAGGGTATGGATAAGGAAAAGTGTAAGGGATAGGGTAAGGGTTAGCGTAAGGGTAAGATTAATGGTAATGTTTATGTTAAGGGTAAGCGTAAGGGTAACGGATAAAGTAAGGGTAAGGGTAAGGGTAACGGTAAGGTTAAGGGTACAAATATGTGTTAGGGTATGGGTTATGGTATGGGTAAGAGTTATGGTAATGTAAGGGTAAGGGTGAGTGTAAGGGTATGGGTGAGGGTAAGGGTTAGAATAATGGTTAGGGTTAATTTTAGGGTTAGGGTGAGGGAAACGTAAGGGTAAGTATTCGGTTCAAGTAAGGGTAAGTGTAAGATTTAGATTTAGGCTAATGGTAAGTGTAGCAGAAAGGGTAAGGTTTACGATAAGGGTAAGTGTTAGGGTAAGGGTAAGGTTTAGGGTAAGAGTAAGTGTAAGTGTATGTGTAAGGGTATGGGTCATTGTAAGGGTTAGAGTAAGGGTTAGGGTAAGGGTGTTAGGGTAATGGTTAGGGTAAATTTTAGGCTTATGGTAAGGGAAACGTAAGGGTAAGGATTAGGTTAAGGTTACGGGTAAGGTTAAGGTTAAGAGTAAGGTTTAGGATAAGGGTTAGGGTTAATGTAAGGGTCAGGGTAAGGTTTCAGGTAAGGTTTAGGTGTAGAGTTAGGTTAAGGGTAAGTGTTAGGGTAAGGGTAAGTTGTATGGACAAGGATAATTGTAAGGGATAGGGTAAGGTTAAGGTTAATGATAACGGTAAAAGGAAGAGTAAGGATATGGGTAATGGTAAGGGTGAGGGAAAGGGTAAGGGTAAGTGTAAGGTTTAGATTTAGGCTAAGGGTAAGTGTAGCAGAAAGGTGTAGGATTAGGGTAAGGGTGTTAGGATAAAGGTTAGGTTAAGGGTAAGGGTAATGGTAAGGATAAGGGTAAGGGTAAGGGTAATGGTAAGGGTAAGGGTAAGGGTATCGGTAATGGTAAGGGAAAGGGTTAGGGTAAGTGTAAGGGTAAGGGAAAGTGTAAGGGTACAGGTCAGGGTAAGGGTTAGAGTAAGGGTTAGGGTTAGGTAAGGATAAGTGTTAGGGTAATGGGTACTGTTAAAATTAGGGTTATGGTGAGGGAAATGTACGGGTATGTATTAGTTTAAGGGTAAGGTTAAGGTTAAGAGTAAATGTAAGGTTTAGGTTAAGGGTTAGGGTTAATGTAAGGGTTAGGGTAAGGGTTGGGGTAAGGTTTAGGGTAAGGAGAAGAGTAAGGGTATGGTTAATGGTAAGGGTGAGGGTTAGGGTAAGGATAAGGGTAAGTGTAAGGTTTAGGGTAAGGGTAATGGTATGGAGAAGGGTAAGGGTAAGGGTAAGTGTAAGGGTAAGGGTAGGAGTCATTGAACGAGTAATTCCTAGGGTAACTGTAAGCGTAAGTGTACATTTAAGTGTTGTTGTATGGCTTATTGTAAGGGTAAGGTTAAGTGTTAGCGTAATGGTTATGGTTAATTATAGGGTTAGGGTGAGAAAAACGTAAGGTTAAGTATTAGCTAAAGGTTAAGGGTAAGGTTAATGTTAAGAGTAAGTGTAAGGTTTAGGGTAAGGGTTAGGGTTAATTTAAGGGTTGGGGTAAGGTTTAGGGTAAGAGTTAGGTTCAGGATAAGTGTTAGGGTAAGTGTAAGGTTAATGGTAACCGTCAGTGTAAAGGTAAGGGTTAGGGTAAGGATAAGGGTATGGGTAATGGTAAGGGTGACGGTTAGGCTAAGGGTAAACGTAAGGTTTAGATTTAGGCTAAGGGTAAGTGTAGCAGAAAGGGTAAGCTTTACGGTAAGGTTTGAGGTTTAGGGTTAGGTTAAGGGTAAGGGTAAGGGTAAGGTTTAGGTTTAGGAAAAGGGTAAGTGTAGCAGAAAGGTTAAGGGTTAGGGTAAGTGTTAGGGTAAGGTTAAGGTTAAGGGTAAGGGTAATGGTATGAATAAGGGTAAGGGTAAGGGAAATGGTACGGGTCAGGGTAAGGGTTTGAGTAAGGGTAAGGGTAAGGGTTAGGATAAGTGTAAGGGTGCAAGCAAGGATTAGGGCAAGAGTAAGTGTAAGGGTAATAGAAAGGGTTAGGGTAAGTTTAAGGGTAAGGGAAAGTGTTAGGATATGTTTTAGGGGAAGCAGAAGGGTAAGGGTTAGGTTAAGTGTAAGGGGAAGGGGAAGGTAAGGGGAAGGGTTGGAGTAAGGTATAGGGTAAGGGTAAGGTTATGGTTAAAGGAAAGAGTAAGGGTAAGGAAAAAGTAAAGGTAAGGATTTGGGTAATGGTAAGGGTGAGAAGGGTTAGGGTAAGGGTTACGGTAAGGGTTAGGTAACGCAGTGTACAACCTGGGACGTCACACGCAGAGCTGCCTCTGGCAAGGTGAGTGAGGAACAGATGTAGCAGTTGTTGTGTTGTAGGTCTCACTGTTCCTCTAAGCATCCCCTCTTTGTCTTTTAGAGGTGTTGGAGCTGTTTGAAGAGGGTAGATTGAAGCATCTGCCTCGGGGGCTGGTAAGCGGCAGAGGTAAGGGAGCAGATGAGAGTAACTTACCTAGTTGTGCTGTGTCTTTGGATGCTGCATCGGCCTATGCGTTTCTTTTTCTTTCACAGGTGTCTCGCACAGGCTCAAAGGAGCAAACTGCACTCTGAAGAGCTGTGTAAGAAGAGGGGCTGGTCATGAGCTGGGTTGGAGCAGAACGACCAAGTAGCACAAGGTGACTATGAAAGGTGTCCGTCTTGCTTTGCAGGTGCCGTGGCAGGCTCTCCACAGAAGTGGATAAGGATATGAGATAAGGCCAGAGAGCGACAAGGAGCGGCATGTGCAGGGATGGTTTTGAAGCGCTGCGGTGGCTTACTCTTCTGTTCATCAGGTGCCACAGGCAAGGTGGGTTGTAACATCAGTCATTATATTTGCATGAAAGCAGTTCACTTGAATGCCACAGTGCATCTGAGTAGGGTGTTCTAGCAGAACAAGCTTGTCTGGCACAGCGGTGCCTGATGGCAGTGTGTTTCCTCAGGTGAAGAGGTGCCTGAAGCCCCATCCTATCTAGCCTTGATTCAAAGATCGAAGCCAAAATTCCTTTAAGTGGTATATTCTTTATTGCAGCGCTGGATGCACGGGGGATCTCTCCACCTATCGTGCATACCCAAAGCAGAAAGCAGTCTTGAATTTATACAATCAATCTATCAATATTCTACAAGCACCTATACATATGCATTACCTATCCCCGCCTTCCCTCGCTTCTCATGCTAATTAGCCTTTTGGCACCTTGCGCCTGCGCAGAGCCTTCCAAGAATTGTGGGCAGGGGTCTTTGGGACGTGGGCAGGGGTCTTTGGGAGGAAGACCCCGAGTCTTCCTCACAGTGTACTTTTCACCTTTGGTCAGGAATCTGCTGAATTGGCATGTTTCTTAATTGCAAGAGCTGGTTGTTGCCAATTCTCCCGTTTGTTGTATCTTTATAATGAATTCCAATGTCCAGTTTCGAGAGTTATAGTCCTTACATTCGTTTCTCTGTCCGCCTGCCGCTTCCTTATCATGAGTTCCAGTGTCTTGTTTCGAGATATACAGTCCTTGTCTGGGGATTGTCCTTGCCTCCCCAATACCTCCTTAATCAATCCCCCTTTTCTTTTCCCATGCAAATTCTTTTGCATCAGATACTTTCTTTATTTACAGTAACACAACAAAGCAGGCATCTAAACAACATGCACACAAATATTCCTAACACTACTAATACGATGAGAGCAATGAATACTTGTTTCAACCATTGGAAATTGGGCAACCAGGAGGTTAACTTATTCCATAGTTCACTAAAACTCCATGAAAGATCATCTTTACTGATCTCATGTAGGATCCTGGTCTGCTTCCATATTTCTTCCAGGTCGGTAGAGATCCTTCCACTCTGATCTACATACATACAACAACTTGTGTTTATTACTGTACAGACTCCCCCTTGAGTGGCCAGTAACAAGTCTAGGGCCATCCGATTTTGGAATACTACCTGTGATAAACTAGATATCTCTTCTTGTTGAGCCTTTATAGCATCCAGAATTTTGTTTTCTAACTTCTCTATAATTGCAGAAATATTAACTATTGCCTTTTCCAATTCACTCACTCCTAACCATGGGATAAACCATCGCACAAAACTATGAAAAGGGGTGTGTCTCTCTACCAATGGATTGTTAATTTTTCATCTGATTCTCCGGATATGATTTCTCAAGTAACCTCGAGGCACTACATCATGTACTGTCATATTGGGGACTACCGCTCCAAGAGTGCAAGTTCCCTTCCAATTCTCAGGCAAGACCTTACGGGCTGTATCATTGCATAGCCAATACCACCCTTTTCCTTCTGGAACCGTCCAGCTGGTTGAATTTGCCCAGCCGCTAGTCGTACTAATATCAATTGTTCAATTACAAGATGTCTGATTTCCCACATAAGTAGTATCCGTATTTATACAATGCTGTTTTCCTATACCCTTAGGCGGGTTACACCTTTGTACACACACATAATAGGATTCTAACGGCAAGAAGCTACTCACTTCTAGTTCCAAAACTGCTTAATATTTTCGACCCCAAGATGTGTTTTCCCACAAATTAGTCCAAGATAAGTTTGCAGGCAAGGGAATCCCAATTAACGATACACCCTTATTCCCATGCTGTGGCAGATGGGTGCATACCCAACAGTTCGTCTTATTAGTTACTTGAGAAATTGTTTGTATTAAGGTCAGGTGTAAGTTCTCATCCCAAGTTGCCCACCCCAAATCCGAGAACCGCACCCCTGCAATCATTAGGATCTGGAAAACCGTAATTTTGTTGGTCCAATTGGAGTGGTGGTCCATATCCTCGCCGGGGCCTTCTTCACCCTTGAATTGTGGATCCAAGCTGCTTGCTTCTTAATCTTAATGGCGGTGTGTGTTGTCAGTAATACTTGGTGTGGTCCCATCCACTTTCCTTCCATTTTTCCTGCACGGGTTGTCCTGAAAAAGTCTTTAGATATATATAATCCCCGAGCTTAAAGGGGTGGATTGGTTGATCCAACCCTCTAGCCCTGGTCCCTAAAACAAATGTATGTACTTTATTTAATTGTTTCTGAAGTTCAGTTATATAAGCATATAAATATTCTGATCCTAACTGCGTTAGGTCCTCTCCACTAAATAGAAATTGCTATGGCCTTCCATATAAGATTTTGAAGGGACTCAAATTTCCTTTTATTCTAGGTTTAACTCTAATTCCAAGTAATGCTAAAGGGAGGGATTGAGGCCATGACAAATTAGCTTCTTATCCAATTTTAGCTATTTATTGTTTAATTAAATGGTTCATTTTTTCTACCTGTCCACTTGCCTGTGGTCTATAAGGAGTATGCAGTTGCCAATCTATCTTTAGAATCTTACTTAGCTGTTCTACCACTTGTGCACAAAAATGTGAAACTCTATCAGAAGACATTGCTACTAGAATCCCAAAGCATGGTATTATTTCATTTAACAAGACTTTAACCACTTCTCTTGCTTTGTTTGTTCGACAGGGAAAGGCTTCAGGCCTTCCTGAAAACGTGTCAGTCAGAACCAGTAAATAATGATACCCCCCTTTTCTAGGGAGTTCTGAAAAATCAATTTGCCACTGTTGCCCCGAATAATTTCCTTTACCGATTATTCCAAATTTTATTCTATCCTTGGTATTGGGGTTATTGTGTAAGCAAATGCTACATTGTTGAGTTACTTGTTTTATCATATCGTCCCACTAATGTCTGACTCAGGCTCTTATGCAGTGTGCCAGCTCCCCAATGCGTTTTATTGTGTTCTGTAAGAACTATGGGCCATGTCAAACTAGAGGGTATTACTATGTGGTTATCTTTTAAATATACTCATCCATCTGGTTTCATTTTACCTTTCAAATCTTCAATTAATTTTAAGTCTTCTTTTGTATAATTTGGATATAGTTTGGATTTTACCGTCTGGTATCAAAGACAATGCCTTCACCTCAGTTATTTCAGCTGCCTGCTTAGCCTCTGCCAATCGATTTTCCAATTTCAAAATCGGTGTTCCCCTTTTGGTGTCCCTGACAATGCATGATAGCTACCTTTTCTGGTTGTTTTACAGCCTCTAACAATTTTAAAATTTCTTCAGCATACTTTGTGTTTTCACTGAGCGGTCAGCAATCCATGTTCTTTCCAAATTGCTCCATGAGCATGTACCACGCCGAATGTATATTTAGAATCTGTCCAAATATTTACCCTTTTTCCCGCTGCCAGTTCCAATGCTCTCGTGAGAGCAACTATCTCCGCCTTTTGAGCTGATGTTCCAGGGGGTAAAGGCTTAGACTCGATTACCTGCTGAGTAGTTGTTATAGCATATCCAGCTTTACGTTGTCTTTGCGTAACAAAACTGCTCCCATCCGTGAACCAAGTTTCTTCCGCGTCTTCCATGGGCTCCTCCTTAAGGTCTGGTCGGCTGGAATACACAGTCTCTAGAGTTTCTAAACAATCGTGAATCACAGCTTGTGCCGGAGCATCACTAAGAAAAGAGGCTAGATTCACAATATGAATTATCACAATTTCCACGTCGTCCTGTTCTACCAATATTGCTTGATATTTCAAAATCATCAATTCTTGTTTAAGTTGTTTAAAGACTTTTTGTGCTTCTCCAGTCCAGACTAACTTTGACTGGTTAATCTTTATCAATTCACATAGAGGCTTTACCAATAGTCCATAATTATAAATCCAAAGGCGACACCAACCTGTCATTCCTAAAAAGCTTTGTAGCTCCTTTACCATTTGAGGTTCTGGAGTCCGGCAAATGACTTCCTTATGTTCAGTTCCTAGTTCTCGTTGTCCTTCCGAAATGTCAAATCCCAGATAGGTCACACTTTGTTGAGCCAGCTGGACTTTCTGTCAAGAGACTTGATATCCATTTAAACCCAGAAAATTAAGACGACTTATAGTCCATTGAATACAACTCCCTTTAGTCTCGGTAGCTATTAAGAGATCATCTACATATTGTAACAAAGCACCTTCAGTGTCCGGAGGTATCCATGTTTCGAGTTCCCTTGCTAATTGGTTTCCAAAAATAGTGGGGCTATTCTTGAATCCTTGAGGTAGTAATGTCCACGTAAGCTGCGTCTTTCTGCCTGAATCGGGATTTTCCCATTCAAAGGCGAATAGGTTTTGGCTTTCTGTGGCTAAGCCTAGGCAGAAGAAGGCATCTTTTAAATCCAGTACGGTAAACCAGACTTGACTATTCTTTAATTTAGTCAGCAAAGTATAAGGGTTTGCCACTACTGGATGTATATCCTCAGTGATTTTATTTATGGCCCTCAAATCCTGAACTAGCCTATAGCTTTTTCATCTGCCTTTTTAATTGGCAATATGGGTGCATTGTATTCTGATTCGCATTCAATCAATAATCCATACTGTAAAAACTGATCAATTATCTCTTTAATTCCTTTCCTATCTTCTATCCTCAAAGGATATTACTTAACCTTAACGGGTTTCTCTCCTGGCTTTAATTTAATAATTATTAAGGTCACATTTTTAGCTCTTCCAGGGACTTCGGTAGCCCAAACTCCTGGACATACTTGATCTGTGATCTCTAAAGGTATTTCACTTTTAGGGTCAGTTTGTATTAGTGCCAAGCTTAACACATTTATTAGTTGTTCTTCTCCTGTTCTTAATTCCATTTTCCCTTTTTCAAAGACAATTTCTGCTCCTACTTGCTCTAATAAATCTCTACCTAAGAGTGCCCATGAGGAGCTAGGCATAGATAAAAATCTGTGTATGCCCCATTGTTTCCCTAACTTGTACTTCAAAGGTTCACAAAAATAAGCCTTTTCGGTTACACCTTGTCCTGGTTTCAGTTAGAACAGAGTTAATTTTCTTCCTAGTAGCTGGGAGAATGCTATGTTTTGGCTTAGGATGAGAAGAGTGCTGATAACACCCCGATGTTTCAATTGTTGCAGAGCAATGCTTATACCAAGCCAAGGACATCTCAGCTTCTTGCTCTGTCCTGCCAACAGGCAGGCTGGGGGTGCAGTAAGAGCTGGGAGGGGACAGACCCAGGACAGGTGACCCAAACTAGCCAAAGGGGTATTCCATAGCATCTGACGTCAGGCTAAACAATACATAGGGGTGGCTAGCCAGGGGGAGGGGGCCGGACTGCTCGGGGTTAGGCTGGGCATCGGTCAGCGGGTGGTGAGCAATTGCATTGTGCATCACTTGTTTGTACACATTATTAGTAGTGGTACTATTATCATCATTGTATTATTATTATTGTTATTATTATTGTTATTATTATTGTTATTATTATTATTATTATTATTATTATTATTATTATTATTATTATTATTATTATTATTATTATTATTATTATTATTATTATTATTATTATTATTATTATTTTGTCTTATTAAACTGTCTTTATCTCAACTCACAGGCTTCACTTTCCATTTCTCTCCCCTGTCCCAGAGAGGGAGGGGGAGGGGGAGCGAACAGCTGCGTGGTGTTTAGCTGCCGGCCGGATTAAACCACGACACACCTTTTACCCTAACATAATAATTCTGTGAAGGCATTAATGCTTGATTTAGAACTGAATACGTTGCCCCATAGCAATAAGAAATTTCACTTCCATTCCTCCCCTAGCTTCATTATAACCAGTGGAGGATCCGCTAGGGTAGATTCCCCAGGTCCCCGTTATTCCTGTTGAAATCAGGGGTTGATTACCCTAGGAAAAGGCTAGTCAATTTGTCCTCCAAAGCCAGGTCCAAACCGTTTTGTTTTATTTATTTATTTATTTATTTATTTATTTATTTATTTATTTATTTTCATTACATTTCAGAGTTGGTCCAAAAATTCCATAGGGCTTTCTTTTAGACCTTGTTGGAAGCATATTCTCAATTCCCAATTCATCCAGGTTTTAGTATTTACTTAACCGTTCATGATTTTCAGGATGATTCGGGTCTTAGTGGGGGTCGGTCAGGGGAATGCAATTGTCCACAGTTCCCTGAACGGTCCCATCAGCAATCTGAGCTCGCACATGAACTCAGGTTGTTTTAAGAGTGTACCTCTTTTCTGTTTCTGTGACAACTCTCTCGGACCGATCATGGTCCCTTTGCCCTAAAGGGCTAACACCCATGATTTTAAGATCTCTGCCTCGGGCAGAGGCAGAACTATTAACATTCCTACATCCTCTTTCCCTGCTCATTCAACTTCAAACACCTTTAACACTTTCAACAACCCTTTTAACACTTCCTTTATCTTTCTCCAGCCTGTACTTCTCTAATGCCAACATCAAAGGTTCAGTCAGGGGCCAACTTAATTCCCTACCTTTTCCCACCAAGATGCTGAAACATCAGTATACAACATTTCATCCTGTTCTGCTTCTCAAAAAACAACATTAACTGTAGCAAAATATTATAGTTTAAAGTTCCATTTAGGGGCCACTTTTCTCCACATTCCAGCTTATAAAGCGGCCACCACTGATTACGATATTTTATCAATGTTTTCCTGTTCACACTTCCACCGGCAGATCCTCCAATATCCTTCCAGTGACTTAAAACACATCCTAACACACTTTTCTTTAAAATTTCACTGCTTGTTTGCCCCCAGTTTCCAGTTTACACTTTCAGAATACACATGTTACTTACAAAAGCGTATCACAAAACGTATCACTCACAAAAATACGGGCACGCAATATCTTTCAGTAGCGATGCCACAAAACTACTATTACCAGCAATATTGCCAAAATCACAGTAACAATAGTCAGAGTCAAATTCCACATGCGATAAGTCAGAAAACCGAACTGTGTAACACCGTAACGATATCTTTCTTATAACAATGCCACGAACCTACTATTACCACCAGGAAAATAGCCAAAATCGCAGTAACAATAACCAGAGTTAAATACCATACTCCATGAGTCAGAAAACCGAAATAGACAACACAATTCCAGATGGACCTTAAAGCGAGCTCCTTCCTTAAGGTCCCCAAACATGTACTTATGGTGCTAACCACAAAGTATATACCAAACACTGCCTCGCAGAAGATCACCTTCTGACTTACAGACAGTTCCAGATGACCGGTCTACCAGAAAACCAAACCAGAATAAAGAATATACTCACTTACAATGATGGGGTCCTTGTCTGCCTCCGCAGTGATCCGGTGAGTCGAGGAGTCCCTCCGGGAAATCCCGGGGTGACCCTAGGGAGTCCTGTTCCCAGCGGGTCCTGCAGTCCGGCAGAGAGGTTGTCCCATCTGGGTAGCCAATTTGATTCAAAGATCGAAGCCGAAATTCCTTTAAGTGGTATATTCTTTATTGCAGCGCTGGATGCACGGGGATCTCTCCACCTATCGTGCATACCCAAAGCAGAAAGCAGTCTTGAATTTATACAATCAATCTATCAATATTCTACAAGCACCTATACATATGCATTACCTATCCCCGCCTTCCCTCGCTTCTCATGCTAATTAGCCTTTTGGCACCTTGCGCCTGCGCAGAGCCTTCCAAGAATTGTGGGCAGGGGTCTTTGGGACGTGGGCAGGGGTCTTTGGGAGGAAGACCCCGAGTCTTCCTCACAGTGTACTTTTCACCTTTGGTCAGGAATCTGCTGAATTGGCATGTTTCTTAATTGCAAGAGCTGGTTGTTGCCAATTCTCCCGTTTGTTGTATCTTTATAATGAATTCCAATGTCCAGTTTCGAGAGTTATAGTCCTTACATTCGTTTCTCTGTCCGCCTGCCGCTTCCTTATCATGAGTTCCAGTGTCTTGTTTCGAGATATACAGTCCTTGTCTGGGGATTGTCCTTGCCTCCCCAATAGCTCCTTAATCAGCCTGCATACAATTATCTGAGAATGAAAGCTGCTTTCCAGTAATTCAGAAAACCAAGTTGCGTCTCAGCCTTGAGCATCTCGGGCTTTTGGGCCTGTCTGTAACATTTGGCACCAGCACTAATACTTTTTTTGGCATATGTTTAGCGTTTGGGGCCTGTGTCTGGGATTTGGGCCCTGTCTCGAACCACTGGGGCTTTGTCCTGGGTTTTGGAGCCTGCCTCTAGAGTTCAGGGCCTGTGATTAGGCTTTTGGGGTCTGTGTCTGGGGGCTGGTATCTGGGGGCAAGGGGGGAGCTGCTTGTAGACCCTAGGGGCCAGCATTGAGGGGGTTGGGAGCTGACTCTACACCTTTGGGGCCTGCTTCTGGGGGGGGGTTGAGACCTGCATCTGGGGGCGGGGTGGGAGCTCTTTGTATTCCTTTGGAGCCTGTGTCGGGGGGGGGGCGGGGGGAAGGGGAGGGTTGGTTGGGAGGTGCTTGTACACTGTTGGAGCCTGGGTTGAGGGAGGAGGTTTGGAGCTGCTTCTACACCTTTGGGCCTGGCATCGGGGGTAGGGGGTTGGGTGCTGGTTGTAGGGGCCTGTGTTTGGGGGGGGGCTTGGGACCTGCGTCTGGGGGAGGGGTGGGAGCTGCTTGTACACCTTTGGGGCCTGCATGTGTGGGGGGTCAGGGCCTGTGTCTAGCGGGCTGGGAACTGCTTGTACAATGTAGGAATCTGTTTCTGCAGGGTGGCTGGGAGCTGTTTGTACAACTTTGGGGCCAGCATCTGGGGGTGGCTGGGAGCTGCCTGTACACTGTAGGGGCCTGTGTTTGTGGGGGCCTTGGGGGCCTCCCTCGGGGGGGGGGGGGAGGGTTGGGAGCTGCTTGTATAGGGTAGGGGGCCTGCCTGACAGGGGTTGGGAGCTGCTTGTAGAATTTGGGTCGCTGTGTCTGGGGGGGCGGTTGGGGCCTGTGTCTCAGGGGTGTTGGGAACTGGTTGTACACCTTTGGGTCCTGTCTCTGGGGGGGCAGCTACTTGTACCCTTACCATAAGCCGTACTCTAACACATACTTCTACCAGTACCCTTACCCTTACCGTAACCCTTACCTTTACCCTTACTCTTACCCTTACCAAAGCATTACCCTTACCCTTAACGTAAGCCTAAACCTTAACCTTATCCTTACACTTACACTTACCGTAACCCTTACCCTTTCTGCTACACTTACCCTTAGCCTAAATCTAAACCTTACACTTACCCTAACCCTAACACTTACCCTTACCATTACCCATATACTTACTCTTACCCTAACCCTAAATCTTACTCAAACACTTACCCTGACCCTTACATTAACCCTAAACCGTACCCTAAAACTTACACTTACTCTTAACCTTAACCTTACGCTTAACCTTAACCTACTACTTACCCTTTCTTATCCGTCACCATACACCTAAAATTAACCCTAACCATTACCCTAACACTTACCCTTACCCTAACCCAAACCCTAATCCTAACTCTAAACCTTACCCTGACTTGTACACTTATCCTTATCCTTACACTTACCCTAACACTTACCCTTACACTTATCCTTATACATATAACTTACCCTTACCCTAAAACTTAACCTTAACCTAACTCTAACCCTAAACCTTACCTTAACCCTTACCCTGACCCTTACATTAACCCTTACCCTTACCCTAAAACTTACACTTACTCTTAACCTTAACCTTACCCTTAACCTTAACCTAATACTTACCCTTCCGTTTCCCTCACCCTAACCCTAAAATTAACCCTAACTATTACCCTAACTATTACCCTTACCCTAACCCTTACTCTAACCCTTACAATGACCCGTACCCTTACACATACACTTACACTTACTCTTACCCTAAACCTTACCCTTACCATAAGCCATATTCTAACAAATTCTACCCGTACCCTTACCCTTACCGTAATCCTTACCCTTTATGTTACCCTAAACCTTACCCTTACCCTAACACTTACCCTTATCGTAAACCTTACCCTTTCTGCTACATTTACCATTAGCCTAAATCTAAACCTTACACTTACCCTTACCTTAACCCAATACTTACCCTTACGTTTCCCTCACCCTAACCCTAAAATTAACCCTAACCATTATTCTAACACTTACCCTTACCCTAACCCTAACCCTTACTCTAACCCTTACCCTGACCCATACCCTTACACTCACCCTTACCCTTACATTACCCTAACTCTTACCCATACCATAACCCATACCCTAACACATATTTGTACCCTTAACCTTACCGTTACCCTTACCCTTACTCTATCCGTTACCCTTACGCTTACCCTTAACATAAACCTTACCATTAATCTTACCCTTACGCTAACCCTTACCCTTACCCTATCCCTTACACTTATCCTTATCCATACCCTTAACCTTAGCCCAACCCTTACCCTTAAGCTGAACCTAACCCTAAACCTTACCCCAAACCTTTCCCTGAACCTTACATTAACCCTAACCCTTAACCTAAACCTTACACTTACTCTTAACCTTAACCTTACCCTTAACCTTAAGCTAGTACTTAACCTTACATTTTTCTCACCCTAATCCTAAAATTAACCCTAACCATTACCCTAACACTTAACCGTTACACTTACCCTTATTCTATCCGTTACTCTTACACTTTCCCTTAACATAAACCTTACCCTTTACCTTACCCTTACCATAAGCCATACATCAACACTTACATGTACACTTACGCTTACACTTATCCTAGTAATTACTCGTACAATTACTCTTAACCTAACCATAAACATTAAGGATCAGCTTAAGGGTCACCCTTAAGGTTACCGTTATCCTAACACTTACACTTAAGTTCATGGTAAGGGTTAGAGTAAGGGTAAGTGTTAGGGTAATGGTTAGGCTAATTTTAGGTTTAGGGTGAGGGAAACGGAAGGGTAAGTATTAGGTTAAGTTTAAGGATAAGGTTAAGAGTTATGGTAAGGGTTAGGTTTAATGTAAGGGTAAGGGTTTGGGAAATGTTTAGGATAAGGGTAAGAGAAGGGATAATGGTAAGGGTAAGGATGATGTTTAGTGTAAGGGTTAGATTTAGTTAAGGGTAAGGGTTAGTGTAAGTTTAAGAGTAAGGGTAAGTGTAAGGGTATGTGTAAAAGTATGGGTAATTGTAAGGGTTAGAGTAAGGGTTAGGGTAAGGGTAAGTGTTAGGGTAATGGTTAGGGTTAATTTTAGGGTTAGGGTGAGGGAAACGTAAGAGTAAGTATTAGGTTACAGCTAAGGTTAAGGTTAAGAGTAAGTTTAAGGTTTAGTGTAAGGATTAGGGTTAATGTAAGGGTCAAGGTAAGGGTTGGGGTAAAGGTTTAGGTAAAGGGTAAAAATATGTATATTGTAAGGGTGAGGGGTTAGGGTAATGGTTAGATTTTAGTTAGATTTAGGTAAGGGTGAGGGTTCGGGTAAGGTTTAGAATTAGGCAAAGGGTAAGTGTAGCAGAAAGGGTAAGGTTTAGGATAAGGGTAAGTGTTAGGATAAGGGTAAGGTTTAGGGTTAGCTTAATAGTAAGGTTAAGGGTAATTGTACGAGTAATTGCTAGGGTAAGTGCAAGCGTAAGTGTACATGTAAGTGTTGTTGTATGGCTTATGGTAAGGGTAAGGTCAAGGGTAAGGTTTATGTTAAGGGTAAGCGTAAGGGTAAGGGATAGAGTAAGGGTAAGGGTAAGGTTAAGGGTAACGGTAAGGTTAAGGGTACAAATATGTGTTAGGGTATGGGTAAGAATTAGGGTAAGTATAAGGGTAAGGGTAAGTGTAAGGGTACAGGTCAGGGTAAGGGTTAGAGTAAGGGTTAGGGTTAGGGTTAGGGTAAGGTTAAGTGTTAGGGTAATGGTTAGGGTTAGTTTTAGGGTTAAAGTCAGGAAAACGTATGCGTAAGTATTAGGTGAATGTTAAGGGTAAGGTTAAGGTTAAGAGTAAGTGTAAGTTTTAGGGTAAGGGTTAGGGTTAATGTAAGGGTCAGGGTAAGGGTTGGGGTAAGGTTTAGGGTAAGGGTTAGGTTAAGGATAAATGTTAGGGTAAGGGTAAGGTTAATGGTAACCGTAAGTGTAAAGGTAAGGGTTACGGTAAGGGTAAGAATAAGGGTATGGGTAATGGTAAGGGTGAGGGTTAGGCTAAGAGTAAGTGTAAGGTTTAGATTTCGGCTAAGGGTAAGTGTAGCAGAAAGGGTAAGCTTTAAAGTAAGGTTTAAGGTTTAGGCTTAGGTTAAGGGTAAGGGTAAGGGTACGGGTCAGGGTAAGGGTTAGAGTAAGGGTTTGAGTATGGGTAAGGGTAAGGGTTAGGATAAGTGTAAGGGTGCAAGCAAGGATTAGGGCAAGAGTAAGTGTAAGGGTAATAGAAAGGGTTAGGGTAAGTGTAAGGGTAAGGGAATGTGTTAGGATATGTTTTAGGGGAAGCAGAAGGGTAAGGGTTAGGTTAAGTGTAAGGGGAAGGGGAAGGTAAGGGGAAGGGTTGGAGTAAGGTATAGGGTAAGGGTAAGGTTATGGTTAAAGGAAAGAGTAAGGGTAAGGAAAAAGTAAAGGTAAGGATTTGGGTAATGGTAAGGGTGAGAAGGTTTAGGGTAAGGGTTACGGTAAGGGTTAGGTAACGCAGTGTACAACCTGGGATGTCACACGCAGAGCTGCCTCTGGCAAGGTGAGTGAGGAACAGATGTAGCAGTTGTTGTGTTGTAGGTCTCACTGTTCCTCTAGGCATCCCCTCTTTGTCTTTTAGAGGTGTTGTAGCTGTTTGAAGAGGGTAGATTGAAGCATCTGCCTCGGGGGCTGGTAAGCGGCAGAGGTAAGGGAGCAGATGAGAGTAACTTACCTAGTTGTGCTGTGTCTTTGGATGCTGCATCGGCCTATGCGTTTCTTTTTCTTTCACAGGTGTCTCGCACAGGCTCAAAGGAGCAAACTGCACTCTGAAGAGCTGTGTAAGAAGAGGGGCTGGTCATGAGCTGGGTTGGAGCAGAACGACCAAGTAGCACAAGGTGACTATGAAAGGTGTCCGTCTTGCTTTGCAGGTGCCGTGGCAGGCTCTCCACAGAAGTGGATAAGGATATGAGATAAGGCCAGAGAGCGACAAGGAGCGGCACGTGCAGGGATGGTTTTGAAGCGCTGCGGTGGCTTACTCTTCTGTTCATCAGGTGCCACAGGCAAGGTGGGTTGTAACATCAGTCGTTATATTTGCATGAAAGCAGTTCACTTGAATGCCACAGTGCATCTGAGTAGGGTGTTCTAGCAGAACAAGCTTGTCTGGCACAGCGGTGCCTGATGGCAGTGTGTTTCCTCAGGTGAAGAGGTGCCTGAAGCCCCATCCTATCTAGCCTGCACACAATTATCTGAGAATGAAAGCTGCTTTCCAGTAATTCAGAAAGCCAAGTTACGTCTCAGCCTTGAGCATCTCGGGCTTTTGGGCTTTTTTTTTTTACAGACACTGTAACATTTGGCACCAGCACTAATACTTTTTTTGGCATATGTTTAGCGTTTAGGGCCTGTGTCTGGGATTTGGGCCCTGTCTCGAACCACTGGGGCTTTGTCCTGGGTTTTGGAGCCTGCCTCTAGAGTTCAGGGCCTGTGATTAGGCTTTTGGGGTCTGTGTCTGGGGGCCGGTATCTGGGGGCAAGGGGGGAGCTGCTTGTAGACCCTTGGGGCCAGCATGGAGGGGGTTGGGAGCTGACTCTACACCTTTGGGGCCTGCTTCTGGGGGGGGGTGGCTTGGGACCTTCGTCTGGGGGAGGGGTGGGAGCTGCTTGTACACCTTTGGGGCCTGCATGTGTGGGGGGTCAGGGCCTGTTTCTAGCGGGCTGGGAACTGCTTGTACAATGTAGGAATCTGTTTCTGCAGGGTGGCTGGGAGCTGTTTGTACAACTTTGGGGCCAGCATCTGGGGGTGGCTGGGAGCTGCCTGTACACTGTAGGGGCCTGTGTTTGTGGGGGCCTTGGGGGCCTCCCTCGGCGGGGGAGGGGGGGAGGATTGGGAGCTGCTTGTATAGGGTAGGGGGCCTGCCTGACAGGGGTTGGGAACTGCTTGTAGAATTTGGGTCCCTGTGTCTGGGGGGGTTGGGGCCTGTGTCTCAGGGGTGTTGGGAACTGGTTGTACACCTTTGGGTCCTGTCTCTGGGGGGAGCTACTTGTACACTTTTGGGGTCTGTATTTGAGGGGGTTGGGAGCTGCTTGTGCACTTTTGGACCTATGTTTAGGGGGGTTGGGAGCTGCTCATGCATTCTAGGTGCCTCCCTTTTGAGAAGGGTTGGGGCCTGCATCTGTGGGTGGTTGGGAGCTGCTTGTACACTATAGGGGCCATGGTCTTGGAGGGGGGTCTGGGCTGTTTATACACCTTTGTGGCCTGTGTTTGGGGTGGGGGGGGGTGGGCCTGTGCCTGGGGGAGTTGGGAGGTTCTTGTTCACTCTAGAAGCCTCCATTTGGGGGTCTTTGGGGCCTCCCTTTGAGGGGGAGGGAGTTGGGAGTTGGTTGTACACCTCCGCATCCCATGTCTTGGGGGAGGTGGGGGGAGTGGGACCGGTCTCTGAAGGGGCGGGTTGTGAGCTGCTTGTACACCTGTGTCGGGGGGGAGAGTAGAGGGGTTGGTGGGGGGCGGGCCCGGGTCTTGGGCCAGTGTCTGGGTGGAGTCCAGTTCTTGTGAGGGGGTGGTGGGGTAGGAGCTGCTTGTGGGCAGTTGGGGTCTGCATCTGGGTGTGGTTGGTGCCTGCTTCTGTTGGCAGTTTGGGGCCTGCTTGTAGACTTGTGCAGCCTGGGTTTGGGGGCTTTTCTGTAACGTTTGGGGTCTGCATTTTTGCTTTGGGATGCATCTTGAGCTTTTGAGGCCTAGCAGTAGCATTTGGGGCCTGCATCTGGGGCTTTTCTGTAGCATTTTGGTTGCGTATTTGTGATTTGGGGCCTGTATCGTGGGTTTTGCCTTTTTTGTAGTTTCCATCTTTGTGTGTGTGTGTTTCGTTGTTGGTTGTCTGGGGTTAGGGGCAGTTTGGGGTTTGGATTAAAGTCAGTGTCATTAGCGTTAGGGGGTTGATAATAAGGGTTAGGGTTGTGGTTAGAGTTGTTAGGTTTAAGGGGAATAAGGATTTCAGGGTAAGGGGATCAAGGTTGTGGGAATAAAAATGTTGTTTTTGCGCAGTTACATCCTGTAGAGGGAAGGAAGGTGGTATTGAGATATGCTTGCAGTGATAAGACAGCTTAACAGTGTGAAATGAGTTCATCTGATTCGTGTCAATATGGAACAATGCTAGGGCCGCATGATATGATGAAAAGTCTGAGAAAACCGGAGTGGTTAATGTATATAGTTCTTGTATCTTGCAAAGGAATGGTCCAGCAATTCGGGTCAATAGGGGATAAGAGAACAAAGGGGTTTCAGAATAACTGCTAACTTTTACAACTCTTGATGGGACACTATGCAAGTGTCTGCCATCCAGCCAAGATGGACAAAGGAGATGGACAAGAGAAAAGCCTGGGAGGAAGACTACGAGCCTTCAGTACGAGCGGCCCCCAGAGGGACCACCGGAGACTGATAACGCCTGCACCAGTGGGAGGGTTTGGATTCTGGGAACTAATTAGAATAACCCTGCCTTTTGTAGAAGTAGTAATGAATATGTATTAGCCTAGCAGCATAAAACCCAGCCGCCTAATGTAACTTGTGTGCGTCTTGGTGGAGCAGAGACTCCTGGCGCACCCAGCGCTGCTTGCTTACCTCTATTCATTTAATAAATTGTAAATTTCAATTGCAATCCTATTTGGGACCCAGTCATTTATTACAAGTGGGCGCTCGTCCGGGAGGGCTTTGGTTCCTGATTTCTGGTTTGATCTAGGAGAGGCACCCCCACCATTTGGTGGCTGCTGTTTGAGTCAGGTCGGAACTAATGGCATCTTGAACCTGAATAAAGGTAAGCAAAGTTTCTGATTCTTTTTTTCAGCTCCCTTGCCAGCTGCAGCACTATATTTTGCCCGTAATTGTGTGTGTGAAGATCCGAACGAAGATGACGGAGTCGTAAGCATTTAAAGCGTATACCGTTCGGTTGGGTGGGGTTCGGTTGCCTGTGTGTGTAAGAGTGTGACTGAGATGGAACTTAGTTCCGAAGCGATTGTGGAGGTCTTCTAACCGCGGTTCCAATCTCCCGCGAGGGACTTGGCCGGCGAAGGACCGAAGGGATTCCTATAGGATTTGTGGGTGTGTGATAGGTCCTCGACCCCCTGCAAGACACTCTTACTAAGGTAACCAAGGGCTGTGGGAATTGCCATAGTAAAATTCCTAGATGGGTCAGACAAAATCGAAGACCAGAGACCAGAAGAAAGGGAGCAAATTACCAGTCATACCACCAGAAAGTCCATTAGGAATAACGATTCGAAATTGGAATGATAGGGACCCCAGAAAAGGAAAAAGTAAATTAAAAATGGTCCAGGATTGTGTGACAGAATGGCCAAAGGAGCCTTTAAGACTACATGTCTTTTGGCCTGTTTTTGGATCCTTCGAAGACTGGATTTGCCAGGCCTTAAATATCCATGTTAATTCAAAGGAACCTTTTAGCCAGGAAGAAAGTGATTATGCAGGATTATGGATCAGGAAGACTTCAGGTCCTTTTCCAGCCTCAATATTTACACTAAAAGCAGGTAAGAAATTTGAAGAACAAGAAGAACATGAAAAAGAAAAAGAAGATAAACGTGAGCCGTTGGATAAGCTACCACCTCCATATCCTAACAATCCACCCCCGGTGGCTCCCCTCCGGTGGCTGTGGTATCGCCACCAGTACCACCGTTGCCCCAGCTTCCACCACCAACAGCACCAGAATTAGACCGACCTCCGGCCGCATGCAGGAGAAGTAGGACGGATGTATCTGAGAGGGCTTCTCTATATCCCTTAAGGGAGGTAACTGGTGTATAACTGGTGCGCGTCTTGGTGGAGCAGAGACTCCCGGCGTACCCAGCACTGTTTGCTTACCTCTATTCATTCAGTGAATTGTAAACTTTGATTGTAATTCTATTTGGGACTTTTATTTATTATAACAGACAAGCTTGTAAAACGCAGACAACCAGAATCCTTACAGCAATTAGGTGGAAATCACGGCGTAAGAAACATTACCACCTCAAAGAGTAAAAACCTCAAAAGAAATGTGACTTGTAACAGGCCAGCAGCTGTGTATTTTCTGTGAAGCGCCAGCTAGATTATGAACCTTGAATAGCACAGTTAAAGGGGAAACAGGGGAGGGTCCCGGTCCTCGGCAGAAAAAAAAAGTGTATAAACTGTGTATGGAATTAGTAGGCACCCTCCTGCTTGTGGGACACCCGCCATTGTAATCTCGAATAATAATGCTACTGTACTGAGATCCTCGACTCAGCCTATGCTATTTGCTACAGATTGATTCAGGGTTTTAAGGTTTCAGGGATTGGACACTAGGGTTGGGTTTCAGGGTAAGGGGTTTCAGGGTTTATGTTTAGGATTTTAAGGTTTTTAGGGTTGGAGTTTTAACAGTTAGGGTTTTAAGGATTTGGGGGTTAGGGTTTTAAGGGTTTCAGGGTTAGCGTGTTAGGGTATTAGAGTTTTTTGGGTTGTAGTGTTGATATGTTTTTTAGGGTTAGAGTCTTAAGGTTTTATTTTTGGTCAGTTATTTACGGTTAGGGTTTTAAGATCTTTTTTTTTTTTTTTTTTTTTTTTTTTTTTTTTTTTTTTTTCAGGTTAGGTTCTCCAGGGCCAGGGTTTTGAGTATCCTAATTTTGGGGGTTTGGATTTTGAGCATCTTAATTTTTGGGGTTAGGCTTTTGTGTGCCCTAATTTTTTGGGATCGGCTTTCAAGCATCCTAAGTAGTTGGGTTAGGGTTTTGAGCATCTTAATATTTTGGGTCTGGGTAATGAGCATCCTCAGTTTTCAGGATAGGGTTTTGAGCATCTTAATGTTTCCAGGATAGCGTTTGGAGCGTCCTAATGTTTTGGGTTGGGGCTTTGAGCGTCCTAATGTTTTTGGGTTAGGGTTTGGAGCGTCCTAAATTTTGAGGATAGGGTTCTGAGCATCTCAGTGTTTCCAGGATAGGGTTTTGAGCGTCCTAAGTATTTGGGATAGGTCTTTGAGCTTCCTAATGTTTTCCGGATAGGGTTTGGAGCATCTTAATGTTTTGGGTTTGGGTTTTGAGCGTCCGAATGTTTTTGGGTTAGGGCTTGGAGCATCCTAATGTTTTTGGGTTAGGGCTTTGAGTGTCCTGTTTTCGGGATAGGGTTTTGAGCGTCCAAAGTTTTTGGGTTTGGGTTTTGAGCGTCCAAAGTGTTATAAGTTGCCCCCTTAATTAATTTTCAGAGAGCATTGTATTAATCATAGAAAGGAATTTATTGAGTAAGCAAACATCAAGCAAAACAGCACTGGGCAGCCGGGGAGTCTCAGCTCCGCCAACGGCACGCACCTCACCCCTGCCAGGGTCCCTTTTTATACCTTGCTAATTCTGGGATTACTCAGCACATCCTGGTATATTCTGCGACTGCGCGCACTGTTGCTATGTTCCCTCAACATAACCCTAAAATTAACCGTAACCATTACCCTAACACTTATCCTTACCTAACCCTAATCCTAACCCTTAGTCTAACTTTTAACCCTGACCCATAACCTTAGACTTCCCCTACCCTTACCCTTACTCTTCCCCTTACCCTAACCCTTACCCTTACACTTACGGTTACCATTAACCTTACCCTTACCCGAACACTTACCCTTACCCTATCCCTTACACTAATCCTTATCCATACAACTTCCGCTTACCCTAACACTTAACCTTAACCTAACCCTAACCCTAAACCTTACCTGAACCCTTACCCTGACCCTTACATTAACCCTAACCCTAAAACTTAACCTTAACCTTACCCTTAACCTTAACCTAATACTTACCCTTACTTTTCCCTCACCCTAACCCTAAAATTAACCCTAACCATTACCCCAACACTTACCCTTACCCTAACCCTTACCCTTACCATAACCCATACTCTAACACATACTTCTACCCGTACCCGTACCCTTACCGTAACCCTTACCCTTACCGTTACCGTAACCCTTACCCTTACCCTATCCCTTACCCTTAACCTAACCCTAAACCTTACCCTTATCCTAACACTTACCCTTACCGTAAACCTTACCCTTTCTGCTACACTTACCCTTAGCCTAAATCTAAACCTTACACTTACCCTTAGCCTAACCCTCACCCTTACCATTACCCATACCCTTATTCTTACCCTTACCGTAACCCTACGGTTACCATTAACCTTACCCTTACCCTAACACTTACCCTGAACCTAACCCTTACCCTAAACCTTACCCCAACCCTTACCCTGACCCTTACATTAACCCTAACCTCTACCCTAAACCTTACACTTACTTTTAACCTTAACCTTACCCTTAACATTAACCTAATACTTACGCATACATTTTCCTGACTTTAACCCTAAAACTAACCCTTACCCTAACCCTTACACTTACCCTAACCCTAACCCTAACCCTAACCCTTACTCTAACCCTTACCCTGACCTGTACCCTTACACTTACCCTTACCCTTATACTCACCCTAATTCTTACCCATACCATAACCCATACCCTAACACATATTTGTACCCTTAACCTTACCCTTACCCTTACTCTATCTGTTACCCTTACGCTTACCCTTAACATAAACCTTACCCTTGACCTTACCCTTACCATAAGCCCTACAACAACACTTACATGTACACTTACGCTTACACTTACCCTAGCAATTACTCGTACAATTACCCTTACCCTTACCCTTACCCTTAACCTAAGCCAAAACCTTAAACCTTACAGTAAACCTTACCCTTTCTGCTACACTTACCCTTAGCCCAAATCTAAACCTTACACTTACCCTTACTGTAACCCTCACCCTTACTGTTGCCAATACCCTTACTCTTACCCTTACCCTAACCCTTCTCCTTACACTTACTGTTACCTTTAACATTACCCTTACCCTAACACTTACACTTATCCTTATCCATACCCTTACCCTTACCCTAATCCTTACCCTTAACCTAACCCTAACCCTAAACCTTACCCCAGCCCTTACCCTGACCCTTACATTAACCCTAACCCTTACCCTAAAACTTACACTTACTCTTAACCTTAACCTTACCCTTAACTATTAC
Source organism: Aythya baeri (assembly GCA_026413565.1). Taxonomy (NCBI): domain Eukaryota; kingdom Metazoa; phylum Chordata; class Aves; order Anseriformes; family Anatidae; genus Aythya; species Aythya baeri. Next base: position 6,226,501 of record CM048636.1, read on the forward strand.
CCTAACACTTACCCTTATGTTTCCCTCACCCTAACCCTAAAATTAACCCTAACCATTACCCTAACCCTTACCCTTACCATAACCCATATCCTAACACGTACTTTTAGCCTTAACTTTACCATTCCCCTTACCCTTACCTTTACTGTCTCCGTTACCCTTACACTTACACTTAACATAAACCTTAAAGTTAACCTAACCCTTGTTATAAATGGCTCAGGATTCAAATTAGGATTAAATAAAAAAATAGGATTTATTGAAAGAATATAAAGGAATAGAGGTAAGCAAACAGCGCTGGGTGCACCGGGAGTCTCCGCTCCACCAGGACGCACACCAGTTACATCAAGCAGCTGATTTTTATGCTCCTAGACTAATACATATTCATTACTACTTCTAAAAAAAATAGATTATTAGAATTAGCTTCCGGGGTGCAGTCCCTCCTACTGGAGCATGCGCAGTCTCCTCTGGGGTCTCTTCTGGGGGTCTCTAGGGGTCTTTCATGCTGAAGGCTCGTAGTCTTCCTCTCCCCCTTTGTACTTACTTGGCACCATACCAAGTTTATAGAACATTCTCTTCAAGACTTGTCTCCCAGCCGTCCTTCAGCTTCTTTTTCCTTCCTCTTAATCTCTCGGCCCCCCTAACCAGATACCAAAGATCCGCATAGTATCCCATAACAGTCACTAGTTGTTATCAGTTGTTCTGAAACTCCCAGACATCAAACACAAACAGCTTCACGAGTAATTAAAACATTCTTCCCCAGCCATTCACAGACACATCTATAGCAGTGTTAGAAATAGAAGTCCGGAATAACAAAAGCAAACAGGTTCATAAATTTAAGGAGTGATAAATTGACTAGAATGAGGGGGAGACTGGGAAACGCTGCAGCTGTGGTTCAAGAATTAAATTGCCAGTGCAGGGCCCAAAGGCAGACATGATTCAAACAGAATTGTTCTTTATGGACACGAATTGTTAAAACATTCTTCACAATCCCTTATCTTCTTTTTAACATCCCCAATTCGTGTCTCTTCTGTTATTAATAATTGGATTTCATCAGTTTGTTCTTGGAGGGTCCAATTCTTAAGCATCATAATTGACATATTCCCTTCTTTTTTTAATGAAGTTATTACAAATGTACTATTTATCACCCGGTGTATTAATAATGTAAGACAAGGTATCATACAAGGTACAAATAATAACGTAATTACACCACATAACAATAAAAATAACACTCTTTTGACCCATGGTCCACCAGGCAGCCATGAAAATAAATCCCATTCCATATCCTTCCAGGTTTGTGTTTGCTCGCTCACCTCCCCCCTCCTTCTCTGGGATGGGAGAGAGAAATGGGAAAGTGAAGCCTGTGAGTTGAGTTAAAAACAATAAGATAATAACAATAATGATGATAATAGTACTACTAGTAATAATGTGTACGAGCATGTACCACGCCGAATGTATATTTAGAATCTGTCCAAATATTTACCCTTTTTCCCGCTGCCAGTTCCAATGCTCTCGTGAGAGCAACTATCTCCGCCTTTTGAGCTGATGTTCCAGGGGGTAAAGGCTTAGACTCGATTACCTGCTGAGTAGTTGTTATAGCATATCCAGCTTTATGTTGTCTTTGCATAACAAAACTGCTCCCATCCGTGAACCAAGTTTCTTCCGCGTCTTCCATGGGCTCCTCCTTAAGGTCTGGTCGGCTGAAATACACAGTCTCTATAGTTTCTAAACAATCGTGAATCACAGGTTGTGCTGGAGCATCACTAAGAAAAGAGGCTAGATTCACAATATTAGTTATCACAATTTCCACGTTGTCCTGTTCTACCAATATTGCTTGATATTTCAAAATCATCAATTCTTGTTTAAGTTGTTTAAAGACTTTTTGTGCTTCTCCAGTCCAGACTAACTTTGACTGGTTAATCTTTATCAATTCACATAGAGGCTTTACCAATAGTCCATAATTATAAATCCAAAGGCGACACCAACCTGTCATTCCTAAAAAGCTTTGTAGCTCCTTTACCATTTGAGGTTCTGGAGTCCGGCAAATGACTTCCTTATGTTCAGTTCCTAGTTCTCGTTGTCCTTCCGAAATGTCAAATCCCAGATAGGTCACACTTTGTTGAGCCAGCTGGACTTTCTGTCAAGAGACTTGATATCCATTTAAACCCAGAAAATTAAGACGACTTATAGTCCATTGAATACAACTCCCTTTAGTCTCGGTAGCTATTAAGAGATCATCTACATATTGTAACAAAGCACCTTCAGTGTCCGGAGGTATCCATGTTTCGAGTTCCCTTGCTAATTGGTTTCCAAAAATAGTGGGGCTATTCTTGAATCCTTGAGGTAGTAATGTCCACGTAAGCTGCGTCTTTCTGCCTGAATCGGGATTTTTCCATTCAAAGGCGAATAGGTTTTGGCTTTCTGTGGCTAAGCCTAGGCAGAAGAAGGCATCTTTTAAATCCAGTACGGTAAACCAGACTTGACTATTCTTTAATTTAGTCAGCAAAGTATAAGGGTTTGCCACTACTGGATGTATATCCTCAGTGATTTTATTTATGGCCCTCAAATCCTGAACTAGCCTATAGCTTTTTCATCTGCCTTTTTAATTGGCAATATGGGTGCATTGTATTCTGATTCGCATTCAATCAATAATCCATACTGTAAAAACTGATCAATTATCTCTTTAATTCCTTTCCTATCTTCTATCCTCAAAGGATATTACTTAACCTTAACGGGTTTCTCTCCTGGCTTTAATTTAATAATTATTAAGGTCACAGTTTTACCTCTTTCAGGGGTTTCAGTAGCCCAAACTCCTGGACATACTTGATCTGTGATCTCTAAAGGTATTTCACTTTTAGGGTCAGTTTGTATTAGTGCCAAGCTTATCACATTTATTAGTTGCTTTTCTCCTATTCTTAATTCCATTTTCCCTTTTTCAAAGACAATTTCTGCTCCTACTTGCTCTAATAAATCTCTACCTAAGAGTGCCCATGAGGAGCTAGGCATAGATAAAAATCTGTGTATGCCCCATTGTTTTCCTAACTTGTACTTCAAAGGTTCACAAAAATAAGCCTTTTCGGTTACACCTTGTCCTGGTTTCAGTTAGAACAGAGTTAATTTTCTTCCTAGTAGCTGGGAGAATGCTATGTTTTGGCTTAGGATGAGAAGAGTGCTGATAACACCCTGATGTTTTAATTGTTGCAGAGCAGTGCTTATACCAAGCCAAGGACACCTCAGCCTTTTGCTCTGTCCTGCCAACAGGCAGGCTGGGGGTGCAGCAAGAGCTGGGAGGGGACAGACCCAGGACAGGTGACCCGAACTAGCCAAAGGGGTATTCCATACCATCTGATGTCAGGCTAAACAATACATAGGGGTGGCTAGCCAGGGGGAGGGGGCCGGACTGCTCGGGGTTAGGCTGGGCATCGGTCAGCAGGTGGTGAGCAATTGCATTGTGCATCACTTGTTTGTACACATTATTAGTAGTGGTACTATTATCATCATTGTATTATTCTTATTCTTATTCTTATTCTTATTCTTATTCTTATTCTTATTCTTATTCTTATTCTTATTCTTATTCTTATTCTTATTATTATTATTATTATTATTATTTTGTCTTATTAAACTGTCTTTATCTCAACTCACGGGCTTCACTTTCCATTTCTCTCCCCCGTCCCAGAGAGGGAGGGGGAGGGTGAGCGAACAGCTGCGTGGTGTTTAGCTGTCGGCCGGGTTAAACCACAACACATCTTTTACCCTAACATAATAATTCTGTGAAGGCATTAATGCTTGATTTAGAACTGAATACGTTGCCCCATAGCAATAAGAAATTTCACTTCCATTCCTCCCCTAGCTTCATTATAACCATCGGAGGTAATAGGGTAGATTCACCAGGTCCCCGTTATTCCTGTTGAAATCAGTGGTCGATTATCCTAGGAAAAGGCTAGTCAATTTGTCCTCCAAAGCCAGGTCCAAACCGTTTTGTTTTATTTATTTATTTATTTATTTATTTTCATTACATTTCAGAGTTGGTCTAAAAATTCCATAGGGCTTTCTTTTAGACCTTGTTGGAAGCATATTCTCAATTCCCAATTCATCCAGATTTTAGTATTTACTTAACCGTTCATAATTTTCAGGATGATTTGGGTCTTAGCGGGGGTCGGTCAGGGGAATGCAATTGTCCACAGTTCCCTGAGCGGTCCCATCGGCAATCTGAGCTCGCACATGAACTCAGGTTGTTTTAAGAGTTAACTGTTTTTCTGTTTCTGTGACAACTCTCTCGGACCCATCATGGTCCCTTTGCCCTAAAGGGCTAACACCCCTGATTTTAAGATCTCTGCCTCGGGCAGAGGCAGAACTATTAACATTCCTACATCCTCTTTCCCTGCTCATTCAACTTCAAACACCTTTAACACTTTCAACAACCCTTTTAACACTTCCTTTATCTTTCTCCAGCCTGTACTTCTCTAATGCCAACATCAAAGGTTCAGTCAGGGGCCAACTTAATTCCCTACCTTTTCCCACCAAGATGCTGAAACATCAGTATACAACATTTCATCCTGTTCTGCTTCTCAAAAAACAACATTAACTGTAGCAAAATATTATAGTTTAAAGTTCCATTTAGGGGCCACTTTTCTCCACATTCCAGCTTATAAAGCGGCCACCACTGATTACGATATTTTATCAATGTTTTCCTGTTCACACTTCCACCGGCAGATCCTCCAATATCCTTCCAGTGACTTAAAACACATCCTAACACACTTTTCTTTAAAATTTCACTGCTTGTTTGCCCCCCCAGTTTCCAGTTTACACTTTCAGAATACACACGTTACTTGCAAAAGCGTATCACAAAACGTATCACTCACAAAAATACGGGCACGCAATATCTTTCAGTAGCGATGTCACAAAACTACTATTACCAGCAATATTGCCAAAATCACAATAACAATAGTCAGAGTCAAATTCCACATGCGATAAGTCAGAAAACCGAACTGTGTAACACCGTAACGATATCTCTCTTATAACAATGCCACGAACCTACTATTACCACCAGAAAAATAGCCAAAATCACAGTAACAATAACCAAAGTTAAATACAATACTCCATGAGTCAGAAAACCGAAATAGACAACACAATTCCAGATGGACCTTAAAGCGAGCTCTTTCCTTAAGGTCCCCAAATATACTTATGGTGCTTACCACAAAGTATATACCAAACACTGCCTCGCAGAAGATCACCTTCTGACTTACAGACAGTTCCAGATACAGATGGACCCCAAGGTCCCCAGATATACTTGTGGTACTAACCACAAAGTATATACCAAATACTGTCCTGCAGAAGTCACCTTCCGACTTACTGGACAGTCCCAGATGACCGGTCTACCAGAAAACCAAACCAGAATAAAGAATATACTCACTTACAATGATGGGGTACTTGTCTGCCTCCGCAGTGATCCGGTGAGTCGAGGAGTCCCTCCGGGAAATCCCGGGGGTACCCTAGGGAGTCCTGTCCCCAGCGGGTCCTGCGGTCCAGCAGAGAGGTCGTCCCATCTGGGGTGCCAGATTGATTCAAAGATCGAAGCCGAAATTCCTTTAAGTGGTATATTCTTTATTGCAGCGCTGGATGCACGGGGGATCTCTCCACCTAACGTGCATACCCAAAGCGGAAAGCAGTCTTGAATTTATACAATCAATCTATCAATATTCTACAAGTGCCTATACATATTCATTACCTATCCCCGCCTTCCCTCGCTTCTCATGCTAATTAGCCTTTTGGCACCTTGCGCCTGCGTAGAGCCTCCCAAGAATTGTGGGCAGGGGTCTTTGGGATGTGGGCAGGGGTCTTTGGGAGGAAGACCCCGAGTCTTCCTCACAGTGTACTTTTCACCTTTGGTCAGGAATCTGCTGAATTGGCAGGTTTCTTAATTGCAAGAGCTGGTTGTTGCTAATTCTCCCGTTTGTTGTATCTTTATAATGAATTCCAATGTCCAGTTTCAAGATTTATAGTCCTTACATTCGTTTCTCTGTCCGTCTGCCGCTTCCTTATCATGAGTTCCAGTGTCTTGTTTCGAGATATACAGTCCATGTCTGGGGATTGCCCTTGCCTCCCCAATACCTCCCCAGTACCTCCTTAATCAGCTCGTAGTCTTCCTCTCCCCCTTTGTACTTACTTGGCACCATACCAATGTATGAGATTAGAACTGGTGAGAAAACAAAAAGACCTCCACACGGACTTTAGAAGTCTCAGTTACACTCTCACACACAAACACTAGCAACCGCACCTTTACCCAACCGGACGGTATCTTACGAATCAGTCGTATTCATCCAGAATCCAACTGGACGGTATCCACAAGCATCTCTGCTGTCTTCGTCTGGGATCGAACCAGACGGTATCCACAAACGACTGTCGTCTTCATCCGGTTCGATTCCGGACACCGGAATCCAACCGAACGGTATCCAAACGACCTTGTCGTCTTCGTCCGGATCTTCGCGCGCAGAATTACAGGCAAAAAACAGCCAGCAAGGGAGCTCAAAAAAAAAAACAAAACAAATTCTTTGCTTACCTTTATTCAGGTTCAGGATGGCATTAGTCCCGATCTGACTCAAACAGGAGCCACCAAATGGTGGGGCGCCTCTCCTAGATTAAATCAGAATTCAGGAACTATAGCCATCCCGGACGAGCCCCAAAATTGTTATAAATGGCTCAGGATTCAAATTAGGATTAAATAAAAAAATAGGATTTATTGAAAGAATATAAAGGAATAGAGGTAAGCAAACAGCGCTGGGTGCACCGGGAGTCTCCGCTCCACCAGGACGCACACCAGTTACATCAAGCAGCTGATTTTTATGCTCCTAGACTAATACATATTCATTACTACTTCTAAAAAAAATAGATTATTAAAATTAGCTTCCGGGGTGCAGTCTCTCCTACTGGAGCATGCGCAGTCTCCTCTGGGGTCTCTTCTGGGGGTCTCTAGGGGTCTTTCATGCTGAAGGCTCGTAGTCTTCCTCTCCCCCTTTGTACTTACTTGGCACCATACCAAGTTTATAGAACATTCTCTTCAAGACTTGTCTCCCAGCCGTCCTTCAGCTTCTTTTTCCTTCCTCTTAATCTCTCGGCCCCCCTAACCAGATACCAAAGATCCGCATAGTATCCCATAACAGTCACTAGTTGTTATCAGTTGTTCTGAAACTCCCAGACATCAAACACAAACAGCTTCACGAGTAATTAAAACATTCTTCCCCAGCCATTCACAGACACATCTATAGCAGTGTTAGAAATAGAAGTCCGGAATAACAAAAGCAAACAGGTTCATAAATTTAAGGAGTGATAAATTGACTAGAATGAGGGGGAGACTGGGACACACTGCAGCTGAGGTTCAAGAATTAAATTGCCAGTGCAGGGCCCAGAGGCAGACAGGATTCAAACAGAATTGTTCTTTATGGACACGAATTGTTAAAACATTCCTCACACCCTTATCATAAGCCATACAACAACAGTTACATGTACACTTACGCTTGCACTTACCCTAGCAATTACTCGTACAATTACTCTTAACCTTACTATTAAGCTAACCCTAAACCTTACCCTTATCCTAACACTTACCCTTATCCTAAACCTTACCCTTTTTGCTACACTAACCCTTTGCCTAATTCTAAACCTTACCCTAACCCTCACCCTTACCCTTACCATTATACTTACTTTTACCCTTGACCTAAACCTTACCCCAACCCTTACCCTGACCCTTACATTAACCCTAACCCTAACCCTAACCCTTACTCTAATCCTAACCCTTAACCTAAACCTTACACTTAATCTTACCTTTAACCTTACCCTTAAACTAATACATACCCTTACCTTTCCCTCACCATAACCCTAAAATTAACCGTAACCATTACCTGAACACTTATCCTTACCTAACCCTAACCCTTACTCTAACTTTTACCCGGACCCGGACCCTTAGACTTCCCCTTCCCCTTCCCCTTACTCTTCCCCTTACCCTTACACTTACGGTTACCATTTACCTTACCCTTACCCTAACACTTAACCTTAACCTAACCCTAACCCTAAACCTTACCTGAACCCTTACCCTGACCCTTACATTAACCCTAACCCTAAAACTTAACCTTAACCTTACCCTTAACCTTAACCTAATACTTACCCTTACTTTTCCCTGTCTAACCCTAAAATTAACCCTAACCATTACCCTTACCCTAACCCTTACTCTAACCCTTACCATTACCATAACCCATACTCTAACACATACTTCTACCCGTAACCGTACCCTTACCGTAACCCTTACCCTTACCGTTACCGTTACCCTTACCCTTACCGTTACCGTTACCCTTACCCTTACCGTTACCCTTACCCTTACCGTTACCCTTACCATTACCCTTAACCTAACCCTAAACCTTACCCTTATCCTAACACTTACCCTTACCGTAAACCTTACCCTTTCTGCTACACTTACCCTTAGCCTAAATCTAAACCTTACACTTACCCTTAGCCTAACCCTCGCCCTTACCGTTACCCATACCCTTATTCTTACCCTTACCCTAACCCTTACCTTTACACTTACGGTTACCATTAACCTTACCCTTACCCTAACACTTATCCTGAACCTAACCCTTACCCTAAACCTTACCCCAACCCTTACCCTGACCCTTACATTAACCCTAACCCTTACCCTAAACCTTACCCTTACTCTTAACCTTAACCTTACCCTTAACATTCACCTAATACTTACGCATACGTTTTCCTGACTTTAACCCTAAAACTAACCCTAACCATTACCCTAACACTTAACCTTACCCTAACCCTAACCCTTACTCTAACCCTTACCCTGACCTGTACCCTTACCCTTACCCTTACCCTTATACTCACCCTAATTCTTACCCATACCATAACCCATACCCTAACACATATTTGTACCCTTAACCTTACCGTTACCCTTAACCTTACCCTTACCCTTACTCTATCCCTTACCCTTACGCTTACCCTTAACATAAACCTTACCCTTGACCTTACCCTTACCATAAGCCATACAACAACACTTACATGTACACTTACGCTTGCACTTACCCTAGCAATTACTCGTACAATTACCCTTAACCTTACTATTAAGCTAACCCTAAACCTTACCCTTATCCTAACACTTACCCTTATCCTAAACCTTACCCTTTCTGCTACACTTACCCTTTGCCTAATTCTAAACCTTACCCGAACCCTCACCCTTACCTAAATCTAACTCAAATCTAACCATTACCCTAACCCCTCACCCTTAGAATATACATATTTTTACCCTTTACCTAAACCTTTACCCCAACCCTTACCTTGACCCTTACATTAACCCTAATCCTTACACTAAACCTTACACTTACTCTTAACCTTAACCTTAGCTGTAACCTAATACTTACTCTTACGTTTCCCTCACCCTAAACCTAAAATTAGCCTAACCATTACCCTAACACTTACCCTTACTCTAACCCTTACCATGAACTTAAGTGTAAGTGTTAGGATAACGGTAACCTTAAGGGTGACCCTTAAGCTGATCCTTAATGTTTATGGTTAGGTTAAGAGTAATTGTACGAGTAATTACTAGGATAAGTGTAAGCGTAAGTGTACATGTAAGTGTTGATGTATGGCTTATGGTAAGGGTAAGGTAAAGGGTAAGGTTTATGTTAAGGGAAAGTGTAAGAGTAACGGATAGAATAAGGGTAAGTGTAACGGTTAAGTGTTAGGGTAATGGTTAGGGTTAATTTTAGGATTAGGGTGAGAAAAATGTAAGGTTAAGTACTAGCTTAAGGTTAAGGGTAAGGTTAAGGTTAAGAGTAAGTGTAAGGTTTAGGTTAAGGGTTAGGGTTAATGTAAGGTTCAGGGAAAGGTTTGGGGTAAGGTTTAGGGTTAGGTTCAGCTTAAGGGTAAGGGTTGGGCTAAGGTTAAGGGTATGGATAAGGATAAGTGTAAGGGATAGGGTAAGGGTAAGGGTTAGCGTAAGGGTAAGATTAATGGTAAGGTTTATGTTAAGGGTAAGCGTAAGGGTAACGGATAGAGTAAGGGTAAGGGTAACGGTAAGGTTAAGGGTACAAATATGTGTTAGGGTATGGGTTATGGTATGGGTAAGAGTTAGGGTAATGTAAGGGTAAGGGTGAGTGTAAGGGTATGGATCAGGGTAAGGGTTAGAGTAAGGGTTAGGGTTAGGGTAAGGGTAAGTGTTAAAATAATGGTTAGGGTTAATTTTAGGGTTAGGGTGAGGGAAACGTAAGGGTAAGTATTGGGTTAAGGTAAGGGTAAGTGTAAGGTTTAGATTTAGGCTAATGGTAAATGTAGCAGAAAGGGTAAGGTTTACGATAAGGGTAAGTGTTAGGGTAAGGGTAAGGTTTAGGGTAACATAAAGGGTAAGGATTACGGTAAGGGTAAGGGTACGGGTAGAATTTGTTAGAATATGGCTTATGGTAAGGGTAAGGTTTAGGGTAAGAGTAAGTGTAAGTGTATGTGTAAGGGTACGGGTCATTGTAAGGGTTAGAGTAAGGGTTAGGGTAAGGGTAGGTGTTAGGGTAATGGTTAGGGTTAATTTTAGGGTTAGGGTGAGGGAAACGGAAGGGTAAGTATTAGGTTAAGGTTAAGGGTAAGGTTAAGGTTAAGAGTAAGTGTAAGTTTTAGGGTAAGGGTAAGGGTTAATGTAAGGGTCAGGGTAAGGGTTAAGGTAAGGTTTAGGGTTAGAGTTAGGTTAAGGTTAAGGTTTAGGGTAAGGGTAAGTTATATGTATAAGGATAAGTGTAAGGGTAAGTGTTAGGGTAAGTGTAAGGATAAGGATAAGTGTACAAGTCAGGGTAAGGTTTAGAGTTAGGATTAGGGTTTGGGTTAGGGTAAGGGTAAGTGTTAGGGTAATGGTTAGGGTTAATTTTAGGTGTATGGTGACGGATAAGAAAGGGTAAGTAGTAGGTTAAGGTTAAGCGTAAGGTTAAGGTTAAGAGTAAGTGTAAGTTTTAGGGTACGGTTTAGGGTTAATGTAAGGGTCAGGGTAAGTGTTTGAGTAAGATTTAGGGTTAGGGTAAGAGTAAGTATATGGGTAATGGTAAGGGTAAGTGTTAGGGTTAGGGTAAGTGTAAGGTTTAGATTTAGGCTAAGGGTAAGTGTAGCAGAAAGGGTAAGGGTTACGGTAAGTGTAAGTGTAAGGATAAGGTTAAGGTTTAGGCTTACGTTAAGGGTAAGGGTAATGCTTTGGTAAGGGTAAGAGTAAGGGTAAAGGTAAGGGTTACGGTAAGGGTAAGGGTACTGGTAGAAGTATGTGTTAGAGTACGGCTTATGGTAAGGGTACAAGTAGCTCCCCCCAGAGACAGGACCCAAAGGTGTACAACCAGTTCCCAACACCCCTGAGACACAGGCCCCAACCCCCCCCCAGACACAGGGACCCAAATTCTACAAGCAGCTCCCAACCCCTGCCAGGCAGGCCCCCTACCCTATACAACCAGCTCCCAACCTCCCCCCCCGAGGGAGGCCCCCAAGGCCCCCACAAACACAGGCCCCTACAGTGTACAGGCAGCTCCCAGCCCCCCCCAGATGCTGGCCCCAAAGTTGTACAAACAGCTCCCAGCCACCCTGCAGAAACAGATTCCTACATTGTACAAGCAGTTCCCAGCCCGCTAGACACAGGCCCTGACCCCCCACACATGCAGGCCCCAAAGGTGTACAAGCAGCTCCCACCCCTCCCCCAGACGCAGGTCCCAAGCCCCCCCCCCCCAAACACAGGCCCCTACAACCAGCACCCAACCCCCTACCCCCGATGCCAGGCCCAAAGGTGTAGAAGCAGCTCCAAACCTCCTCCCTCAACCCAGGCTCCAACAGTGTACAAGCACCTCCCAACCAACCCTCCCCTTCCCCCCCCCCCCCGACACAGGCTCCAAAGGAATACAAAGAGCTCCCACCCCTCCCCCAGATGCAGGTCTCAAACCCCCCCCCAGAAGCAGGCCCCAAAGGTGTAGAGTCAGCTCCCAACCCCCTCAATGCTGGCCCCTAGGGTCTACAAGCAGCTCCCCCCTTGCCCCCAGATACCGGCCCCCAGACACAGACCCCAAAAGCCTAATCACAGGCCCTGAACTCTAGAGGCAGGCTCCAAAACCCAGGACAAAGCCCCAGTGGTTCGAGACAGGGCCCAAATCCCAGACACAGGCCCCAAACGCTAAACATATGCCAAAAAAAGTATTAGTGCTGGTGCCAAATGTTACAGACAGGCCCAAAAGCCCGAGATGCTCAAGGCTGAGACGTAACTTGGCTTTCTGAATTACTGGAAAGCAGCTTTCATTCTCAGATAATTGTGTGAAGGCTGATTAAGGAGCTATTGGGGAGGCAAGGACAATCCCCAGACAAGGACTGTATATCTCGAAACAAGACACTGGAACTCATGATAAGGAAGCGGCAGGCGGACAGAGAAACGAATGTAAGGACTATAACTCTCGAAACTGGACATTGGAATTCATTATAAAGATACAACAAACGGGAGAATTGGCAACAACCAGCTCTTGCAATTAAGAAACATGCCAATTCAGCAGATTCCTGACCAAAGGTGAAAAGTACACTGTGAGGAAGACTCGGGGTCTTCCTCCCAAAGACCCCTGCCCACGTCCCAAAGACCCCTGCCCACAATTCTTGGAAGGCTCTGCGCAGGCGCAAGGTGCCAAAAGGCTAATTAGCATGAGAAGCGAGGGAAGGCGGGGATAGGTAATGCATATGTATAGGTGCTTGTAGAATATTGATAGATTGATTGTATAAATTCAAGACTGCTTTCTGCTTTGGGTATGCATGATAGGTGGAGAGATCCCCCGTGCATCCAGCGCTGCAATAAAGAATATACCACTTAAAGGAATTTCGGCTTCGATCTTTGAATCAATTTGGCGACCCAGATGGGACAACCTCTCTGCCGGACTGCAGGACCTGCTGGGAACAGGACTCCCTAGGGTACCCCGGGATTTCCCGGAGGGACTCCTCGACTCACCGGATCACTGCGGAGGCAGACAAGGACCCCATCATTGTAAGTGAGTATATTCTTTATTCTGGTTTGGTTTTCTGGTAGACCGGTCATCTGGAACTGTCTGTAAGTCAGAAGGTGATCTTCTGCGAGGCAGTGTTTGGTATATACTTTGTGGTTAGCACCATAAGTACATGTTTGGGGACCTTAAGGAAGGAGCTCGCTTTAAGGTCCATCTGGAATTGTGTTGTCTATTTCGGTTTTCTGACTCATGGAGTATGGTATTTAACTCTGGTTATTGTTACTGCGATTTTGGCTATTTTCCTGGTGGTAATAGTAGGTTCGTGGCATTGTTATAAGAAAGATATCGTTACGGTGTTACACAGTTCGGTTTTCTGACTTATCGCATGTGGAATTTGACTCTGACTATTGTTACTGTGATTTTGGCAATATTGCTGGTAATAGTAGTTTTGTGACATCGCTACTGAAAGATATTGCGTGCCCGTATTTTTGTGAGTGATACGTTTTGTGATACGCTTTTGTAAGTAACGTGTGTATTCTGAAAGTGTAAACTGGAAACTGGGGGCAAACAAGCAGTGAAATTTTAAAGAAAAGTGTGTTAGGATGTGTTTTAAGTCACTGGAAGGATATTGGAGGATCTGCCGGTGGAAGTGTGAACAGGAAAACATTGATAAAATATCGTAATCAGTGGTGGCCGCTTTATAAGCTGGAATGTGGAGAAAAGTGGCCCCTAAATGGAACTTTAAACTATAATATTTTGCTACAGTTAATGTTGTTTTTTGAGAAGCAGAACAGGATGAAATGTTGTATACTGATGTTTCAGCATCTTGGTGGGAAAAGGTAGGGAATTAAGTTGGCCCCTGACTGAACCTTTGATGTTGGCATTAGAGAAGTACAGGCTGGAGAAAGATAAAGGAAGTGTTAAAAGGGTTGTTGAAAGTGTTAAAGGTGTTTGAAGTTGAATGAGCAGGGAAAGAGGATGTAGGAATGTTAATAGTTCTGCCTCTGCCCGAGGCAGAGATCTTAAAATCAGGGGTGTTAGCCCTTTAGGGCAAAGGGACCATGATCGGTCCGAGAGAGTTGTCACAGAAACAGAAAAGAGGTACACTCTGAAAACAACCTGAGTTCATGTGCGAGCTCAGATTGCTGATGGGACCGTTCAGGGAACTGTGGACAATTGCATTCCCCTGACCGACCCCCACTAAGACCCGAATCATCCTGAAAATCATGAACGGTTAAGTAAATACTAAAACCTGGATGAATTGGGAATTGAGAATATGCTTCCAACAAGGTCTAAAAGAAAGCCCTATGGAATTTTTGGACCAACTCTGAAATGTAATGAAAATAAATAAATAAATAAATAAATAAATAAATAAATAAATAAAACAAAACGGTTTGGACCTGGCTTTGGAGGACAAATTGACTAGCCTTTTCCTAGGGTAATCAACCCCTGATTTCAACAGGAATAACGGGGACCTGGGGAATCTACCCTAGCGGATCCTCCACTGGTTATAATGAAGCTAGGGGAGGAATGGAAGTGAAATTTCTTATTGCTATGGGGCAACGTATTCAGTTCTAAATCAAGCATTAATGCCTTCACAGAATTATTATGTTAGGGTAAAAGGTGTGTCATGGTTTAACCCGGCCGGCAGCTAAACACCACGCAGCTGTTCACTCACCCTCCCCCTCCCTCTCTGGGACGGGGGAGAGAAATGGAAAGTGAAGCCTGTGAGTTGAGATAAAGACAGTTTAATAAGACAAAATAATAATAATAATAATAATAATAATAATAATAATAATAATAATAATAATAATAATAATAATAATAATAATAATAATAACAATAATAATAATACAATGATGATAATAGTACCACTACTAATAATGTGTACAAACAAGTGATGCACAATGCAATTGCTCACCACCCGCTGACCGATGCCCAGCCTAACCCCGAGCAGTCCGGCCCCCTCCCCCTGGCTAGCCACCCCTATGTATTGTTTAGCCTGATGTCAGATGCTATGGAATACCCCTTTGGCTAGTTTGGGTCACCTGTCCTGGGTCTGTCCCCTCCCAGCTCTTACTGCACCCCCAGCCTGCCTGTTGGCAGGACAGAGCAAGAAGCTGAGATGTCCTTGGCTTGGTATAAGCATTGCTCTGCAACAATTGAAACATCGGGGTGTTATCAGCACTCTTCTCATCCTAAGCCAAAACATAGCATTCTCCCAGCTACTAGGAAGAAAATTAACTCTGTTCTAACTGAAACCAGGACAAGGTGTAACCGAAAAGGCTTATTTTTGTGAACCTTTGAAGTACAAATTAGGGAAACAATGGGGCATACACAGATTTTTATCTATGCCTAGCTCCTCATGGGCACTCTTAGGTAGAGATTTATTAGAGCAAGTAGGAGCAGAAATTGTCTTTGAAAAAGGGAAAATGGAATTAAGAACAGGAGAAGAACAACTAATAAATGTGTTAAGCTTGGCACTAATACAAACTGACCCTAAAAGTGAAATACCTTTAGAGATCACAGATCAAGTATGTCCAGGAGTTTGGGCTACCGAAGTCCCTGGAAGAGCTAAAAATGTGACCTTAATAATTATTAAATTAAAGCCAGGAGAGAAACCCGTTAAGGTTAAGTAATATCCTTTGAGGATAGAAGATAGGAAAGGAATTAAAGAGATAATTGATCAGTTTTTACAGTATGGATTATTGATTGAATGCGAATCAGAATACAATGCACCCATATTGCCAATTAAAAAGGCAGATGAAAAAGCTATAGGCTAGTTCAGGATTTGAGGGCCATAAATAAAATCACTGAGGATATACATCCAGTAGTGGCAAACCCTTATACTTTGCTGACTAAATTAAAGAATAGTCAAGTCTGGTTTACCGTACTGGATTTAAAAGATGCCTTCTTCTGCCTAGGCTTAGCCACAGAAAGCCAAAACCTATTCGCCTTTGAATGGGAAAATCCCGATTCAGGCAGAAAGACGCAGCTTACGTGGACATTACTACCTCAAGGATTCAAGAATAGCCCCACTATTTTTGGAAACCAATTAGCAAGGGAACTCGAAACATGGATACCTCCGGACACTGAAGGTGCTTTGTTACAATATGTAGATGATCTCTTAATAGCTACCGAGACTAAAGGGAGTTGTATTCAATGGACTATAAGTCGTCTTAATTTTCTGGGTTTAAATGGATATCAAGTCTCTTGACAGAAAGTCCAGCTGGCTCAACAAAGTGTGACCTATCTGGGATTTGACATTTCGGAAGGACAACGAGAACTAGGAACTGAACATAAGGAAGTCATTTGCCGGACTCCAGAACCTCAAATGGTAAAGGAGCTACAAAGCTTTTTAGGAATGACAGGTTGGTGTCGCCTTTGGATTTATAATTATGGACTATTGGTAAAGCCTCTATGTGAATTGATAAAGATTAACCAGTCAAAGTTAGTCTGGACTGGAGAAGCACAAAAAGTCTTTAAACAACTTAAACAAGAATTGATGATTTTGAAATATCAAGCAATATTGGTAGAACAGGACGACGTGGAAATTGTGATAATTCATATTGTGAATCTAGCCTCTTTTCTTAGTGATGCTCCGGCACAAGCTGTGATTCACGATTGTTTAGAAACTCTAGAGACTGTGTATTCCAGCCGACCAGACCTTAAGGAGGAGCCCATGGAAGACGCGGAAGAAACTTGGTTCACGGATGGGAGCAGTTTTGTTACGCAAAGACAACGTAAAGCTGGATATGCTATAACAACTACTCAGCAGGTAATCGAGTCTAAGCCTTTACCCCCTGGAACATCAGCTCAAAAGGCGGAGATAGTTGCTCTCACGAGAGCATTGGAACTGGCAGCGGGAAAAAGGGTAAATATTTGGACAGATTCTAAATATACATTCGGCGTGGTACATGCTCATGGAGCAATTTGGAAAGAACATGGATTGCTGACCGCTCAGTGAAAACACAAAGTATGCTGAAGAAATTTTAAAATTGTTAGAGGCTGTAAAACAACCAGAAAAGGTAGCTATCATGCATTGTCAGGGACACCAAAAGGGGAACACCGATTTTGAAATTGGAAAATCGATTGGCAGAGGCTAAGCAGGCAGCTGAAATAACTGAGGTGAAGGCATTGTCTTTGATACCAGACGGTAAAATCCAAACTATATCCAAATTATACAAAAGAAGACTTAAAATTAATTGAAGATTTGAAAGGTAAAATGAAACCAGATGGATGAGTATATTTAAAAGATAACCACATAGTAATACCCTCTAGTTTGACATGGCCCATAGTTCTTACAGAACACAATAAAACGCATTGGGGAGCTGGCACACTGCATAAGAGCCTGAGTCAGACATTAGTGGGACGATATGATAAAACAAGTAACTCAACAATGTAGCATTTGCTTACACAATAACCCCAATACCAAGGATAGAATAAAATTTGGAATAATCGGTAAAGGAAATTATTCGGGGCAACAGTGGCAAATTGATTTTTCAGAACTCCCTAGAAAAGGGGGTATCATTATTTACTGGTTCTGACTGACACGTTTTCAGGAAGGCCTGAAGCCTTTCCCTGTCGAACAAACAAAGCAAGAGAAGTGGTTAAAGTCTTGTTAAATGAAATAATACCATGCTTTGGGATTCTAGTAGCAATGTCTTCTGATAGAGTTTCACATTTTTGTGCACAAGTGGTAGAACAGATAAGTAAGATTCTAAAGATAGATTGGCAACTGCATACTCCTTATAGACCACAGGCAAGTGGACAGGTAGAAAAAATGAACCATTTAATTAAACAATAAATAGCTAAAATTGGATAAGAAGCTAATTTGTCATGGCCTCAATCCCTCCCTTTAGCATTACTTGGAATTAGAGTTAAACCTAGAATAAAAGGAAATTTGAGTCCCTTCAAAATCTTATATGGAAGGCCATAGCAATTTCTATTTAGTGGAGAGGACCTAACGCAGTTAGGATCAGAATATTTATATGCTTATATAACTGAACTTCAGAAACAATTAAATAAAGTACATACATTTGTTTTAGGGACCAGGGCTAGAGGGTTGGATCAACCAATCCACCCCTTTAAGCTCGGGGATTATATATATATAAAGACTTTTTCAGGACAACCCGTGCAGGAAAAATGGAAGGAAAGTGGATGGGACCACACCAAGTATTACTGACAACACACACCGCCATTAAGATTAAGAAGCAAGCAGCTTGGATCCACAATTCAAGGGTGAAGAAGGCCCCGGCGAGGATATGGACCACCACTCCAATTGGACCAACAAAATTACGGTTTTCCAGATCCTAATGATTGCAGGGGTGCGGTTCTCGGATTTGGGGTGGGCAACTTGGGATGAGAACTTACACCTGACCTTAATACAAACAATTTCTCAAGTAACTAATAAGACGAACTGTTGGGTATGCACCCATCTGCCACAGCATGGGAATAAGGGTGTATCGTTAATTGGGATTCCCTTGCCTGCAAACTTATCTTGGACTAATTTGTGGGAAAACACATCTTGGGGTCGAAAATATTAAGCAGTTTTGGAACTAGAAGTGAGTAGCTTCTTGCCGTTAGAATCCTATTATGTGTGTGTACAAAGGTGTAACCCGCCTAAGGGTATAGGAAAACAGCATTGTATAAATACGGATACTACTTATGTGGGAAATCAGACATCTTGTAATTGAACAATTGATATTAGTACGACTAGCGGCTGGGCAAATTCAACCAGCTGGACGGTTCCAGAAGGAAAAGGGTGGTATTGGCTATGCAATGATACAGCCCGTAAGGTCTTGCCTGAGAATTGGAAGGGAACTTGCACTCTTGGAGCGGTAGTCCCCAATATGACAGTACATGATGTAGTGCCTCGAGGTTACTTGAGAAATCATATCCGGAGAATCAGATGAAAAATTAACAATCCATTGGTAGAGAGACACACCCCTTTTCATAGTTTTGTGCGATGGTTTATCCCATGGTTAGGAGTGAGTGAATTGGAAAAGGCAATAGTTAATATTTCTGCAATTATAGAGAAGTTAGAAAACAAAATTCTGGATGCTATAAAGGCTCAACAAGAAGAGATATCTAGTTTATCACAGGTAGTATTCCAAAATCGGATGGCCCTAGACTTGTTACTGGCCACTCAAGGGGGAGTCTGTACAGTAATAAACACAAGTTGTTGTATGTATGTAGATCAGAGTGGAAGGATCTCTACCGACCTGGAAGAAATATGGAAGCAGACCAGGATCCTACATGAGATCAGTAAAGATGATCTTTCATGGAGTTTTAGTGAACTATGGAATAAGTTAACCTCCTGGTTGCCCAATTTCCAATGGTTGAAACAAGTATTCATTGCTCTAATCGTATTAGTAGTGTTAGGAATATTTGTGTGCATGTTGTTTAGATGCCTGCTTTGTTGTGTTACTGTAAATAAAGAAAGTATCTGATGCAAAAGAATTTGCATGGGAAAAGAAAAGGGGGGATTGATTAAGGAGGTATTGGGGAGGCAAGGACAATCCCCAGACAAGGACTGTATATCTCGAAACAAGACACTGGAACTCATGATAAGGAAGCGGCAGGCGGACAGAGAAACGAATGTAAGGACTATAACTCTCGAAACTGGACATTGGAATTCATTATAAAGATACAACAAACGGGAGAATTGGCAACAACCAGCTCTTGCAATTAAGAAACATGCCAATTCAGCAGATTCCTGACCAAAGGTGAAAAGTACACTGTGAGGAAGACTCGGGGTCTTCCTCCCAAAGACCCCTGCCCACGTCCCAAAGACCCCTGCCCACAATTCTTGGAAGGCTCTGCGCAGGCGCAAGGTGCCAAAAGGCTAATTAGCATGAGAAGCGAGGGAAGGCGGGGATAGGTAATGCATATGTATAGGTGCTTGTAGAATATTGATAGATTGATTGTATAAATTCAAGACTGCTTTCTGCTTTGGGTATGCACGATAGGTGGAGAGATCCCCCGTGCATCCAGCGCTGCAATAAAGAATATACCACTTAAAGGAATTTCGGCTTCGATCTTTGAATCAATTTGGCGACCCAGATGGGACAACCTCTCTGCCGGACTGCAGGACCTGCTGGGAACAGGACTCCCTAGGGTACCCCCGGGATTTCCCGGAGGGACTCCTCGACTCACCGGATCACTGCGGAGGCAGACAAGGACCCCATCATTGTAAGTGAGTATATTCTTTATTCTGGTTTGGTTTTCTGGTAGACCGGTCATCTGGAACTGTCTGTAAGTCAGAAGGTGATCTTCTGCGAGGCAGTGTTTGGTATATACTTTGTGGTTAGCACCATAAGTACATGTTTGGGGACCTTAAGGAAGGAGCTCGCTTTAAGGTCCATCTGGAATTGTGTTGTCTATTTCGGTTTTCTGACTCATGGAGTATGGTATTTAACTCTGGTTATTGTTACTGCGATTTTGGCTATTTTCCTGGTGGTAATAGTAGGTTCGTGGCATTGTTATAAGAAAGATATCGTTACGGTGTTACACAGTTCGGTTTTCTGACTTATCGCATGTGGAATTTGACTCTGACTATTGTTACTGTGATTTTGGCAATATTGCTGGTAATAGTAGTTTTGTGACATCGCTACTGAAAGATATTGCGTGCCCGTATTTTTGTGAGTGATACGTTTTGTGATACGCTTTTGTAAGTAACGTGTGTATTCTGAAAGTGTAAACTGGAAACTGGGGGCAAACAAGCAGTGAAATTTTAAAGAAAAGTGTGTTAGGATGTGTTTTAAGTCACTGGAAGGATATTGGAGGATCTGCCGGTGGAAGTGTGAACAGGAAAACATTGATAAAATATCGTAATCAGTGGTGGCCGCTTTATAAGCTGGAATGTGGAGAAAAGTGGCCCCTAAATGGAACTTTAAACTATAATATTTTGCTACAGTTAATGTTGTTTTTTGAGAAGCAGAACAGGATGAAATGTTGTATACTGATGTTTCAGCATCTTGGTGGGAAAAGGTAGGGAATTAAGTTGGCCCCTGACTGAACCTTTGATGTTGGCATTAGAGAAGTACAGGCTGGAGAAAGATAAAGGAAGTGTTAAAAGGGTTGTTGAAAGTGTTAAAGGTGTTTGAAGTTGAATGAGCAGGGAAAGAGGATGTAGGAATGTTAATAGTTCTGCCTCTGCCCGAGGCAGAGATCTTAAAATCATGGGTGTTAGCCCTTTAGGGCAAAGGGACCATGATCGGTCCGAGAGAGTTGTCACAGAAACAGAAAAGAGGTACACTCTTAAAACAACCTGAGTTCATGTGCGAGCTCAGATTGCTGATGGGACCGTTCAGGGAACTGTGGACAATTGCATTCCCCTGACCGACCCCCACTAAGACCCGAATCATCCTGAAAATCATGAACGGTTAAGTAAATACTAAAACCTGGATGAATTGGGAATTGAGAATATGCTTCCAACAAGGTCTAAAAGAAAGCCCTATGGAATTTTTGGACCAACTCTGAAATGTAATGAAAATAAATAAATAAATAAATAAATAAATAAATAAATAAATAAATAAATAAAACAAAACGGTTTGGACCTGGCTTTGGAGGACAAATTGACTAGCCTTTTCCTAGGGTAATCAACCCCTGATTTCAACAGGAATAACGGGGACCTGGGGAATCTACCCTAGCGGATCCTCCACTGGTTATAATGAAGCTAGGGGAGGAATGGAAGTGAAATTTCTTATTGCTATGGGGCAACGTATTCAGTTCTAAATCAAGCATTAATGCCTTCACAGAATTATTATGTTAGGGTAAAAGGTGTGTCATGGTTTAACCCGGCCGGCAGCTAAACACCACGCAGCTGTTCACTCACCCTCCCCCTCCCTCTCTGGGACGGGGGAGAGAAATGGAAAGTGAAGCCTGTGAGTTGAGATAAAGACAGTTTAATAAGACAAAATAATAATAATAATAATAATAATAATAATAATAATAATAATAATAATAATAATAATAATAATAATAATAATAATAATAATAATAATAATACAATGATGATAATAGTACCACTACTAATAATGTGTACAAACAAGTGATGCACAATGCAATTGCTCACCACCCGCTGACCGATGCCCAGCCTAACCCCGAGCAGTCCGGCCCCCTCCCCTGGCTAGCCACCCCTATGTATTGTTTAGCCTGACGTCAGATGCTATGGAATACCCCTTTGGCTAGTTTGGGTCACCTGTCCTGGGTCTGTCCCCTCCCAGCTCTTACTGCACCCCCAGCCTGCCTGTTGGCAGGACAGAGCAAGAAGCTGAGATGTCCTTGGCTTGGTATAAGCATTGCTCTGCAACAATTGAAACATCGGGGTGTTATCAGCACTCTTCTCATCCTAAGCCAAAACATAGCATTCTCCCAGCTACTAGGAAGAAAATTAACTCTGTTCTAACTGAAACCAGGACAAGGTGTAACCGAAAAGGCTTATTTTTGTGAACCTTTGAAGTACAAATTAGGGAAACAATGGGGCATACACAGATTTTTATCTATGCCTAGCTCCTCATGGGCACTCTTAGGTAGAGATTTATTAGAGCAAGTAGGAGCAGAAATTGTCTTTGAAAAAGGGAAAATGGAATTAAGAACAGGAGAAGAACAACTAATAAATGTGTTAAGCTTGGCACTAATACAAACTGACCCTAAAAGTGAAATACCTTTAGAGATCACAGATCAAGTATGTCCAGGAGTTTGGGCTACCGAAGTCCCTGGAAGAGCTAAAAATGTGACCTTAATAATTATTAAATTAAAGCCAGGAGAGAAACCCGTTAAGGTTAAGTAATATCCTTTGAGGATAGAAGATAGGAAAGGAATTAAAGAGATAATTGATCAATTTTTACAGTATGGATTATTGATTGAATGCGAATCAGAATACAATGCACCCATATTGCCAATTAAAAAGGCAGATGAAAAAGCTATAGGCTAGTTCAGGATTTGAGGGCCATAAATAAAATCACTGAGGATATACATCCAGTAGTGGCAAACCCTTATACTTTGCTGACTAAATTAAAGAATAGTCAAGTCTGGTTTACCGTACTGGATTTAAAAGATGCCTTCTTCTGCCTAGGCTTAGCCACAGAAAGCCAAAACCTATTCGCCTTTGAATGGGAAAATCCCGATTCAGGCAGAAAGACGCAGCTTACGTGGACATTACTACCTCAAGGATTCAAGAATAGCCCCACTATTTTTGGAAACCAATTAGCAAGGGAACTCGAAACATGGATACCTCCGGACACTGAAGGTGCTTTGTTACAATATGTAGATGATCTCTTAATAGCTACCGAGACTAAAGGGAGTTGTATTCAATGGACTATAAGTCGTCTTAATTTTCTGGGTTTAAATGGATATCAAGTCTCTTGACAGAAAGTCCAGCTGGCTCAACAAAGTGTGACCTATCTGGGATTTGACATTTCGGAAGGACAACGAGAACTAGGAACTGAACATAAGGAAGTCATTTGCCGGACTCCAGAACCTCAAATGGTAAAGGAGCTACAAAGCTTTTTAGGAATGACAGGTTGGTGTCGCCTTTGGATTTATAATTATGGACTATTGGTAAAGCCTCTATGTGAATTGATAAAGATTAACCAGTCAAAGTTAGTCTGGACTGGAGAAGCACAAAAAGTCTTTAAACAACTTAAACAAGAATTGATGATTTTGAAATATCAAGCAATATTGGTAGAACAGGACGACGTGGAAATTGTGATAATTCATATTGTGAATCTAGCCTCTTTTCTTAGTGATGCTCCGGCACAAGCTGTGATTCACGATTGTTTAGAAACTCTAGAGACTGTGTATTCCAGCCGACCAGACCTTAAGGAGGAGCCCATGGAAGACGCGGAAGAAACTTGGTTCACGGATGGGAGCAGTTTTGTTACGCAAAGACAACGTAAAGCTGGATATGCTATAACAACTACTCAGCAGGTAATCGAGTCTAAGCCTTTACCCCCTGGAACATCAGCTCAAAAGGCGGAGATAGTTGCTCTCACGAGAGCATTGGAACTGGCAGCGGGAAAAAGGGTAAATATTTGGACAGATTCTAAATATACATTCGGCGTGGTACATGCTCATGGAGCAATTTGGAAAGAACATGGATTGCTGACCGCTCAGTGAAAACACAAAGTATGCTGAAGAAATTTTAAAATTGTTAGAGGCTGTAAAACAACCAGAAAAGGTAGCTATCATGCATTGTCAGGGACACCAAAGGGGAACACCGATTTTGAAATTGGAAAATCGATTGGCAGAGGCTAAGCAGGCAGCTGAAATAACTGAGGTGAAGGCATTGTCTTTGATACCAGACGGTAAAATCCAAACTATATCCAAATTATACAAAAGAAGACTTAAAATTAATTGAAGATTTGAAAGGTAAAATGAAACCAGATGGATGAGTATATTTAAAAGATAACCACATAGTAATACCCTCTAGTTTGACATGGCCCATAGTTCTTACAGAACACAATAAAACGCATTGGGGAGCTGGCACACTGCATAAGAGCCTGAGTCAGACATTAGTGGGACGATATGATAAAACAAGTAACTCAACAATGTAGCATTTGCTTACACAATAACCCCAATACCAAGGATAGAATAAAATTTGGAATAATCGGTAAAGGAAATTATTCGGGGCAACAGTGGCAAATTGATTTTTCAGAACTCCCTAGAAAAGGGGGGTATCATTATTTACTGGTTCTGACTGACACGTTTTCAGGAAGGCCTGAAGCCTTTCCCTGTCGAACAAACAAAGCAAGAGAAGTGGTTAAAGTCTTGTTAAATGAAATAATACCATGCTTTGGGATTCTAGTAGCAATGTCTTCTGATAGAGTTTCACATTTTTGTGCACAAGTGGTAGAACAGATAAGTAAGATTCTAAAGATAGATTGGCAACTGCATACTCCTTATAGACCACAGGCAAGTGGACAGGTAGAAAAAATGAACCATTTAATTAAACAATAAATAGCTAAAATTGGATAAGAAGCTAATTTGTCATGGCCTCAATCCCTCCCTTTAGCATTACTTGGAATTAGAGTTAAACCTAGAATAAAAGGAAATTTGAGTCCCTTCAAAATCTTATATGGAAGGCCATAGCAATTTCTATTTAGTGGAGAGGACCTAACGCAGTTAGGATCAGAATATTTATATGCTTATATAACTGAACTTCAGAAACAATTAAATAAAGTACATACATTTGTTTTAGGGACCAGGGCTAGAGGGTTGGATCAACCAATCCACCCCTTTAAGCTCGGGGATTATATATATATAAAGACTTTTTCAGGACAACCCGTGCAGGAAAAATGGAAGGAAAGTGGATGGGACCACACCAAGTATTACTGACAACACACACCGCCATTAAGATTAAGAAGCAAGCAGCTTGGATCCACAATTCAAGGGTGAAGAAGGCCCCGGCGAGGATATGGACCACCACTCCAATTGGACCAACAAAATTACGGTTTTCCAGATCCTAATGATTGCAGGGGTGCGGTTCTCGGATTTGGGGTGGGCAACTTGGGATGAGAACTTACACCTGACCTTAATACAAACAATTTCTCAAGTAACTAATAAGACGAACTGTTGGGTATGCACCCATCTGCCACAGCATGGGAATAAGGGTGTATCGTTAATTGGGATTCCCTTGCCTGCAAACTTATCTTGGACTAATTTGTGGGAAAACACATCTTGGGGTCGAAAATATTAAGCAGTTTTGGAACTAGAAGTGAGTAGCTTCATGCCGTTAGAATCCTATTATGTGTGTGTACAAAGGTGTAACCCGCCTAAGGGTATAGGAAAACAGCATTGTATAAATACGGATACTACTTATGTGGGAAATCAGACATCTTGTAATTGAACAATTGATATTAGTACGACTAGCGGCTGGGCAAATTCAACCAGCTGGACGGTTCCAGAAGGAAAAGGGTGGTATTGGCTATGCAATGATACAGCCCGTAAGGTCTTGCCTGAGAATTGGAAGGGAACTTGCACTCTTGGAGCGGTAGTCCCCAATATGACAGTACATGATGTAGTGCCTCGAGGTTACTTGAGAAATCATATCCGGAGAATCAGATGAAAAATTAACAATCCATTGGTAGAGAGACACACCCCTTTTCATAGTTTTGTGCGATGGTTTATCCCATGGTTAGGAGTGAGTGAATTGGAAAAGGCAATAGTTAATATTTCTGCAATTATAGAGAAGTTAGAAAACAAAATTCTGGATGCTATAAAGGCTCAACAAGAAGAGATATCTAGTTTATCACAGGTAGTATTCCAAAATCGGATGGCCCTAGACTTGTTACTGGCCACTCAAGGGGGAGTCTGTACAGTAATAAACACAAGTTGTTGTATGTATGTAGATCAGAGTGGAAGGATCTCTACCGACCTGGAAGAAATATGGAAGCAGACCAGGATCCTACATGAGATCAGTAAAGATGATCTTTCATGGAGTTTTAGTGAACTATGGAATAAGTTAACCTCCTGGTTGCCCAATTTCCAATGGTTGAAACAAGTATTCATTGCTCTAATCGTATTAGTAGTGTTAGGAATATTTGTGTGCATGTTGTTTAGATGCCTGCTTTGTTGTGTTACTGTAAATAAAGAAAGTATCTGATGCAAAAGAATTTGCATGGGAAAAGAAAAGGGGGGATTGATTAAGGAGGTATTGGGGAGGCAAGGACAATCCCCAGACAAGGACTGTATATCTCGAAACAAGACACTGGAACTCATGATAAGGAAGCGGCAGGCGGACAGAGAAACGAATGTAAGGACTATAACTCTCGAAACTGGACATTGGAATTCATTATAAAGATACAACAAACGGGAGAATTGGCAACAACCAGCTCTTGCAATTAAGAAACATGCCAATTCAGCAGATTCCTGACCAAAGGTGAAAAGTACACTGTGAGGAAGACTCGGGGTCTTCCTCCCAAAGACCCCTGCCCACGTCCCAAAGACCCCTGCCCACAATTCTTGGAAGGCTCTGCGCAGGCGCAAGGTGCCAAAAGGCTAATTAGCATGAGAAGCGAGGGAAGGCGGGGATAGGTAATGCATATGTATAGGTGCTTGTAGAATATTGATAGATTGATTGTATAAATTCAAGACTGCTTTCTGCTTTGGGTATGCACGATAGGTGGAGAGATCCCCCGTGCATCCAGCGCTGCAATAAAGAATATACCACTTAAAGGAATTTCGGCTTCGATCTTTGAATCAATTTGGCGACCCAGATGGGACAACCTCTCTGCCGGACTGCAGGACCTGCTGGGAACAGGACTCCCTAGGGTACCCCGGGATTTCCCGGAGGGACTCCTCGACTCACCGGATCACTGCGGAGGCAGACAAGGACCCCATCATTGTAAGTGAGTATATTCTTTATTCTGGTTTGGTTTTCTGGTAGACCGGTCATCTGGAACTGTCTGTAAGTCAGAAGGTGATCTTCTGCGAGGCAGTGTTTGGTATATACTTTGTGGTTAGCACCATAAGTACATGTTTGGGGACCTTAAGGAAGGAGCTCGCTTTAAGGTCCATCTGGAATTGTGTTGTCTATTTCGGTTTTCTGACTCATGGAGTATGGTATTTAACTCTGGTTATTGTTACTGCGATTTTGGCTATTTTCCTGGTGGTAATAGTAGGTTCGTGGCATTGTTATAAGAAAGATATCGTTACGGTGTTACACAGTTCGGTTTTCTGACTTATCGCATGTGGAATTTGACTCTGACTATTGTTACTGTGATTTTGGCAATATTGCTGGTAATAGTAGTTTTGTGACATCGCTACTGAAAGATATTGCGTGCCCGTATTTTTGTGAGTGATACGTTTTGTGATACGCTTTTGTAAGTAACATGTGTATTCTGAAAGTGTAAACTGGAAACTGGGGGGGCAAACAAGCAGTGAAATTTTAAAGAAAAGTGTGTTAGGATGTGTTTTAAGTCACTGGAAGGATATTGGAGGATCTGCCGGTGGAAGTGTGAACAGGAAAACATTGATAAAATATCGTAATCAGTGGTGGCCGCTTTATAAGCTGGAATGTGGAGAAAAGTGGCCCCTAAATGGAACTTTAAACTATAATATTTTGCTACAGTTAATGTTGTTTTTTGAGAAGCAGAACAGGATGAAATGTTGTATACTGATGTTTCAGCATCTTGGTGGGAAAAGGTAGGGAATTAAGTTGGCCCCTGACTGAACCTTTGATGTTGGCATTAGAGAAGTACAGGCTGGAGAAAGATAAAGGAAGTGTTAAAAGGGTTGTTGAAAGTGTTAAAGGTGTTTGAAGTTGAATGAGCAGGGAAAGAGGATGTAGGAATGTTAATAGTTCTGCCTCTGCCCGAGGCAGAGATCTTAAAATCATGGGTGTTAGCCCTTTAGGGCAAAGGGACCATGATCGGTCCGAGAGAGTTGTCACAGAAACAGAAAAGAGGTCAACTCTTAAAACAACCTGAGTTCATGTGCGAGCTCAGATTGCTGATGGGACCGTTCAGGGAACTGTGGACAATTGCATTCCCCTGACCGACCCCCACTAAGACCCGAATCATCCTGAAAATCATGAACGGTTAAGTAAATACTAAAACCTGGATGAATTGGGAATTGAGAATATGCTTCCAACAAGGTCTAAAAGAAAGCCCTATGGAATTTTTGGACCAACTCTGAAATGTAATGAAAATAAATAAATAAATAAATAAATAAATAAATAAATAAATAAATAAAACAAAACGGTTTGGACCTGGCTTTGGAGGACAAATTGACTAGCCTTTTCCTAGGGTAATCAACCCCTGATTTCAACAGGAATAACGGGGACCTGGGGAATCTACCCTAGCGGATCCTCCACTGGTTATAATGAAGCTAGGGGAGGAATGGAAGTGAAATTTCTTATTGCTATGGGGCAACGTATTCAGTTCTAAATCAAGCATTAATGCCTTCACAGAATTATTATGTTAGGGTAAAAGGTGTGTCATGGTTTAACCCGGCCGGCAGCTAAACACCACGCAGCTGTTCACTCACCCTCCCCCTCCCTCTCTGGGACGGGGGAGAGAAATGGAAAGTGAAGCCTGTGAGTTGAGATAAAGACAGTTTAATAAGACAAAATAATAATAATAATAATAATAATAATAATAATAATAATAATAATAATAATAATAATAATAATAATAATAATAATAATAATAATAATAATAATAATAATAATACAATGATGATAATAGTACCACTACTAATAATGTGTACAAACAAGTGATGCACAATGCAATTGCTCACCACCCGCTGACCGATGCCCAGCCTAACCCCGAGCAGTCCGGCCCCCTCCCCTGGCTAGCCACCCCTATGTATTGTTTAGCCTGACGTCAGATGCTATGGAATACCCCTTTGGCTAGTTTGGGTCACCTGTCCTGGGTCTGTCCCCTCCCAGCTCTTACTGCACCCCCAGCCTGCCTGTTGGCAGGACAGAGCAAGAAGCTGAGATGTCCTTGGCTTGCTATAAGCATTGCTCTGCAACAATTGAAACATCGGGGTGTTATCAGCACTCTTCTCATCCTAAGCCAAAACATAGCATTCTCCCAGCTACTAGGAAGAAAATTAACTCTGTTCTAACTGAAACCAGGACAAGGTGTAACCGAAAAGGCTTATTTTTGTGAACCTTTGAAGTACAAGTTAGGGAAACAATGGGGCATACACAGATTTTTATCTATGCCTAGCTCCTCATGGGCACTCTTAGGTAGAGATTTATTAGAGCAAGTAGGAGCAGAAATTGTCTTTGAAAAAGGGAAAATGGAATTAAGAACAGGAGAAGAACAACTAATAAATGTGTTAAGCTTGGCACTAATACAAACTGACCCTAAAAGTGAAATACCTTTAGAGATCACAGATCAAGTATGTCCAGGAGTTTGGGCTACCGAAGTCCCTGGAAGAGCTAAAAATGTGACCTTAATAATTATTAAATTAAAGCCAGGAGAGAAACCCGTTAAGGTTAAGTAATATCCTTTGAGGATAGAAGATAGGAAAGGAATTAAAGAGATAATTGATCAATTTTTACAGTATGGATTATTGATTGAATGCGAATCAGAATCCAATGCACCCATATTGCCAATTAAAAAGGCAGATGAAAAAGCTATAGGCTAGTTCAGGATTTGAGGGCCATAAATAAAATCACTGAGGATATACATCCAGTAGTGGCAAACCCTTATACTTTGCTGACTAAATTAAAGAATAGTCAAGTCTGGTTTACCGTACTGGATTTAAAAGATGCCTTCTTCTGCCTAGGCTTAGCCACAGAAAGCCAAAACCTATTCGCCTTTGAATGGGAAAATCCCGATTCAGGCAGAAAGACGCAGCTTACGTGGACATTACTACCTCAAGGATTCAAGAATAGCCCCACTATTTTTGGAAACCAATTAGCAAGGGAACTTGAAACATGGATACCTCCGGACACTGAAGGTGCTTTGTTACAATATGTAGATGATCTCTTAATAGCTACCGAGACTAAAGGGAGTTGTATTCAATGGACTATAAGTCGTCTTAATTTTCTGGGTTTAAATGGATATCAAGTCTCTTGACAGAAAGTCCAGCTGGCTCAACAAAGTGTGACCTATCTGGGATTTGACATTTCGGAAGGACAACGAGAACTAGGAACTGAACATAAGGAAGTCATTTGCCGGACTCCAGAACCTCAAATGGTAAAGGAGCTACAAAGCTTTTTAGGAATGACAGGTTGGTGTCGCCTTTGGATTTATAATTATGGACTATTGGTAAAGCCTCTATGTGAATTGATAAAGATTAACCAGTCAAAGTTAGTCTGGACTGGAGAAGCACAAAAAGTCTTTAAACAACTTAAACAAGAATTGATGATTTTGAAATATCAAGCAATATTGGTAGAACAGGACGACGTGGAAATTGTGATAATTCATATTGTGAATCTAGCCTCTTTTCTTAGTGATGCTCCGGCACAAGCTGTGATTCACGATTGTTTAGAAACTCTAGAGACTGTGTATTCCAGCCGACCAGACCTTAAGGAGGAGCCCATGGAAGATGCGGAAGACACTTGGTTCACGGATGGGAGCAGTTTTGTTACGCAAAGACAACGTAAAGCTGGATATGCTATAACAACTACTCAGCAGGTAATCGAGTCTAAGTCTTTACCCCCTGGAACATCAGCTCAAAAGGCGGAGATAGTTGCTCTCACGAGAGCATTGGAACTGGCAGCGGGAAAAAGGGTAAACATTTGGACAGATTCTAAATATACATTCGGCGTGGTACGTGCTCATGGAGCAATTTGGAAAGAACATGGATTGCTGACCGCTCAGTGAAAACACAAAGTATGCTGAAGAAATTTTAAAATTGTTAGAGGCTGTAAAACAACCAGAAAAGGTAGCTATCATGCATTGTCAGGGACACCAAAAGGGGAACACCGATTTTGAAATTGGAAAATCGATTGGCAGAGGCTAAGCAGGCAGCTGAAATAACTGAGGTGAAGGCATTGTCTTTGATACCAGACGGTAAAATCCAAACTATATCCAAATTATACAAAAGAAGACTTAAAATTAATTGAAGATTTGAAAGGTAAAATGAAACCAGATGGATGAGTATATTTAAAAGATAACCCCATAGTAATACCCTCTAGTTTGACATGGCCCATAGTTCTTACAGAACACAATAAAACGCACTGGGGAGCTGGCACACTGCATAAGAGCCTGAGTCAGACATTAGTGGGACGATATGATAAAACAAGTAACTCAACAATGTAGCATTTGCTTACACAATAACCCCAATACCAAGGATAGAATAAAATTTGGAATAATCGGTAAAGGAAATTATTCGGGGCAACAGTGGCAAATTGATTTTTCAGAACTCCCTAGAAAAGGGGGGTATCATTATTTACTGGTTCTGACTGACACGTTTTCAGGAAGGCCTGAAGCCTTTCCCTGTCGAACAAACAAAGCAAGAGAAGTGGTTAAAGTCTTGTTAAATGAAATAATACCATGCTTTGGGATTCTAGTAGCAATGTCTTCTGATAGAGTTTCACTGTTGCGAGGACATTTGTTGTCGACGGAAGGAAGACACAGACGCTCAATATGAGTGATCAGTGAACTTCGATTTATTGGATAGCTCAGTCGTCTTTTATCTAATTCAATATAATTAGCTCATACATATTGCAAAAGCTAAGCTCATGATTGGTTAGTACATTTCTCTATTTTATCAGCTAGTTTCTCACTCCCATCAACCGAAATAACACAGTTAGTACTTTCCCAGACCACCAACAGATATCATGTCCTTGTACCTGAAACCTCCCTGAAACCTCCCTGAAACCTCCCTGAAACCTCCCAGATTTTACGTACTTTCTCAGACTCATATGAGCTGCGTTCGATACTTTGTTAGCTCGCGACCTCCTAGTTGCTCAACATTCACATGACCTACTTCACTTAACCATTCCTCCACAATTCCCCTGTTTTTATTTTGGGCTACAAACACCTTCTCTGTGAGTTGTTCTAGTTTCCTAGATAAGCAGCTAAAGACTACCCGTGCAGCAATTATAATCAATACAATTATAAGCAAAAGGCGAAGTCCCTCTTTGATTAAGTAAAAAACCCATCCCCCTACATTTCCAAAGACAGATTTAAGCCAATCATCAAACCAATTATTTTGTATCGTAATTTTTTTGTGTATGATCCCTTAACCATTTCAATTGATTGTGAATTGATTGCCCATGATCAGAGAGATTAAAGCAACACATTCCTTCTACATCTTCACACCCATGTCCTTGAGCTAATAACAAGGAATCAATAGCGGCCCTATTTTGTAACACAGCATGCCTAGGACTATCCATATCTTGTGCCATTTCAGTAATAATCTCAGTTGTTACATTTGATTGTTTAACAGCCCAACAAGCAAGCTTATTAATGCTAGTCAAAGCATGTGCAGTTCCTGCAGTCAGAAAAAGATCCATTAAGCAGAGTAATACTGGCAGAATATGGTGCTAACATTTCACTCAGTTCCTTTGGATCCCCTATTGGGACCCCAAACAAGCATGTTCTAAAAGGATACATAACATAACACAACTATACAACTTAACCCTAATAAAACTACAATTACTGTAAGCACTTAATGGTAACACAATTAATAGTAAGTAACACAACTTAATAGTAACACACTTAAACCTAATCACTTGATGGTGATCGAAGGCTGTTCTTGACAGTTGTCGAGGTGTCACAACCCACGTCGTTGTCAGAATAATTATCAGGAACCTCTTCATGGTTGTCTTCGGCGTGTGCAGATTCTAAAGCTGCTTCAGTCCACTTTGCAGTGATCCACTGGGTACCTGTTTCCTTAAGTTTCTCCAAGTGGCTACTTCACACAATGACTCCATACTTGTGAAACATGATTTTGCTCGACCAGTACTAATTTCCTATGATTTCAGCCTGTACTATGGCAATAAATGCGCTCTCACTAACACAGTACACAGCACACTCACACCCAGAGCACACTTGCACACTCAGAGCACACTTGCACACTCAGAGCACAATTGTATACTCAGAGGCCTCTTGCACATCTCACTCTCAATCATACCACAACCTCAATTATACCACAAGAATATAATTTAGAATGATAAGCAAACAATACGTGCAGCCAATATAATTTAGAATCATAACCAAACAAACAAGTATTGTCTCTCATTGTGTTCCTCCTGAAGTGACTTGCAACACTTTGTTTTAAAACCTTACCTTTACACAAATACTTTCAACACAAAATACCTGGACATTTAAGAATAACACATACAATTATTAACACTCCAGTTAGTATTCCTTTTGCATTGCAAGGTAAACCTCTTATAAAAAGAATGCCAGAGAGAAGCAGCACAGCTGCCGCTGCTTCCATGGTTACGTCAGACAGGCTGCAGGGTCCTGATGTCCGTCCCTCTGCTCTGTGTCGACTCGCCTCACGGTGAGGGTCGGCTGCCGTTCGATTCCGCGGAAATCCGAGTGCAGCGCTGCTCGTGGCGGTGACTGAGGGGGTGGGGGAGGCTCCCATTGCCCCGTAGCCCCCTGAGGCAGCGTTACCGTTCTCACTGAATGCAGCAGTGGGCAATCCCCAGCTCCAGCACTTCCCGGCAATCCCAGTCGCTCTGTAGCGGTAGCAGCAACTCTCTGCTCAGCCTGATGTATAACTAAGGCGTTAGTGACTGCTCTCCAAGGCTTCAATAATTTTTTAGCAGCCTTATTTTCATCAAACAATTTGTCCCCAAATTTACGCCACTCTGTTTGTTCAAAAACTGTATCAGGATTGATAAAACAACCCTTAGCTACCCCATATGCTAATAATCCTGGTAAATCCTTTTTGCAGTCTATAAGCTGTGTGCTCCGCTTTTCTAAAAAGCATTTGAGCAAATCATACGCCGCTTGTCTCTCCATACCTTTATATACGTCGGTACCGTTGCAGCCTTTGCAAAGACCTCGGCGACGCTTTCCGGCGGGACCCTCTATAGGCTCATCCCGGGTGCGAGGACTCCCTTTCCGAGCTGCGGGTGCGGGTGTGGGTATTCCAGGTTTCTTTTCCATTCACCTTTCAGGCCTCGGGTGCGGGGATTCAGCAATTTGTAATCATTTTCACCTCCTGAGCTGCGTTGCAGGACCGGTCCTCGTATTCCGTCCAACCGTGGCTCGCAGGTACAATTCCAGCGCAGGTTCAACTCCAGCGAAGTCCCTGTTCCTGTATTGCAGGTCCCTGTTCCCGTTCAGATTTGTCCCTGTTCGGGCGCCATTTGTTGCGAGGACATTTGTTGTCGACGGAAGGAAGACGCAGACGCTCAATATGAGTGATCAGTGAACTTCGATTTATTGGATAGCTCAGTCGTCTTTTATCTAATTCAATATAATTAGCTCATACATATTGCAAAAGCTAAGCTCATGATTGGTTAGTACATTTCTCTACTTTAATTGTGGAGGAATGGTTAAGTGAAGTAGGTCATGTGAATGTTGAGCAACTAGGAGGTCGCGAGCTAACAAAGTATCGAACGCAGCTCATATGAGTCTGAGAAAGTATGTAAAATCTGGGAGGTTTCAGGGAGGTTTCAGGGAGGTTTCAGGGAGGTTTCAGGTACAAGGACATGATATCTGTTGGTGGTCTGGGAAAGTACTAACTGTGTTATTTCGGTTGATGGGAGTGAGAAACTAGCTGATAAAATAGAGAAATGTACTAACCAATCATGAGCTTAGCTTTTGCAATATGTATGAGCTAATTATATTGAATTAGATAAAAGACGACTGAGCTATCCAATAAATCGAAATCCACTGATCACTCATATTGAGCGTCTGTGTCTTCCTTCCGTCGACAACAAACGTCCTCGCAACATTTCACATTTTTGTGCACAAGTGGTAGAACAGATAAGTAAGATTCTAAAGATAGATTGGCAACTGCATACTCCTTATAGACCACAGGCAAGTGGACAGGTAGAAAAAATGAACCATTTAATTAAACAATAAATAGCTAAAATTGGATAAGAAGCTAATTTGTCATGGCCTCAATCCCTCCCTTTAGCATTACTTGGAATTAGAGTTAAACCTAGAATAAAAGGAAATTTGAGTCCCTTCAAAATCTTATATGGAAGGCCATAGCAATTTCTATTTAGTGGAGAGGACCTAACGCAGTTAGGATCAGAATATTTATATGCTTATATAACTGAACTTCAGAAACAATTAAATAAAGTACATACATTTGTTTTAGGGACCAGGGCTAGAGGGTTGGATCAACCAATCCACCCCTTTAAGCTCAGGGATTATATATATATAAAGACTTTTTCAGGACAACCCCTGCAGGAAAAATGGAAGGAAAGTGGATGGGAGCATACCAAGTATTACTGACAACACACACCGCCATTAAGATTAAGAAGCAAGCAGCTTGGATCCACAATTCAAGGGTGAAGAAGGCCCCGGCGAGGATATGGACCACCACTCCAATTGGACCAACAAAATTACTGTTTTCCAGATCCTAATGATTGCAGGGGTGCGGTTCTCGGATTTGGGGTGGGCAACTTGGGATGAGAACTTACACCTGACCTTAATACAAACAATTTCTCAAGTAACTAATAAGACGAACAGTTGGGTATGCACCCATCTGCCACAGCATGGGAATAAGGGTGTATCGTAACCCTAACCCAAACCCTAACCCTAACCCTTACCCCAACCCTTACCCTGACCCTTACATTAACCCTAACCCTTACCCTAACCCTAACCCTAACCCTAACCCTAACCCTAACCCTAACCCTAACCCAAACCCTTACTCTAACCCTAAGCCTTATCCTAAACCTTAAACTTAATCTTATCTTTAACCTTACCCTTAAACTAATACATACCCTTACGTTTCCCTCATCATAACCCTAAAATTAACCGTAACCATTACCCTAACACTTATCCTTACCTAACCCTAACCCTTACTCTAACTTTTACCCTGAGCCAGAACCTTAGACTTCCCCTACCCCTTCCCCTTACTAATACCGTTACCCTAATCCTTACCCTTACACTCACGGTTACCATTAACCTTACCCTTACCCTAACACTTACCCTTACCCTATCCCTTACACTTATCCTTATCCATACAACTTCCGCTTACCCTAACACTTAACCTTAACCTAACCCTAACCCTAAACCTTACCTGAACCCTTACCCTGACCCTTACATTAACCCTTACCCTAAAACCTACACTTAACCTTAACCTTACCCTTAACCTTAACCTAATACTTACCCTTACTTTTCCCTCAGCCTAACCCTAAAATTAACCCTAACCATTACCCCAA
The DNA here is from genome assembly GCA_026413565.1 of Aythya baeri. Taxonomy (NCBI): domain Eukaryota; kingdom Metazoa; phylum Chordata; class Aves; order Anseriformes; family Anatidae; genus Aythya; species Aythya baeri. The sequence continues at coordinate 6,263,251 of CM048636.1, forward strand.
CACTTACCCTTACCCTAACCCTTACCCTTACCATAACCCATACTCTAACACATACTTCTACCCGTACCCGTACCCTTACGGTAACCCTTACCCTTACGGTAACCCTTACACTTATCGTAACCCTTACCCTTACCGTTACCGTTACCGTGGCCCTTACCCTTACCCTTACCCTTACCCATACCCTTATTATTCTTACCCTTTCCCGAACCCTTACCTTTACACTTACGGTTACCATTAACCTTACCCTTACCCTAACACTTATCCTTAACCTAACCCTTACCCTAAACCTTACCCCAACCCTTACCCTGACCCTTACATTAACCCTAACCCTTACCCTAAAACTTACACTTACTCTTAACCTTAACCTTACCCTTAACATTAACCTAATACTTATGCATACGTTTTCCTGACTTTAACCCTAAAACTAACCCTAACCATTACCCTAACACTTAACCTTACCCTAACCCTAACCCTAACCCTTTCTCTTACCCTTACCCTGACCTGTACCCTTACACTTACCCTTACCCTTATACTCACCCTAATTCTTACCCATACCCTAACACATATTTGTACCCTTAACCTTACCGTTACCCTTAACCTTACCCTCACCCTTACACTATCCGTTACCCTTACGCTTACCCTTAACATAAACCTTACCCTTGACCTTACCCTTACCATAAGCCATACAACAACACTTACATGTACACTTACGCTTGCACTTACCCTAGCAATTACTCGTACAATTACCCTTAACCTTACTATTAAGCTAACCCTAAACCTTACCCTTATCCTAACACTTACCCTTATCCTAAACCTTACCCTTTCTGCTACACTTACCCTTTGCCTAATTCTAAACCTTACCCGAACCCTCACCCTTACCTAAATCTAACTAAAATCTAACCATTACCCTAACCCCTCACCCTTAGAATATACATATTTTTACCCTTTACCTAAACCTTTACCCCAACCCTTACCTTGACCCTTACATTAACCCTAATCCTTACACGAAACCTTACACTTACTCTTAACCTTAAACTTAGCTGTAACCTAATACTTACTCTTACGTTTCCCTCACCCTAACCCTAAAATTAACCCTAACCATTACCCTAACACTTACCCTTACCCTAACCCTTACTCAAACCCTTACAATGACCCGTACTTTTACACATACCCTTACACTTACCCTTACTCTTAAACTTACACTAACCCTTACCCTTAACTAAATCTAACCCTTACACTAAACATCATCCTTACCCTTACCATTATCCCTTCTCTTACCCTTATCCTAAACATTTCCCAAACCCTTACCCTTACATTAAACCTAACCCTTACCATAACTCTTAACCTTATCCTTAAACTTAACCTAATACTTACCCTTCCGTTTCCCTCACCCTAAACCTAAAATTAGCCTAACCATTACCCTAACACTTACCCTTACTCTAACCCTTATCCTCAACTTAAGTGTAAGTGTTAGGATAACGGTAACCTTAAGGGTGACCCTTAAGCTTATCCTTAATGTTTATGGTTAGGTTAAGGGTAATTGTACGAGTAATTACTAGGATAAGTGTAAGCATAAGTGTACATGTAAGTGTTGATGTATGGCTTATGGTAAGGGTAAGGTTTATGTTAAGAGAAAGCGTAAGAGTAATGGATAGAATAAGGGTAAGTGTAACGGTTAAGTGTTAGGGTAATGGTTAGGGTTAATTTTAGGATTAGGGTGAGAAAAATGTAAGGTTAAGTACTAGCTTAAGGTTAAGTGTAAGGTTAAGGTTAAGATTAAGTGTAAGGTTTAGGTTAAGGGTAAGGCTTCAGGGAAGGGGTAAAGTTCAGGGAAAGGTTTGGGGTAAGGTTTAGGGTTAGGTTCAGCTTAAGGGGAAGGGTTGGTGTAAGGTTAAGGGTATGGATAAGGATAAGGGTAAGGGTAAGGGTTAGCGTAAGAGTAAGATTAATGGTAAGGTTTATGTTAAGGGTAAGCGTAAGGGTAACGGATAGAGTAAGGGTAAGGGTACAAATATGTGTTAGGGTATGGGTTATGGTATGGGTAAGAGTTTGGGTAATGTAAGGGTAAGGGTGAGTGTAAGGGTATGGGTCAGGGTAAGGGTAAGAGTAAGGGTTAGGGTTAGGGTAAGGGTAAGTGTTAGAATAATGGTTAGGGTTAATTTTAGGGTTAGGGTGAGGGAAACGTAAGGGTAAGTATAGGGTTAAGGTAAGGGTAAGTGTAAAGTTTAGATTTAGGCTAAGGGTAAGTGTAGCAGAAAGGGTAAGGTTTACTGTAAGGTTTAAGGTTTCGGCTTAGGTTAAGGGTAAGGGTAAGAGTAAGGGTAATTGTACGAGTAATTGCTAGGGTAAGTGTAAGCGTAAGTGTACATGTAAGTGTTGTTGTATGGCTTATGGTATGGTAAGGTCAAGGGTAAGGTTTATGTTAAGGGTAAGCGTAAGGGTAAGGGATAGAGTAAGGGTAAGGGTAAGGTTAAGGGTAACGGTAAGGTTAAGGGTACAAATATGTGTTAGGGTATGGGTTATGGTATGGGTGAGAATTAGGGTGAGTATAAGGGTAAGGGTAAGTGTAAGGGTACAGGTCAGGGTAAGGGTTAGAGTAAGGGTTAGGGTTAGGGTTAGGGTAAGGTTAAGTGTTAGGGTAATGGTTAGGGTTAGTTTTAGGGTTAAAGTCAGGAAAACGTATGCGTAAGTATTAGGTGAATGTTAAGGGTAAGGTTAAGGTTAAGAGTAAGTGTAAGATTTAGGGTAAGGGTTAGGGTTAATGTAAGGGTCAGGGTAAGGGTTGGGGTAAGGTTTAGGGTAAGGGTTAGGTTAAGGATAAGTGTTAGGGTAAGGGTAAGGTTAATGGTAACCGTAAGTGTAAAGGTAAGGGTTCGGGAAAGGGTAAGAATAAGGGTATGGGTAATGGTAAGGGTGAGGGTTAGGCTAAGGGTAAGTGTAAGGTTTAGATTTACGCTAAGGGTAAATGTAGCAGAAAGGGTAAGGTTTACGGTAAGGGTAAGTGTTAGGATAAGGGTAAGCTTTAAGGTTAGGTTAAGGGTAAGGTATAGGGTAAGGGTAAGAGTAAGGGTAAGGGTAAGGGTAAGGGTAAGGGTAAGGGCAACGGTAACGGTAACAGTAAGGGTAAGTGTTACGGTAAGGGTAAGGGTTACCGTAAGGGTACGGGTACGGGTAGAGGTATGTGTTAGAGTATGGGTTATGGTAAGGGTAAGGGTTAGGGTAAGGGTAAGTGTTGGAGTAATGGTTAGAGTTAATTTTAGGGTTAGGGTGCGGGAAACGTAAGGGTAAGTATTAGGTTAAGGTTAAGGGTAAGGTTAAGGTTAAGTGTAAGTTTTAGGGTAAGGGTTAATGTAAGGGTCAGGGTAAGGGTTCAGGTAAGGTTTAGGGTTAGGGTTAGGTTAAGGTTAAGTGTTAGGGTAAGCGTAAGTTGTATGGATAAGGATAAGTGTAAGGGATAGGGTAAGGGTAAGTGTTAGGGTAAGGGTAAGATTAATGGTAACCGTAAGTGTTAGGGTAAGGGTAAGAGTAAGGGGAAGGGGAAGGGGAAGTCTAAGGGTCCGGGTCAGGGTAAAAGTTAGAGTAAGGGTTAGGGTTAGGGTTCGGTAAGGATAAGTGTTAGGGTAATGGTTACGGTTAATTTTAGGGTTATGATGAGGGAAACGTAAGGGTATGTATTAGTTTAAGGGTAAGGTTAAAGTTAAGATTAAGTGTAAGGTTTAGGTTAAGGGTTAAGGTTAGAGTAAGGGTTAGGGTTAGGGTTAGGGTTAGGGTTAGGGTTAGGGTTAGGGTTACGGTTAGGGTTAGGGTTAGGGTTAGGGTTAGGGTTAGGGTTAGGGTTAGGGTTAGGGTAAAAGTAAGTATAATGGTAAGGGTAAGAGTGAAGGTTAGGGTAATGGTTAGATTTAGGTAAGGGTGAGGGTTAGGGTAAGATTTAGAATTAGGCAAAGGGTAAGTGTAGCAGAAAGGGTAAGGTTTAGGATAAGGGTAAGTGTTAGGATAAGGGTAAGGTTTAGGGTTAGCTTAATAGTAAGGTTAAGGGTAATTGTACGAGTAATTGCTAGGGTAAGTACAAGCGTAAGTGCACATGTAAGTGTTGTTGTATGGCTTATGATAAGGGTTAGGTTAAGGTTAAGGTTTATGTTAAGTGTAAGTGTAAGGGTAACGGAGACAGTAAAGGTAAGGGTAAGGGTAAGGGGAACGGTTAGGTTAAGGCTACAAGTACGTGTTAGGGTATGGGTTATGCTAAGGGAAAGGCTTAGGGTAAGGGTAAGTGTAAGGGTACGGGTCAGGGTAAGGTTTAGAGTAAGGGTTAGAGTTACGGTTAGGTTTAGGGTAAGGGTAAGTGTTAGGGTAATGGTTAGGGTTAATTTTAGGGTTAGGGTGAGGGAAACGTAAGGGTAAGTATTAGGTTAATGTTAAGGGTAAGGTTACGGTTAAGAGTAAGTGTAAGTTTTAGGGTAAGGGTTAGGGTTAATGTAAGGGTCAGGGTAAGGGCTGGGGTAAGGTTTAGGGTTAGGGTTAGGTTAAGGGTAAGGATTAGGGTAAGGGTAAGGGCATGGATAAGGATAAGTGTAAGTGTTAGGGTAAGGGTAATGTTAAAGGTAACAGTAAGTGTAAGGAGAAGGGTTAGGGTAAGGGTAAGAGAAAGGGTATTGGTAATGATAAGGGTGAGAGTTACAGTAAGGGTAAGATTTAAAGTAATGTTTAGTAAGATTTAAAGTAAGGTTTAGATTTAGGCTAAGGGTAAATGTAGCAGAAAGGGTAAGGTTTACTGTAAGGTTTAAGGTTTCGGCTTAGGTTAAGGGTAAGGGTAAGGGTAAGGGTAATTGTACGAGGAATTGCTAGGGTAAGTGTAAGCGTAAGTGTACATGTAAGTGTTGTTGTATGGCTTATGGTAAGGGTAAGGTCAAAAGTAAGGTTTATGTAAAGAGTAAGCGTAAGGGTAACGGATAGAGTAAGGGTATGGGTAAGGTTAAGGGTAACGGTAAGGTTAAGGGTACAAATATGTGTTAGGGTATGGGTTATGGTATGGGTAAGAATTAGGGTAAGTAAAAGGGTAAGGGTAAGGGTAAGTGTAAGGGTACGTGTCAGGGTAAGGGTTAGAGTAAGGGTTGTTAGGGTTAGGGTAAGGTTAAGTGTTAGGGTAATGGTTAGGATTAGTTTAAGGGTTAAAGTCAGGAAAACGTATGCGTAAGTATTAGGTTAATGTTAAGGGTAAGGTTAAGAGTAAGTGTAAGGTTTAGGGTAAGGGTTAGGGTTAATGTAAGGGTCAGGATAAGGGTTGGGGTACGGTTTAGCGTAAGGGTTAGGTTAAGGATAAGTGTTAGGGTAAGGGTAAGGTTAATGGTAACCATAAGTGTAAAGGTAAGGGTTATGGTAAGGGTAAGAATAAGGGTATGGGTAAGTGTAGCAGAAAGGGTAAGGTTTCCGGTAAGGGTAAGTGTTAGGATAAGGGTAAGGTTTAGGGTTAGGGTAAGGGTAAGGGTAAGGGTAAGGGTAAGGGTAAGGGTAAGGGTAAGGGTAAGGGTAAGGGTAAGGGTAAGGGTAAGGGTAAGGGCCACGGTAACGGTAACGGTAAGGGTAAGGGTTACGGTAAGGGTAAGAGTTACCGTAAGGGTACGGGTACGGGTAGAAGTATGTGTTAGAGTATGGGTTATGGTAAGGGTAAGGGTTAGGGTAAGGGTAAGTGTTGGGGTAATGGTTAGGGTTAATTTTAGGGTTAGGGTGAGGGAAAAGTAAGGGTAAGTATTAGGTTAAGGTTAAGGGTAAGGTTAAGGTTAAGTGTAAGTTTTAGGGTAAGGGTTAATGTAAGGGTCAGAGTAAGGGTTCAGGTAAGGTTTAGGGTTAGGGTTAGGTTAAGGTTAAGTGTTAGGGAAAGGGTAAGTTGTATGTATAAGAATAAGTGTAAGGGATAGGGTAAGGGTAAGTGTTAGGGTAAGGGTAAGGTTAATGGTAACTGTAAGTGTAAGGGTAAGGGTTAGGGTAACGGTATTAGTAAGGGGAAGGGGAAGGGCAATTCTAAGGTTCTGGCTCAGGGTAAAAGTTAGAGTAAGGGTTAGGGTTAGGGTTCGGTAAGGATAAGTGTTAGGGTAATGGTTACGGTTAATTTTAGGGTTATGATGAGGGAAACGTAAGGGTATGTATTAGTTTAAGGGTAAGGTTAAAGTTAAGATTAAGTGTAAGGTTTAGGTTAAGGGTTAGGTTTAGAGTAAGGGTTAGGGTTAGGGTTAGGGTTAGGGTTAGGGTTAGGGTTAGGGTTAGGGTTAGGGTTAGGGTTAGGGTTAGGGTTAGGGTTAGGGTTAGGGTTAGGGTTAGGGTTAGGGTTAGGGTTAGGGTAAGGGTTAGGGTTAATGTAAGGTTCAGGGTAATGGTTGGGGTAAGGTTTAGGTTAAGGGTAAAAGTAAGTATAATGGTAAGGGTAAGGGTGAGGCTTAGGGTAATGGTTAGATTTAGGTAAGGGTGAGGGTTAGGGTAAGATTTAGAATTAGGCAAAGGGTAAGTGTAGCAGAAAGGGTAAGGTTTAGGATAAGGGTAAGTGTTAGGATAAGGGTAAGGTTTAGGGTTAGCTTAATAGTAAGGTTAAGGGTAATTGTACGAGTAATTGCTAGGGTAAGTACAAGCGTAAGTGCACATGTAAGTGTTGTTGTATGGCTTATGATAAGGGTTAGGTTAAGGTTAAGGTTTATGTTAAGTGTAAGTGTAAGGCTAACAGAGACAGTAAAGGTAAGGGTAAGGGGAACGGTAAGGTTAAGGCTACAAGTACGTGTTAGGGTATGGGTCATGGTAAGGGAAAGGCTTAGGGTAAGGGTAAGTGTAAGGGTACGGGTCAGGGTAAGGGTTAGAGTAAGGGTTAGAGTTACGGTTAGGGTTAGGGTAAGGGTAAGTGTTAGGGTAATGGTTAGGGTTAATTTTAGGGTTAGGGTGAGGGAAACGTAAGGGTAAGTATTAGGTTAATGTTAAGGGTAAGGTTACGGTTAAGAGTAAGTGTAAGTTTTAGGGTAAGGGTTAGGGTTAATGTAAGGGTCAGGGTAAGGGCTGGGATAAGGTTTAGGGTTAGGGTTAGGTTAAGGGTAAGGATTAGGGTAAGGGTAAGGGCATGGATAAGGATAAGTGTAAGTGTTAGGGTAAGGGTAATGTTAAAGGTAACAGTAAGTGTAAGGAGAAGGGTTAGGGTAAGGGTAAGAGAAAGGGTATTGGTAATGATAAGGGTGAGAGTTACAGTAAGGGTAAGATTTAAAGTAATGTTTAGTAAGATTTAAAGTAAGGTTTAGATTTAGGCTAAGGGTAAATGTAGCAGAAAGGGTAAGGTTTACTGTATGGTTTAGGCTTAGGTTAAGGGTAAGGGTAAGGGTAAGGGTACGGGTAAGGGTAAGGGTAAGGGAAAGGGTAAGGGTAAGGGTAAGGGTAAGGGCAACGGTAACGGTAACAGTAAGGGTAAGTGTTACGGTAAGGGTAAGGGTTACCGTAAGGGTACGGGTACGGGTAGAAGTATGTGTTAGAGTATGGGTTATGGTAAGGGTAAGGGTTAGGGTAAGGGTAAGTGTTGGGGTAATGGTTAGGGTTAATTTTAGGGTTAGGCTGAGGGAAAAGTAAGGGTAAGTATTAGGTTAAGGTTAAGGGTAAGGTTAAGGTTAAGTGTAAGTTTTAGGGTAAGGGTTAATGTAAGGGTCAGGGTAAGGGTTCAGGTAAGGTTTAGGGTTAGGGTTAGGTTAAGGTTAAGTGTTAGGGTAAGCGGAAGTTGTATGGATAAGTATAAGTGTAAGGGATAGGGTAAGAGTAAGTATTAGGGTAAGGGTAAGGTTAATGGTAACCGTAAGTGTAAGGGTAAGGGTTAGGGTAAGGGGAAGCGTAAGGGGAAGGGTAAGGGGAAGTCTAAGGTTACGGGTCAGGGTTTAAAGTTAGATTAAGGGTTAGGGTTAGGGTTAGGTAAGGATAAGTGTTAGGGTAATGGTTATGGTTAATTTTAGGGTTATGATGAGGGAAACGTAAGGGTATGTATTAGTTTAAGGGTAAGGTTAAAGTTAAGATTAAGTGTAAGGTTAAAGTTAAGATTAAGTGTAAGGTTTAGGTTAAGGGTTAGGGTTAGAGTAAGGGTTAGGGTTAGGGTTAGGGTTAGGGTAAGGGTTAGGGTTAATGTAAGGGTCAGGGTAAGGGTTGGGGTAAGGTTTAGGTTAAGGGTAAAAGTAAGTATAATGGTAAGGGTAAGGGTGAGGGCTAGCGTAATGGTTAGATTTAAGCAAGGGTGAGGGTTAGGGTAAGGTTTAGAATTAGGCAAAGGGTAAGTGTAGCAGAAAGGGTAAGGTTTAGGATAAGGGTAAGTGTTAGGATAAGGGTAAGGTTTAGGGTTAGCTTAATAGTAAGGTTAAGGGTAATTGTACGAGTAATTGCTAGGGTAAGTGCAAGCGTAAGTGTACATGTAAGAGTTGTTGTATGCCTTATGATAAGGGTTAGGTTAAGGTTAAGGTTTATGTTAAGTGTAAGTGTAAGGCTAACAGAGACAGTAAAGGTAAGGGTAAGGGGAACGGTAAGGTTAAGGCTACAAGTACGTGTTAGGGTATGGGTCATGGTAAGGGAAAGGCTTAGGGTAAGGGTAAGTGTAAGGGTACGGGTCAGGGTAAGGGTTACAGTAAGGGTTAGAGTTACGGTTAGGTTTAGGGTAAGGGTAAGAGTTAGGGTAATGGTTAGGGTTAATTTTAGGACTTAGGGTGAGGGAAACGTAAGGGTAAGTGTTAGGGTAATGGTTAAGGGTAAGGTTAAGGTTAAGAGTAAGTGTAAGCTTTAGGGTAAGGGTTAGGGTTAATGTAAGGGTCAGGGTAAAGGCTGGGATAAGGTTTAGGGTTAGGGTTAGGTTAAGGGTAAAGATTAGGGTAAGGGTAAGGGCATGGATAAGGATAAGTGTAAATGTTAGGGTAAGGGTAATGTTAAAGGTAACAGTAAGTGTAAGGAGAAGGGTTAGGGTAAGGGTAAGAGTAAGGGTATTGGTAATGATAAGGGTGAGGGTTACAGTAGGGGTAAGTGTAAGGTTTAGATTTAGGCTAAGGGTAAGTGTAGCAGAAAGGGTAAGGTTTACTGTAAGGTTTAGGCTTAGGTTAAGGGTAAGGGTAAGGGTAATTGTACGAGTAATTTTAGGGTTAGGTTAAGGTTAAATGTTAGGGTAATGGGTAGGGTAAATTTAAGGGTTAAAGTCAGGAAAACATATGCGTAAGTATTAGGTTAATGTTAAGAGTAAAGTTAATGTTAAGAGTAAGTGTAAGGTTTAGGGTAAGGGTTAGCGTTAATGTAAGGGTCAGGGTAAGGGTTGGGGTAAGGTTTAGGTTAAGGGTTAATGTAAGCATTATGATAAGTGTAAGGGTGAGTGTAGGGTAAGGTTTAGAATTAGGCAAAGAGTAAGTGTAGCAGAAAGGGTAAGGATTACGGTAAGGGTAAGTGCTAGGATAAGTGTAAGGTTGAGGATTAGGTTAAGGGTAAGGGTAATGGTTTGGTAAGGGTAAGGGTAAGGTTAATTGTACGAGTAGTTGCCAGGGTAAGTGGAAACGTAAGTGAACATGTAAGTGTTGTTCTATGGCTTATGGTAAGGGTAAGGTTAAGAGTAAGTTTTATGTTAAGGATAAGCGTAAGAGTAACAAATAGAGTAAGGGTAAGGGTAACAGTAAGGTTAAGGGTAGAAGTATGTGTTAGAGTATGGGCTATGGTAAGGGTAAGGGTAGAGTAAGAGTAAGGGTAAGGGTATCTGTAAGCGTATGGTTCATTGTAAGGGTTACAGTAAGGGTTAGGGTAAGGGTAAGTGTTAGGGTAATGGTTAGGGTTAATTTTAGGGTTAGGGTGAGGGAAACGTAAGGGTAAGTATTAGATTACAGCTAAGGTTAAGGTTAAGAGTAAGTGTAAGATTTAGGGTAAGGGTTTGGGTTAATGTAAGGGTCAGGGTAAGGGTTGGGGTAAGGTTTAGGGTAAGGGTTAGGTTAAGGATAAGCGTTAGGGTAAGGGTAAGGTTAATGGTAACCGTAAGTGTAAAGGTAAGGGTTAGGGTAAGGGTAAGAATAAGAGTATGGGTAAGGGTAAGGGTGAGGGTTAGGCTAAGGGTAAGTGTAGCAGAAAGGGTAAGGTTTACTGTAAGGTTTAAGGTTTCGGCTTCGGTTAAGGGTAAGGGTAAGGGTAATTGTACGAGGAATTCCTAGGGTAAGTGTAAGCGTAAGTGTACATGTAAGTGTACATGTAAGTGTTGTTGTATGGCTTATGGTAAGGGTAAGGTCAAGGGTAAGGTTTATATTAAGGGTAAGCGTAAGGGTAACGGATAGAGTAAGGGTAAGGGTAAGGTTAAGGGTAACGGTAAGGTTAAGGGTACAAATATGTGTTAGGGTATGGGTTATGGTATGGGTAAGAATTAGGGTAAGTATAAGGGTAAGGGTAAGTGTAAGGGTACAGGTCAGGGTAAGGGTTAGAGTAAGGGTTAGGGTTAGGGTTAGGGTAAGGTTAAGTGTTAGGGTAATGGTTAGGGTTAGTTTTAGGGTTAAAGTCAGGAAAACGTATGCGTAAGTATTAGGTTAATGTTAAGGGTAATGTTAAGGTTAAGAGTAAGTGTAAGGTTTAGGGTAAGGGTTAGGGTTAATGTAAGGGTCAGGGTAAGGGTTGGGGTAAGGGTTAGGTTAAGGATAAGTGTTAGGGTAAGGGTAAGGTTAATGGTAACCGTAAGTGTAAAGGTAAGGGTTCGGGAAAGGGTAAGAATAAGGGTATGGGTAAGGGTAGGGGTGAGGGTTAGGCTAAGGGTAAGTGTAAGGTTTAGATTTAGGCTAAGGGTAAGTGTAGCAGAAAGGGTAAGGTTTACGGTAAGGGTAAGTGTTAGGATAAGGGTAAGGTTTAGGGTTAGGATAAGGGTAAGGGTAAGGGTAAGGGTACGGGTAAGGGTAAGGGTAAGGGTAAGGGTAAGGGTAAGGGTAAGGGTAAGGGTAAGGGTAAGGGTAAGGGTAAGGGTAAGGGTAAGGGTAAGGGTAAGGGTAAGGGTAAGGGTAAGGGTAAGGGTAAGGGTAAGGGTAAGGGTAAGGGTAAGGGTAAGGGCCACGGTAACGGTAAGGGTTACGGTAAGGGTAAGAGTTACCGTAAGGGTACGGGTACGGGTAGAAGTATGTGTTAGAGTATGGGTTATGGTAAGGGTAAGGGTTAGTGTAAGGGTAAGTGTTGGGGTAATGGTTAGGGTTAATTTTAGGGTTAGGGTGAGGGAAAAGTAAGGGTAAGTATTAGGTTAAGGTTAAGGGTAAGGTTAAGGTTAAGTGTAAGTTTTAGGGTAAGGGTTAATGTAAGGGTCAGAGTAAGGGTTCAGGTAAGGTTTAGGGTTAGGGTTAGGTTAAGGTTAAGTGTTAGGGAAAGCGTAATTTGTATGGATAAGATAAGTGTAAGGGATAGGGTAAGGGTAAGTGTTAGGGTAAGGGTAATGTTAATGGTAACTGTAAGTGTAAGGGTAAGGGTTATGGTAACGGTATTAGTAAGGGGAAGGGGAAGGGCAAATCTAAGGTTCTGGCTCAGGGTAAAAGTTAGAGTAAGGTTTAGGGTTAGGTAAGTATAAGTGTTAGGGTAATGGTTACGGTTAATTTTAGGGTTATAATGAGGGAAACGTAAGGGTATGTATTAGTTTAAGGGTAAGGTTAAAGATAAGATTAAGTGTAAGGTTTAGGTTAAGGGTTAGGTTTAGAGTAAGGGTTAGGGTTAGGGTTAGGGTTAGGGTTAGGGTTAGGGTTAGGGTTAGGGTTAGGGTTAGGGTTAGGGTTAGGGTTAGGGTTAGGGTTAGGGTTAGGGTTAGGGTTAGGGTTAGGGTTAGGGTAAGGGTTAGGGTTAATGTAAGGTTCAGGGTAATGGTTGGGGTAAGGTTTAGGTTAAGGGTAAAAGTAAGTATAATGGTAAGGGTAAGGGTGAGGCTTAGGGTAATGGTTAGATTTAGGTAAGGGTGAGGGTTAGGGTAAGATTTAGAATTAGGCAAACGGTAAGTGCAGCAGAAAGGGTAAGGTTTAGGATAAGGGTAAGTGCTTTCATAAGGGTAAGGTTTAGGGTTAGCTTAATAGTAAGGTTAAGGGTAATTGTACGAGTAATTGCTAGGGTAAGTACAAGCGTAAATTTACATGTAAGTGTTGTTGTATGGCTTATGATAAGGGTTAGGTTAAGGTTAAGGTTTATGTTAAGTGTAAGTGTAAGGCTAACAGAGACAGTAAAGGTAAGGGTAAGGGGAACGGTAAGGTTAAGGCTACAAGTACGTGTTAGGGTATGGGTTATGGTAAGGGTAAGGGTAAGGGTAAGTGTAAGGTTATGGGTCAGGGTAAGGTTTAGAGTAAGGGTTAGAGTTACGTTTAGGGTTAGGATAAGGGTAAGTGTTAGGGTAATGGTTAGGGTTAATTTTAGGGTTAGGTTGAGGGAAACGTAAGGGTAAGTGTTAGGGTAATGGTTAAGGGTAAGGTTACGGTTAAGAGTAAGTGTAAGTTTTAGGGTAAGGGTTAGGGTTAATGTAAGGGTCAGGGTAAGGGCTGGGATAAGGTTTAGGGTTAGGGTTAGGTTAAGGGTAAAGATTAGGCTAAGGGTAAGTGTAAGGTTTAGATTTAGGCTAAGGGTAAGTGTAGCAGAAAGGGTAAGGTTTACTGTATGGTTTAGGCTTAGGTTAAGGGTAAGGGTAAGCGTAAGGGTAATTGTACGAGTAATTTTAGGGTTAGGGTAAGGTTAAGTGTTAGGGTAATGGTTAGGGTTAATTTTAGGGTTAGGGTGAGGGAAACGTAAGGGTAAGTATTAGTTTACAGCTAAGGTTAAGGTTAAGAGTAAGTGTAAGGTTTAGGGTAAGGGTTAGGGTTAATGTAAGGGTCAGGGTAAGGGTTGGGGTAAGGTTTAGGGTAAGGGTTAGGTTAAGGATAAGCGTTAGGGTAAGGGTAAGGTTAATGGTAACCGTAAGTGTAAAGGTAAGGGTTAGGGTAAGGGTAAGAATAAGAGTATGGGTAAGGGTAAGGGTGAGGGTTAGGCTAAGGGTAAGTGTAGCAGAAAGGGTAAGGTTTACTGTAAGGTTTAAGGTTTCGGCTTCGGTTAAGGGTAAGGGTAAGGGTAATTGTACGAGGAATTCCTAGGGTAAGTGTAAGCGTAAGTGTACATGTAAGTGTACATGTAAGTGTTGTTGCATGGCTTATGGTAAGGGTAAGGTCAAGGGTAAGGTTTATATTAAGGGTAAGCGTAAGGGTAACAGATAGAGTAAGGGTAAGGGTAAGGTTAAGGGTAACGGTAAGGTTAAGGGTACAAATATGTGTTAGGGTATGGGCTATGGTATGGGTAAGAATTAGGGTAAGTATAAGGGTAAGGGTAAGTGTAAGGGTACAGGTCAGGGTAAGGGTTAGAGTAAGGGTTAGGGTTAGGGTTAGGGTAAGGTTAAGTGTTAGGGTAATGGTTAGGGTTAGTTTTAGGGTTAAAGTCAGGAAAACGTATGCGTAAGTATTAGGTTAATGTTAAGGGTAAGGTTAAGGTTAAGAGTAAGTGTAAGGTTTAGGGTAAGGGTTAGGGTTAATGTAAGGGTCAGGGTAAGGGTTGGGGTAAGGGTTAGGTTAAGGATAAGTGTTAGGGTAAGGGTAAGGTTAATGGTAACCGTAAGTGTAAAGGTAAGGGTTCGGGAAAGGGTAAGAATAAGGGTATGGGTAAGGGTAGGGGTGAGGGTTAGGCTAAGGGTAAGTGTAAGGTTTAGATTTAGGCTAAGGGTAAGTGTAGCAGAAAGGGTAAGGTTTACGGTAAGGGTAAGTGTTAGGATAAGGGTAAGGTTTAGGGTTAGGGTAAGGGTAAGGGTAAGGGTAAGGGTAAGGGTAAGGGTAAGGGTAAGGGTAAGGGTAAGGGTAAGGGTAAGGGTAAGGGTAAGGGTAAGGGTAAGGGTAAGGGTAAGGGTAAGGGTAAGGGTAAGGGTAAGGGTAAGGGTAAGGGTAAGGGTAAGGGTAAGGGTAAGGGCCACGGTAACGGTAACGGTAAGGGTAAGGGTTACGGTAAGGGTAAGAGTTACCGTAAGGGTACGGGTACGGGTAGAAGTATGTGTTAGAGTATGGGTTATGGTAAAGGTAAGGGTTAGGGTAAGGGTAAGTGTTGGGGTAATGGTTAGGGTTAATTTTAGGGTTAGGGTGAGGGAAAAGTAAGGGTAAGTATTAGGTTAAGGTTAAGGGTAAGGTTAAGGTTAAGTGTAAGTTTTAGGGTAAGGGTTAATGTAAGGGTCAGAGTAAGGGTTCAGGTAAGGTTTAGGGTTAGGGTTAGGTTAAGGTTAAGTGTTAGGGAAAGCGTAATTTGTATGGATAAGATAAGTGTAAGGGATAGGGTAAGGGTAAGTGTTAGGGTAAGGGTAATGTTAATGGTAACTGTAAGTGTAAGGGTAAGGGTTATGGTAACGGTATTAGTAAGGGGAAGGGGAAGGGCAAGTCTAAGGTTCTGGCTCAGGGTAAAAGTTAGAGTAAGGTTTAGGGTTAGGTAAGTATAAGTGTTAGGGTAATGGTTACGGTTAATTTTAGGGTTATAATGAGGGAAACGTAAGGGTATGTATTAGTTTAAGGGTAAGGTTAAAGATAAGATTAAGTGTAAGGTTTAGGTTAAGGGTTAGGTTTAGAGTAAGGGTTAGGGTTAGGGTTAGGGTTAGGGTTAGGGTTAGGGTTAGGGTTAGGGTTAGGGTTAGGGTAAGGGTTAGGGTTAATGTAAGGTTCAGGGTAATGGTTGGGGTAAGGTTTAGGTTAAGGGTAAAAGTAAGTATAATGGTAAGGGTAAGGGTGAGGCTTAGGGTAATGGTTAGATTTAGGTAAGGGTGAGGGTTAGGGTAAGATTTAGAATTAGGCAAACGGTAAGTGCAGCAGAAAGGGTAAGGTTTAGGATAAGGGTAAGTGCTTTCATAAGGGTAAGGTTTAGGGTTAGCTTAATAGTAAGGTTAAGGGTAATTGTACGAGTAATTGCTAGGGTAAGTCAAGCGTAAATTTACATGTAAGTGTTGTTGTATGGCTTATGATAAGGGTTAGGTTAAGGTTAAGGTTTATGTTAAGTGTAAGTGTAAGGCTAACAGAGACAGTAAAGGTAAGGGTAAGGGGAACGGTAAGGTTAAGGCTACAAGTACGTGTTAGGGTATGGGTTATGGTAAGGGTAAGGGTAAGGGTAAGTGTAAGGTTATGGGTCAGGGTAAGGTTTAGAGTAAGGGTTAGAGTTACGTTTAGGGTTAGGATAAGGGTAAGTGTTAGGGTAATGGTTAGGGTTAATTTTAGGGTTAGGTTGAGGGAAACGTAAGGGTAAGTGTTAGGGTAATGGTTAAGGGTAAGGTTACGGTTAAGAGTAAGTGTAAGTTTTAGGGTAAGGGTTAGGGTTAATGTAAGGGTCAGGGTAAGGGCTGGGATAAGGTTTAGGGTTAGGGTTAGGTTAAGGGTAAAGATTAGGCTAAGGGTAAGTGTAAGGTTTAGATTTAGGCTAAGGGTAAGTGTAGCAGAAAGGGTAAGGTTTACTGTATGGTTTAGGCTTAGGTTAACGGTAAGGGTAAGCGTAAGGGTAATTGTACGAGTAATTTTAGGGTTAGGGTAAGGTTAAGTGTTAGGGTAATGGTTAGGGTTAATTTTAGGGTTAGGGTGAGGGAAACGTAAGGGTAAGTATTAGTTTACAGCTAAGGTTAAGGTTAAGAGTAAGTGTAAGGTTTAGGGTAAGGGTTAGGGTTAATGTAAGGGTCAGGGTAAGGGTTGGGGTAAGGTTTAGGGTAAGGGTTAGGTTAAGGATAAGCGTTAGGGTAAGGGTAAGGTTAATGGTAACCGTAAGTGTAAAGGTAAGGGTTAGGGTAAGGGTAAGAATAAGAGTATGGGTAAGGGTAAGGGTGAGGGTTAGGCTAAGGGTAAGTGTAGCAGAAAGGGTAAGGTTTACTGTAAGGTTTAAGGTTTCGGCTTCGGTTAAGGGTAAGGGTAAGGGTAATTGTACGAGGAATTCCTAGGGTAAGTGTAAGCGTAAGTGTACATGTAAGTGTACATGTAAGTGTTGTTGTATGGCTTATGGTAAGGGTAAGGTCAAGGGTAAGGTTTATATTAAGGGTAAGCGTAAGGGTAACGGATAGAGTAAGGGTAAGTGTAAGGTTAAGGGTAACGGTAAGGTTAAGGGTACAAATATGTGTTAGGGTATGGGTTATGGTATGGGTAAGAATTAGGGTAAGTATAAGGGTAAGTGTAAGGGTACAGGTCAGGGTAAGGGTTAGAGTAAGGGTTAGGGTTAGGGTTAGGGTAAGGTTAAGTGTTAGGGTAATGGTTAGGGTTAGTTTTAGGGTTAAAGTCAGGAAAACGTATGCGTAAGTATTAGGTTAATGTTAAGGGTAAGGTTAAGGTTAAGAGTAAGTGTAAGGTTTAGGGTAAGGGTTAGGGTTAATGTAAGGGTCAGGGTAAGGGTTGGGGTAAGGGTTAGGTTAAGGATAAGTGTTAGGGTAAGGGTAAGGTTAATGGTAACCGTAAGTGTAAAGGTAAGGGTTCGGGAAAGGGTAAGAATAAGGGTATGGGTAAGGGTAAGGGTGAGGGTTAGGCTAAGGGTAAGTGTAAGGTTTAGATTTAGGCTAAGGGTAAGTGTAGCAGAAAGGGTAAGGTTTACGGTAAGGGTAAGTGTTAGGATAAGGGTAAGGTTTAGGGTTAGGGTAAGGGTAAGGGTAAGGGTAAGGGTAAGGGTAAGGGTAAGGGTAAGGGTAAGGGTAAGGGTAAGGGTAAGGGTAAGGGTAAGGGTAAGGGTAAGGGTAAGGGTAAGGGTAAGGGTAAGGGTAAGGGTAAGGGCCACGGTAACGGTAACGGTAAGGGTAAGGGTTACGGTAAGGGTAAGAGTTACCGTAAGGGTACGGGTACGGGTAGAAGTATGTGTTAGAGTATGGGTTATGGTAAAGGTAAGGGTTAGGGTAAGGGTAAGTGTTGGGGTAATGGTTAGGGTTAATTTTAGGGTTAGGGTGAGGGAAAAGTAAGGGTAAGTATTAGGTTAAGGTTAAGGGTAAGGTTAAGGTTAAGTGTAAGTTTTAGGGTAAGGGTTAATGTAAGGGTCAGAGTAAGGGTTCAGGTAAGGTTTAGGGTTAGGGTTAGGTTAAGGTTAAGTGTTAGGGAAAGCGTAATTTGTATGGATAAGATAAGTGTAAGGGATAGGGTAAGGGTAAGTGTTAGGGTAAGGGTAATGTTAATGGTAACTGTAAGTGTAAGGGTAAGGGTTATGGTAACGGTATTAGTAAGGGGAAGGGGAAGGGCAAGTCTAAGGTTCTGGCTCAGGGTAAAAGTTAGAGTAAGGTTTAGGGTTAGGTAAGTATAAGTGTTAGGGTAATGGTTACGGTTAATTTTAGGGTTATAATGAGGGAAACGTAAGGGTATGTATTAGTTTAAGGGTAAGGTTAAAGATAAGATTAAGTGTAAGGTTTAGGTTAAGGGTTAGGTTTAGAGTAAGGGTTAGGGTTAGGGTTAGGGTTAGGGTTAGGGTTAGGGTTAGGGTTAGGGTTAGGGTTAGGGTTAGGGTTAGGGTTAGGGTAAGGGTTAGGGTTAATGTAAGGTTCAGGGTAATGGTTGGGGTAAGGTTTAGGTTAAGGGTAAAAGTAAGTATAATGGTAAGGGTAAGGGTGAGGCTTAGGGTAATGGTTAGATTTAGGTAAGGGTGAGGGTTAGGGTAAGATTTAGAATTAGGCAAACGGTAAGTGCAGCAGAAAGGGTAAGGTTTAGGATAAGGGTAAGTGCTTTCATAAGGGTAAGGTTTAGGGTTAGCTTAATAGTAAGGTTAAGGGTAATTGTACGAGTAATTGCTAGGGTAAGTCAAGCGTAAATTTACATGTAAGTGTTGTTGTATGGCTTATGATAAGGGTTAGGTTAAGGTTAAGGTTTATGTTAAGTGTAAGTGTAAGGCTAACAGAGACAGTAAATGTAAGGGTAAGGGGAACGGTAAGGTTAAGGCTACAAGTACGTGTTAGGGTATGGGTCATGGTAAGGGAAAGGCTTAGGGTAAGGGTAAGTGTAAGGGTACGGGTCAGGGTAAGGGTTAGAGTAAGGGTTAGAGTTACGGTTAGGGTTAGGGTAAGGGTAAGTGTTAGGGTAATGGTTAGGGTTAATTTTAGGGTTAGGTTGAGGGAAACATAAGGGTAAGTGTTAGGGTAATGGTTAAGGGTAAGGTTACGGTTAAGAGTAAGTGTAAGTTTTAGGGTAAGGGTTAGGGTTAATGTAAGGGTCAGGGTAAGGGCTGGGATAAGGTTTAGGGTTAGGGTTAGGTTAAGGGTAAAGATTAGGCTAAGGGTAAGTGTAAGGTTTAGATTTAGGCTAAGGGTAAGTGTAGCAGAAAGGGTAAGGTTTACTGTATGGTTTAGGCTTAGGTTAACGGTAAGGGTAAGCGTAAGGGTAATTGTACGAGTAATTTTAGGGTTAGGGTAAGGTTAAGTGTTAGGGTAATGGTTAGGGTTAATTTTAGGGTTAGGGTGAGGGAAACGTAAGGGTAAGTATTAGTTTACAGCTAAGGTTAAGGTTAAGAGTAAGTGTAAGGTTTAGGGTAAGGGTTAGGGTTAATGTAAGGGTCAGGGTAAGGGTTGGGGTAAGGTTTAGGGTAAGGGTTAGGTTAAGGATAAGCGTTAGGGTAAGGGTAAGGTTAATGGTAACCGTAAGTGTAAAGGTAAGGGTTAGGGTAAGGGTAAGAATAAGAGTATGGGTAAGGGTAAGGGTGAGGGTTAGGCTAAGGGTAAGTGTAGCAGAAAGGGTAAGGTTTACTGTAAGGTTTAAGGTTTCGGCTTCGGTTAAGGGTAAGGGTAAGGGTAATTGTACGAGGAATTCCTAGGGTAAGTGTAAGCGTAAGTGTACATGTAAGTGTACATGTAAGTGTTGTTGTATGGCTTATGGTAAGGGTAAGGTCAAGGGTAAGGTTTATATTAAGGGTAAGCGTAAGGGTAACGGATAGAGTAAGGGTAAGGGTAAGGTTAAGGGTAACGGTAAGGTTAAGGGTACAAATATGTGTTAGGGTATGGGCTATGGTATGGGTAAGAATTAGGGTAAGTATAAGGGTAAGGGTAAGTGTAAGGGTACAGGTCAGGGTAAGGGTTAGAGTAAGGGTTAGGGTTAGGGTTAGGGTAAGGTTAAGTGTTAGGGTAATGGTTAGGGTTAGTTTTAGGGTTAAAGTCAGGAAAACGTATGCGTAAGTATTAGGTTAATGTTAAGGGTAAGGTTAAGGTTAAGAGTAAGTGTAAGGTTTAGGGTAAGGGTTAGGGTTAATGTAAGGGTCAGGGTAAGGGTTGGGGTAAGGGTTAGGTTAAGGATAAGTGTTAGGGTAAGGGTAAGGTTAATGGTAACCGTAAGTGTAAAGGTAAGGGTTCGGGAAAGGGTAAGAATAAGGGTATGGGTAAGGGTAGGGGTGAGGGTTAGGCTAAGGGTAAGTGTAAGGTTTAGATTTAGGCTAAGGGTAAGTGTAGCAGAAAGGGTAAGGTTTACGGTAAGGGTAAGTGTTAGGATAAGGGTAAGGTTTAGGGTTAGGTTAAGGGTAAGGGTTAGGGTAAGGGTAAGGGTAAGGGTAAGGGTAAGGGTAAGGGTAAGGGTAAGGGTAAGGGTAAGGGTAAGGGTAAGGGTAAGGGTAAGGGTAAGGGTAAGGGCCACGGTAACGGTAACGGTAAGGGTAAGGGTTACGGTAAGGGTAAGAGTTACCGTAAGGGTACGAGTACGGGTAGTAGTATGTGTTAGAGTATGGGTTATGGTAAAGGTAAGGGTTAGGGTAAGGGTAAGTGTTGGGGTAATGGTTAGGGTTAATTTTAGGGTTAGGGTGAGGGAAAAGTAAGGGTAAGTATTAGGTTAAGGTTAAGGGTAAGGTTAAGGTTAAGTGTAAGTTTTAGGGTAAGGGTTAATGTAAGGGTCAGAGTAAGGGTTCAGGTAAGGTTTAGGGTTAGGGTTAGGTTAAGGTTAAGTGTTAGGGAAAGCGTAATTTGTATGGATAAGATAAGTGTAAGGGATAGGGTAAGGGTAAGTGTTAGGGTAAGGGTAATGTTAATGGTAACTGTAAGTGTAAGGGTAAGGGTTATGGTAACGGTATTAGTAAGGGGAAGGGGAAGGGCAAGTCTAAGGTTCTGGCTCAGGGTAAAAGTTAGAGTAAGGTTTAGGGTTAGGTAAGTATAAGTGTTAGGGTAATGGTTACGGTTAATTTTAGGGTTATAATGAGGGAAACGTAAGGGTATGTATTAGTTTAAGGGTAAGGTTAAAGATAAGGTTAAGTGTAAGGTTTAGGTTAAGGGTTAGGTTTAGAGTAAGGGTTAGGGTTAGGGTTAGGGTTAGGGTTAGGGTTAGGGTTAGGGTTAGGGTAAGGGTTAGGGTTAATGTAAGGTTCAGGGTAATGGTTGGGGTAAGGTTTAGGTTAAGGGTAAAAGTAAGTATAATGGTAAGGGTAAGGGTGAGGCTTAGGGTAATGGTTAGATTTAGGTAAGGGTGAGGGTTAGGGTAAGATTTAGAATTAGGCAAACGGTAAGTGCAGCAGAAAGGGTAAGGTTTAGGATAAGGGTAAGTGCTTTCATAAGGGTAAGGTTTAGGGTTAGCTTAATAGTAAGGTTAAGGGTAATTGTACGAGTAATTGCTAGGGTAAGTCAAGCGTAAATTTACATGTAAGTGTTGTTGTATGGCTTATGATAAGGGTTAGGTTAAGGTTAAGGTTTATGTTAAGTGTAAGTGTAAGGCTAACAGAGACAGTAAAGGTAAGGGTAAGGGGAACGGTAAGGTTAAGGCTACAAGTACGTGTTAGGGTATGGGTTATGGTAAGGGTAAGGGTAAGGGTAAGTGTAAGGTTATGGGTCAGGGTAAGGTTTAGAGTAAGGGTTAGAGTTACGTTTAGGGTTAGGATAAGGGTAAGTGTTAGGGTAATGGTTAGGGTTAATTTTAGGGTTAGGTTGAGGGAAACGTAAGGGTAAGTGTTAGGGTAATGGTTAAGGGTAAGGTTACGGTTAAGAGTAAGTGTAAGTTTTAGGGTAAGGGTTAGGGTTAATGTAAGGGTCAGGGTAAGGGCTGGGATAAGGTTTAGGGTTAGGGTTAGGTTAAGGGTAAAGATTAGGCTAAGGGTAAGTGTAAGGTTTAGATTTAGGCTAAGGGTAAGTGTAGCAGAAAGGGTAAGGTTTACTGTATGGTTTAGGCTTAGGTTAAGGGTAAGGGTAAGCGTAAGGGTAATTGTACGAGTAATTTTAGGGTTAGGGTAAGGTTAAGTGTTAGGGTAATGGTTAGGGTTAATTTTAGGGTTAGGGTGAGGGAAACGTAAGGGTAAGTATTAGTTTACAGCTAAGGTTAAGGTTAAGAGTAAGTGTAAGGTTTAGGGTAAGGGTTAGGGTTAATGTAAGGGTCAGGGTAAGGGTTGGGGTAAGGTTTAGGGTAAGGGTTAGGTTAAGGATAAGCGTTAGGGTAAGGGTAAGGTTAATGGTAACCGTAAGTGTAAAGGTAAGGGTTAGGGTAAGGGTAAGAATAAGAGTATGGGTAAGGGTAAGGGTGAGGGTTAGGCTAAGGGTAAGTGTAGCAGAAAGGGTAAGGTTTACTGTAAGGTTTAAGGTTTCGGCTTCGGTTAAGGGTAAGGGTAAGGGTAATTGTACGAGGAATTCCTAGGGTAAGTGTAAGCGTAAGTGTACATGTAAGTGTACATGTAAGTGTTGTTGTATGGCTTATGGTAAGGGTAAGGTCAAGGGTAAGGTTTATATTAAGGGTAAGCGTAAGGGTAACAGATAGAGTAAGGGTAAGGGTAAGGTTAAGGGTAACGGTAAGGTTAAGGGTACAAATATGTGTTAGGGTATGGGTTATGGTATGGGTAAGAATTAGGGTAAGTATAAGGGTAAGTGTAAGGGTACAGGTCAGGGTAAGGGTTAGAGTAAGGGTTAGGGTTAGGGTTAGGGTAAGGTTAAGTGTTAGGGTAATGGTTAGGGTTAGTTTTAGGGTTAAAGTCAGGAAAACGTATGTGTAAGTATTAGGTTAATGTTAAGGGTAAGGTTAAGGTTAAGAGTAAGTGTAAGGTTTAGGGTAAGGGTTAGGGTTAATGTAAGGGTCAGGGTAAGGGTTGGGGTAAGGGTTAGGTTAAGGATAAGTGTTAGGGTAAGGGTAAGGTTAATGGTAACCGTAAGTGTAAAGGTAAGGGTTCGGGAAAGGGTAAGAATAAGGGTATGGGTAAGGGTAAGGATGAGGGTTAGGCTAAGGGTAAGTGTAAGGTTTAGATTTAGGCTAAGGGTAAGTGTAGCAGAAAGGGTAAGGTTTACGGTAAGGGTAAGTGTTAGGATAAGGGTAAGGTTTAGGGTTAGGGTAAAAGTAAGGGTAAGGGTAAGGGTAAGGGTAAGGGTAAGGGTAAGGGTAAGGGTAAGGGTAAGGGTAAGGGTAAGGGTAAGGGTAAGGGTAAGGGTAAGGGTAAGGGTAAGGGTAAGGGTAAGGGTAAGGGTAAGGGTAAGGGTAAGGGTAAGGGTAAGGGCCATTTAACGGTAGCAGTAAGGGTAAGGGTTACGGTAAGGGTAAGAGTTACCGTAAGGGTACGGGTACGGGTAGAAGTATGTGTTAGAGTATGGGTTATGGTAAAGGTAAGGGTTAGGGTAAGGGTAAGTGTTGGGGTAATGGTTAGGGTTAATTTTAGGGTTAGGGTGAGGGAAAAGTAAGGGTAAGTATTAGGTTAAGGTTAAGGGTAAGGTTAAGGTTAAGTGTAAGTTTTAGGGTAAGGGTTAATGTAAGGGTCAGAGTAAGGGTTCAGGTAAGGTTTAGGGTTAGGGTTAGGTTAAGGTTAAGTGTTAGGGAAAGCGTAATTTGTATGGATAAGATAAGTGTAAGGGATAGGGTAAGGGTAAGTGTTAGGGTAAGGGTAATGTTAATGGTAACTGTAAGTGTAAGGGTAAGGGTTATGGTAACGGTATTAGTAAGGGGAAGGGGAAGGGCAAGTCTAAGGTTCTGGCTCAGGGTAAAAGTTAGAGTAAGGTTTAGGGTTAGGTAAGTATAAGTGTTAGGGTAATGGTTACGGTTAATTTTAGGGTTATAATGAGGGAAACGTAAGGGTATGTATTAGTTTAAGGGTAAGGTTAAAGATAAGATTAAGTGTAAGGTTTAGGTTAAGGGTTAGGTTTAGAGTAAGGGTTAGGGTTAGGGTTAGGGTTAGGGTTAGGGTTAGGGTTAGGGTTAGGGTTAGGGTTAGGGTTAGGGTTAGGGTTAGGGTAAGGGTTAGGGTTAATGTAAGGTTCAGGGTAATGGTTGGGGTAAGGTTTAGGTTAAGGGTAAAAGTAAGTATAATGGTAAGGGTAAGGGTGAGGCTTAGGGTAATGGTTAGATTTAGGTAAGGGTGAGGGTTAGGGTAAGATTTAGAATTAGGCAAACGGTAAGTGCAGCAGAAAGGGTAAGGTTTAGGATAAGGGTAAGTGCTTTCATAAGGGTAAGGTTTAGGGTTAGCTTAATAGTAAGGTTAAGGGTAATTGTACGAGTAATTGCTAGGGTAAGTCAAGCGTAAATTTACATGTAAGTGTTGTTGTATGGCTTATGATAAGGGTTAGGTTAAGGTTAAGGTTTATGTTAAGTGTAAGTGTAAGGCTAACAGAGACAGTAAAGGTAAGGGTAAGGGGAACGGTAAGGTTAAGGCTACAAGTACGTGTTAGGGTATGGGTTATGGTAAGGGTAAGGGTAAGGGTAAGTGTAAGGTTATGGGTCAGGGTAAGGTTTAGAGTAAGGGTTAGAGTTACGTTTAGGGTTAGGATAAGGGTAAGTGTTAGGGTAATGGTTAGGGTTAATTTTAGGGTTAGGTTGAGGGAAACGTAAGGGTAAGTGTTAGGGTAATGGTTAAGGGTAAGGTTACGGTTAAGAGTAAGTGTAAGTTTTAGGGTAAGGGTTAGGGTTAATGTAAGGGTCAGGGTAAGGGCTGGGATAAGGTTTAGGGTTAGGGTTAGGTTAAGGGTAAAGATTAGGCTAAGGGTAAGTGTAAGGTTTAGATTTAGGCTAAGGGTAAGTGTAGCAGAAAGGGTAAGGTTTACTGTATGGTTTAGGCTTAGGTTAAGGGTAAGGGTAAGCGTAAGGGTAATTGTACGAGTAATTTTAGGGTTAGGGTAAGGTTAAGTGTTAGGGTAATGGTTAGGGTTAATTTTAGGGTTAGGGTGAGGGAAACGTAAGGGTAAGTATTAGTTTACAGCTAAGGTTAAGGTTAAGAGTAAGTGTAAGGTTTAGGGTAAGGGTTAGGGTTAATGTAAGGGTCAGGGTAAGGGTTGGGGTAAGGGTTAGGTTAAGGATAAGTGTTAGGGTAAGGGTAAGGTTAATGGTAACCGTAAGTGTAAAGGTAAGGGTTCGGGAAAGTGTAAGAATAAGGGTATGGGTAAGGGTAGGGGTGAGGGTTAGGCTAAGGGTAAGTGTAAGGTTTAGATTTAGGCTAAGGGTAAGTGTAGCAGAAAGGGTAAGGTTTACGGTAAGGGTAAGTGTTAGGATAAGGGTAAGGTTTAGGGTTAGGATAAGGGTAAGGGTAAGGGTAAGGGTACGGGTAAGGGTAAGGGTAAGGGTAAGGGTACGGGTAAGGGTACGGGTAAGGGTAAGGGTAAGGGTAAGGGTAAGGGTAAGGGTAAGGGTAAGGGTAAGGGTAAGGGTAAGGGCCACGGTAACGGTAACGGTAAGGGTAAGGGTTACGGTAAGGGTAAGAGTTACCGTAAGGGTACGGGTACGGGTAGAAGTATGTGTTAGAGTATGGGTTATGGTAAAGGTAAGGGTTAGGGTAAGGGTAAGTGTTGGGGTAATGGTTAGGGTTAATTTTAGGGTTAGGGTGAGGGAAAAGTAAGGGTAAGTATTAGGTTAAGGTTAAGGGTAAGGTTAAGGTTAAGTGTAAGTTTTAGGGTAAGGGTTAATGTAAGGGTCAGAGTAAGGGTTCAGGTAAGGTTTAGGGTTAGGGTTAGGTTAAGGTTAAGTGTTAGGGAAAGCGTAATTTGTATGGATAAGATAAGTGTAAGGGATAGGGTAAGGGTAAGTGTTAGGGTAAGGGTAATGTTAATGGTAACTGTAAGTGTAAGGGTAAGGGTTATGGTAACGGTATTAGTAAGGGGAAGGGGAAGGGCAAGTCTAAGGTTCTGGCTCAGGGTAAAAGTTAGAGTAAGGTTTAGGGTTAGGTAAGTATAAGTGTTAGGGTAATGGTTACGGTTAATTTTAGGGTTATAATGAGGGAAACGTAAGGGTATGTATTAGTTTAAGGGTAAGGTTAAAGATAAGATTAAGTGTAAGGTTTAGGTTAAGGGTTAGGTTTAGAGTAAGGGTTAGGGTTAGGGTTAGGGTTAGGGTTAGGGTTAGGGTTAGGGTTAGGGTTAGGGTTAGGGTTAGGGTTAGGGTTAGGGTTAGGGTTAGGGTAAGGGTTAGGGTTAATGTAAGGTTCAGGGTAATGGTTGGGGTAAGGTTTAGGTTAAGGGTAAAAGTAAGTATAATGGTAAGGGTAAGGGTGAGGCTTAGGGTAATGGTTAGATTTAGGTAAGGGTGAGGGTTAGGGTAAGATTTAGAATTAGGCAAAGGGTAAGTGTAGCAGAAAGGGTAAGGTTTAGGATATGGGTAAGTGCTTTCATAAGGGTAAGGTTTAGGGTTAGCTTAATAGTAAGGTTAAGGGTAATTGTACGAGTAATTGCTAGGGTAAGTCAAGCGTAAATTTACATGTAAGTGTTGTTGTATGGCTTATGATAAGGGTTAGGTTAAGGTTAAGGTTTATGTTAAGTGTAAGTGTAAGGCTAACAGAGACAGTAAAGGTAAGGGTAAGGGGAACGGTAAGGTTAAGGCTACAAGTACGTGTTAGGGTATGGGTTATGGTATGGGTAAGAATTAGGGTAAGTATAAGGGTAAGGGTAAGTGTAAGGTTATGGGTCAGGGTAAGGTTTAGAGTAAGGGTTAGAGTTACGTTTAGGGTTAGGGTAAGGGTAAGTGTTAGGGTAATGGTTAGGGTTAATTTTAGGGTTAGGTTGAGGGAAACGTAAGGGTAAGTGTTAGGGTAATGGTTAAGGGTAAGGTTACGGTTAAGAGTAAGTGTAAGTTTTAGGGTAAGGGTTAGGGTTAATGTAAGGGTCAGGGTAAGGGCTGGGATAAGGTTTAGGGTTAGGGTTAGGTTAAGGGTAAAGATTAGGCTAAGGGTAAGTGTAAGGTTTAGATTTAGGCTAAGGGTAAGTGTAGCAGAAAGGGTAAGATTTACTGTATGGTAAGAATTAGGGCTTAGGTTAAGGGTAAGGGTAAGCGTAAGGGTCAGGTAATTGTACGAGTAAGGGTTTTAGGGTTAGGGTAAGGTTAAGTGTTAGGGTAATGGTTAGGGTTAATTTTAGGGTTAGGGTGAGGGAAACGTAAGGGTAAGTATTAGTTTACAGCTAAGGTTAAGGTTAAGAGTAAGTGTAAGGTTTAGGGTAAGGGTTAGGGTTAATGTAAGGGTCAGGGTAAGGGTTGGGGTAAGGGTTAGGTTAAGGATAAGTGTTAGGGTAAGGGTAAGGTTAATGGTAACCGTAAGTGTAAAGGTAAGGGTTCGGGAAAGTGTAAGAATAAGGGTATGGGTAATGGTAAGGGTGAGGGTTAGGCTAAGGGTAAGTGTAAGGTTTAGATTTAGGCTAAGGGTAAGTGTAGCAGAAAGGGTAAGGTTTACGGTAAGGGTAAGTGTTAGGATAAGGGTAAGGTTTAGGGTTAGGATAAGGGTAAGGGTAAGGGTAAGGGTACGGGTAAGGGTAAGGGTAAGGGTAAGGGTACGGGTAAGGGTACGGGTAAGGGTAAGGGTAAGGGTAAGGGTAAGGGTAAGGGTAAGGGTAAGGGTAAGGGTAAGGGTAAGGGCCACGGTAACGGTAACCGTAAGGGTAAGGGTTACGGTAAGGGTAAGAGTTACCGTAAGGGTACGGGTACGGGTAGAAGTATGTGTTAGAGTATGGGTTATGGTAAGGGTAAGGGTTAGGGTAAGGGTAAGTGTTGGGGTAATGGTTAGGGTTAATTTTAGGGTTAGGGTGAGGGAAAAGTAAGGGTAAGTATTAGGTTAAGGTTAAGGGTAAGGTTAAGGTTAAGTGTAAGTTTTAGGGTAAGGGTTAATGTAAGGGTCAGAGTAAGGGTTCAGGTAAGGTTTAGGGTTAGGGTTAGGTTAAGGTTAAGTGTTAGGGAAAGCGTAATTTGTATGGATAAGGATAAGTGTAAGGGATAGGGTAAGGGTAAGTGTTAGGGTAAGGGTAAGGTTAATGGTAACCGTAAGTGTAAGGGTAAGGGTTATGGTAACGGTATTAGTAAGGGGAAGGGGAAGGGCAAGTCTAAGGTTCTGGCTCAGGGTAAAAGTTAGAGTAAGGGTTAGGGTTAGGTAAGGATAAGTGTTAGGGTAATGGTTACGGTTAATTTTAGGGTTATGATGAGGGAAACGTAAGGGTATGTATTAGTTTAAGGGTAAGGTTAAAGATAAGATTAAGTGTAAGGTTTAGGTTAAGGGTTAGGTTTAGAGTAAGGGTTAGGGTTAGGGTTAGGGTTAGGGTTAGGGTTAGGGTTAGGGTTAGGGTTAGGGTTAGGGTTAGGGTTAGGGTAAGGGTTAGGGTTAATGTAAGGGTCAGGGTAACGGTTGGGGTAAGGTTTAGGTTAAGGGTAAAAGTAAGTATAATGGTAAGGGTAAGGGTGAGGCTTAGGGTAATGGTTAGATTTAGGTAAGGGTGAGGGTTAGGGTAAGATTTAGAATTAGGCAAACGGTAAGTGCAGCAGAAAGGGTAAGGTTTAGGATAAGGGTAAGTGTTAGGATAAGGGTAAGGTTTAGGGTTAGCTTAATAGTAAGGTTAAGGGTAATTGTACGAGTAATTGCTAGGGTAAGTCAAGCGTAAATTTACATGTAAGTGTTGTTGTATGGCTTATGATAAGGGTTAGGTTAAGGTTAAGGTTTATGTTAAGTGTAAGTGTAAGGCTAACAGAGACAGTAAAGGTAAGGGTAAGGGGAACGGTAAGGTTAAGGCTACAAGTACGTGTTAGGGTATGGGTTATGGGGTAAGGGTAAGGGTAAGTGTAAGGTTATGGGTCAGGGTAAGGTTTAGAATAAGGGTTAGAGTTACGTTTAGGGTTAGGGTAAGGGTAAGTGTTAGGGTAATGGTTAGGGTTAATTTTCGGGTTAGGTTGAGGGAAACGTAAGGGTAAGTGTTAGGGTAATGGTTAAGGGTAAGGTTACGGTTAAGAGTAAGTGTAAGTTATAGGGTAAGGGTTAGGGTTAATGTAAGGGTCAGGGTAAGGGTTGGGGTAAGGTTTAGGGTAAGGGTTAGGTTAAGGGTAAAGATTAGGCTAAGGGTAAGTGTAAGGTTTAGATTTAGGCTAAGGGTAAGTGTAGCAGAAAGGGTAAGGTTTACTGTATGGTTTAGGCTTAGGTTAAGGGTAAGGGTAAGCGTAAGGGTAATTGTACGAGTAATTTTAGGGTTAGGGTAAGGTTAAGTGTTAGGGTAATGGTTAGGGTTAATTTTAGGGTTAGGGTGAGGGAAACGTAAGGGTAAGTATTAGGTTACAGCTAAGGTTAAGGTTAAGAGTAAGTGTAAGGTTTAGGGTAAGGGTTAGGGTTAATGTAAGGGTCAGGGTAAGGGTTGGGGTAAGGGTTAGGTTAAGGATAAGTGTTAGGGTAAGGGTAAGGTTAATGGTAACCGTAAGTGTAAAGGTAAGGGTTAGGGAAAGGGTAAGAATAAGGGTATGGGTAAGGGTAAGGGTGAGGGTTAGGCTAAGGGTAAGTGTAAGGTTTAGATTTAGGCTAAGGGTAAGTGTAGCAGAAAGGGTAAGGTTTACGGTAAGGGTAAGTGTTAGGATAAGGGTAAGGTTTAGGGTTAGGGTAAGGGTAAGGGTAAGGGTAAGGGTAAGGGTAAGGGTAAGGGTAAGGGTAAGGGTAAGGGTAAGGGTAAGGGTAAGGGTAAGGGTAAGGGTAAGGGTAAGGGTAAGGGTAAGGGTAAGGGTAAGGGTAAGGGTAAGGGCCACGGTAACGGTAACGGTAAGGGTAAGGGTTACGGTAAGGGTAAGAGTTACCGTAAGGGTACGGGTACGGGTAGAAGTATGTGTTAGAGTATGGGTTATGGTAAGGGTAAGGGTTAGGGTAAGGGTAAGTGTTGGGGTAATGGTTAGGGTTAATTTTAGGGTTAGGGTGAGGGAAAAGTAAGGGTAAGTATTAGGTTAAGGTTAAGGGTAAGGTTAAGGTTAAGTGTAAGTTTTAGGGTAAGGGTTAATGTAAGGGTCAGAGTAAGGGTTCAGGTAAGGTTTAGGGTTAGGGTTAGGTTAAGGTTAAGTGTTAGGGAAAGCGTAATTTGTATGGATAAGATAAGTGTAAGGGATAGGGTAAGGGTAAGTGTTAGGGTAAGGGTAAGGTTAATGGTAACTGTAAGTGTATGGGTAAGGGTTATGGTAACGGTATTAGTAAGGGGAAGGGGAAGGGCAAGTCTAAGGTTCTGGCTCAGGGTAAAAGTTAGAGTAAGGTTTAGGGTTAGGTAAGTATAAGTGTTAGGGTAATGGTTACGGTTAATTTTAGGGTTATGATGAGGGAAACGTAAGGGTATGTATTAGTTTAAGGGTAAGGTTAAAGATAAGATTAAGTGTAAGGTTTAGGTTAAGGGTTAGGTTTAGAGTAAGGGTTAGGGTTAGGGTTAGGGTTAGGGTTAGGGTCAGGGTCAGGGTCAGGGTCAGGGTCAGGGTTAGGGTTAGGGTTAGGGTTAGGGTTAGGGTTAGGGTTAGGGTTAGGGTTAGGGTTAGGGTAAGGGTTAGGGTTAATGTAAGGGTCAGGGTAACGGTTGGGGTAAGGTTTAGGTTAAGGGTAAAAGTAAGTATAATGGTAAGGGTAAGGGTGAGGCTTAGGGTAATGGTTAGATTTAGGTAAGGGTGAGGGTTAGGGTAAGATTTAGAATTAGGCAAACGGTAAGTGCAGCAGAAAGGGTAAGGTTTAGGATAAGGGTAAGTGTTATCATAAGGGTAAGGTTTAGGGTTAGCTTAATAGTAAGGTTAAGGGTAATTGTACGAGTAATTGCTAGGGTAAGTCAAGCGTAAATTTACATGTAAGTGTTGTTGTATGGCTTATGATAAGGGTTAGGTTAAGGTTAAGGTTTATGTTAAGTGTAAGTGTAAGGCTAACAGAGACAGTAAAGGTAAGGGTAAGGGGAACGGTAAGGTTAAGGCTACAAGTACGTGTTAGGGTATGGGTCATGGTAAGGGAAAGGCTTAGGGTAAGGGTAAGTGTAAGGGTACGGGTCAGGGTAAGGGTTAGAGTAAGGGTTAGAGTTACGGTTAGGGTTAGGGTAAGGGTAAGTGTTAGGGTAATGGTTAGGGTTAATTTTCGGGTTAGGTTGAGGGAAACGTAAGGGTAAGTGTTAGGGTAATGGTTAAGGGTAAGGTTACGGTTAAGAGTAAGTGTAAGTTATAGGGTAAGGGTTAGGGTTAATGTAAGGGTCAGGGTAAGGGCTGGGATAAGGTTTAGGGTTAGGGTTAGGTTAAGGGTAAAGATTAGGCTAAGGGTAAGAGTAAGGTTTAGATTTAGGCTAAGGGTAAGTGTAGCAGAAAGGGTAAGGTTTACTGTATGGTTTAGGCTTAGGTTAAGGGTAAGGGTAAGCGTAAGGGTAATTGTACGAGTAATTTTAGGGTTAGGGTAAGGTTAAGTGTTAGGGTAATGGT
This sequence comes from Aythya baeri, assembly GCA_026413565.1. NCBI lineage: Eukaryota > Metazoa > Chordata > Aves > Anseriformes > Anatidae > Aythya > Aythya baeri. Next base: position 6,293,790 of record CM048636.1, read on the forward strand.
TAGGGTTAATTTTAGGGTTAGGGTGAGGGAAACGTAAGGGTAAGTATTAGGTTACAGCTAAGGTTAAGGTTAAGAGTAAGTGTAAGGTTTAGGGTAAGGGTTAGGGTTAATGTAAGGGTCAGGGTAAGGGTTGGGGTAAGGTTTAGGGTAAGGGTTAGGTTAAGGATAAGTGTTAGGGTAAGGGTAAGGTTAATGGTAACCGTAAGTGTAAAGGTAAGGGTTAGGGAAAGGGTAAGAATAAGGGTATGGGTAATGGTAAGGGTGAGGGTTAGGCTAAGGTTAAGTGTAAGGTTTAGATTTAGGCTAAGGGTAAGTGTAGCAGAAAGGGTAAGGTTTACGGTAAGGGTAAGTGTTAGGATAAGGGTAAGGTTTAGGGTTAGGTTAAGGGTAAGGGATAGGGTAAGGGATTGGGTAAGGGATAGGGTAAGAGTAAGGGTAAGGGTAAGGGTAAGGGTAAGGGTAAGAGTTAGGGTAACGGAAAGCGTAAGGGTACGGGTGGAAGTATGTGTTAGAGTATGGGTTATGATAAGGGTAAGGGTTAGGGTAAGAGTAAGTGTAAGGGTATGTTTAAGTGTACGGGTCACTGTAAGTGTTAGAGTAAGGGTTAGGTTAGGGGTAACTGTTAGGGTAATGGTTAGGGTTAATTTTAGGGTTAGTGTGAGGAAAACGTAAAGGTAAGTATTAGGTTAAGGTTAAGAGCAAGTGTAAGGTTTAGGTTAAGGGTAAGGGTTAATGTAATGGTACTGGAAAGGGTTCAGGTAAGGTTTAGGGTTAGAGTTAGGTTAGGGTTAAGTGTTAGGAAAAGGGTAAGTTGTATGTATAAGAATAAGTGTAAGAGTAAGGGTATTGGTAATGATAAGGGTGAGGGTTAAGGATAAGGTATAAGGATAAGGGTATTTAAATTTTTTAATTCAATTTATTTTAAATTAAAATTTTTTAATTTAATTAATTAATATTTTAATTGTACGAGTAATTGCTAGGGCAAGTTTAAGCGTAAGTGTACATTTAAGTGTTGTTGTGTGGCTTATTGTAAGGGTAAGGTTAAGTGTTAGGGTAATGGTTATGGTTAATTATAGGGTTAGGGTGAGAAAAACGTAAGATTAAGTATTAGCTAAAGGTTAAGGGTAAGGTTAATGTTAAGAGTAAGTGTAAGGTTTAGGGTAAGGGTTAGGTTAAGGATAAGTGTTAGGGTAAGGGTAAGGTTAATGGTAACCGTAAGTGTAAAGGAAAGGGTTAGGATAAGAGTAAGAATAAGGGTATGGGTAATGGTAAGGGTGAGGGTTAGGCTAAGGGTAAGTGTAAGGTTTAGATTTAGGCTAAGGGTAAGTGTAGCAGAAAGGGTAAGGTTTACGGTAAGGTTTAAGGTTTAGGGTTAGGTTAAGGGGAAGGGGAAGGGGAAGGTAAGGGGAAGGGTTGGAGTAAGGTATAGGGTAAGGGTAAGGTTATGGTTAAAGGAAAGAGTAAGGGTAAGGAAAAAGTAAAGGTAAGGATTTGGGTAATGGTAAGGGTGAGAAGGGTTAGGGTAAGGGTTACGGTAAGGGTTAGGTAACGCAGTGTACAACCTGGGACGTCACACGCAGAGCTGCCTCTGGCAAGGTGAGTGAGGAACAGATGTAGCAGTTGTTGTGTTGTAGGTCTCACTGTTCCTCTAAGCATCCCCTCTTTGTCTTTTAGAGGTGTTGTAGCTGTTTGAAGAGGGTAGATTGAAGCATCTGCCTCGGGGGCTGGTAAGCGGCAGAGGTAAGGGAGCAGATGAGAGTAACTTACCTAGTTGTGCTGTGTCTTTGGATGCTGCATCGGCCTATGCGTTTCTTTTTCTTTCACAGGTGTCTCGCACAGGCTCAAAGGAGCAAACTGCACTCTGAAGAGCTGTGTAAGAAGAGGGGCTGGTCATGAGCTGGGTTGGAGCAGAACGACCAAGTAGCACAAGGTGACTATGAAAGGTGTCCGTCTTGCTTTGCAGGTGCCGTGGCAGGCTCTCCACAGAAGTGGATAAGGATATGAGATAAGGCCAGAGAGCGACAAGGAGCGGCACGTGCAGGGATGGTTTTGAAGCGCTGCGGTGGCTTACTCTTCTGTTCATCAGGTGCCACAGGCAAGGTGGGTTGTAACATCAGTCGTTATATTTGCATGAAAGCAGTTCACTTGAATGCCACAGTGCATCTGAGTAGGGTGTTCTAGCAGAACAAGCTTGTCTGGCACAGCGGTGCCTGATGGCAGTGTGTTTCCTCAGGTGAAGAGGTGCCTGAAGCCCCATCCTATCTAGCCTGCACACAATTATCTGAGAATGAAAGCTGCTTTCCAGTAATTCAGAAAGCCAAGTTACGTCTCAGCCTTGAGCATCTCGGGCTTTTGGGCCTGTCTGTAACATTTGGCACCAGCACTAATACTTTTTTTGGCATATGTTTAGCGTTTGGGGCCTGTGTCTGGGATTTGGGCCCTGTCTCGAACCACTGGGGCTTTGTCCTGGGTTTTGGAGCCTGCCTCTAGAGTTCAGGGCCTGTGATTAGGCTTTTGGGGTCTGTGTCTGGGGGCCGGTATCTGGGGGCAAGGGGGCGCTGTTTGTAGCCCCTGGGGGCCAGCATTGTGGGGGTTGGGAGCTGACTCTACACCTTTGGGGCCTGCTTCTGGGGGGGGCGCCCTTGAGACCAGCATCTGGGGGCGGGGTGGGAGCTCTTTGTATTCCTTTGGAGCCTGTGTCGGGGGCGGGGGGGGGGGGGAAGGGGAGGGTTGGTTGGGAGGTGCTTGTACACTGTTGGAGCATGGGTTGAGGGAGGAGGTTTGGAGCTGCTTCTACACCTTTGGGCCTGGCATCGGGGGTAGGGGGTTGGGTGCTGGTTGTAGGGGCCTGTGTTTGGGGGGGCTTGGGACCTGCGTCTGGGGGAGGGGTGGGAGCTGCTTGTACACCTTTGGGGCCTGCATGTGTGGGGGTCAGGGCCTGTGTCTAGCGGGCTGGGAACTGCTTGTACAATGTAGGAATCTGTTTCTGCAGGGTGGCTGGGAGCTGTTTGTACAACTTTGGGGCCAGCATCTGGGGGTGGCTGGGAGCTGCCTGTACACTGTAGGGGCCTGTGTTTGTGGGGGGCTTGGGGGCCTCCCTCGGGGGGGGGGGGGAGGGTTGGGAGCTGCTTGTATAGGGTAGGGGGCCTGCCTGGCAGGGGTTGGGAGCTGCTTGTAGAATTTGGGTCCCTGTGTCTGGGGAGGGGGTTGGGGCCTGTGTCTCAGGGGTGTTGGGAACTGGTTGTACACCTTTGGGTCCTGTCTCAGGGGGGGAGCTACTTGTACACTTTTGGGGTCTGTATTTGAGGGGGGTTGGGAGTTGCTCATGCATTCTAGGTGCCTCCCTTTTGAAAAGGGTTGGGGCCTGCATCTGTGGGTGGTTGGGAGCTGCTTGTACACTATAGGGGCCATGGTCTTGGAGGGGGGTCTGGGCTGTTTATACACCTCTGTGGCCTGTGTTTGGGGGGGGGGGGCCGGTGCCTGGGGAAGTTGGGAGGTGCTTGTTCACTCTAGGAGCCTCCATTTGGGGGTCTTTGGGGCCTCCCTTTGAGGGGGAGGGAGTTGGGAGTTGGTTGTACACCTCCGCATCCCATGTCTTGGGGAGGGGGGGGAGGAGTGGGACCGGTCTCTGAAGGGGCGGGTTGTGAGCTGCTTGTACACCTGTGTCGGGGAGGGTAGGGGGGATGGCGGGGGCGGGCCCGGGTCTTGGGCCAGTGTCTGGGTGGAGTCCAGTTCTTGGGAGGGGGTGGTGGGGTAGGAGCTGCTTGTGGGCAGTTGGGGTCTGCATCTGGGTGTGGTTGGTGCCTGCTTCTGTTGGCAGTTTGGGGCCTGCTTGTAGACTTGTGCAGCCTGGGTTTGGGGGCTTTTCTGTAACGTTTGGGGTCTGCATTTTTGCTTTGGGATGCATCTTGAGCTTTTGAGGCCTAGCAGTAGCATTTGGGGCCTGCATCTGGGGCTTTTCTGTAGCATTTTGGTTGCGTATTTGTGATTTGGGGCCTGTATCGTGGGTTTTGCCTTTTTTGTAGTTTCCATCTTTGTGTGTGTGTGTTTCGTTGTTGGTTGTCTGGGGTTAGGGGCAGTTTGGGGTTTGGATTAAGGTCAGTGTCATTAGCGTTAGGGGGTTGATAATAAGGGTTAGGGTTGTGGTTAGAGTTGTTAGGTTTAAGGGGAATAAGGATTTCAGGGTAAGGGGATCAAGGTTGTGGGAATAAAAATGTTGTTTTTGCGCAGTTACATCCTGTAGAGGGAAGGAAGGTGGTATTGAGATATGCTTGCAGTGATAAGACAGCTTAACAGTGTGAAATGAGTTCATCTGATTCGTGTCAATATGGAACAATGCTAGGGCCGCATGATATGATGAAAAGTCTAAGAAAACCAGAGTGGTTAATATATATAGTTCTTGAATCTTGCAAAGGAATGGTCCAGCAATTCCGGTCAATAGAGGATAAGAGAACAAAGGGGTTTCAGAATAACTGCTAACTATTACAACTGTTGCATGGGACACTATGCAAGTGTCTGCCATCCAGCCAAGATGGACAAAGGAGATGGACAAGAGAAAAGCCTGGGAGGAAGACTACGAGCCTTCAGTACGAGCGGCCCCCAGAGGGACCACCGGAGACTGATAACGCCTGCACCAGTGGGAGGGTTTGGATTCTGGGAACTAATTAGAATAACCCTGCCTTTTGTAGAAGTAGTAATGAATATGTATTAGCCTAGCAGCATAAAAACCAGCCGCCTAATGTAACTTGTGTGCGTCTTGGTGGAGCAGAGACTCCTGGCGCACCCAGCGCTGCTTGCTTACCTCTATTCATTTAATAAATTGTAAATTTCAATTGCAATCCTATTTGGGACCCAGTCATTTATTACAAGTGGGCTCTCGTCCGGGAGGGCTTTGGTTCCTGATTTCTGGTTTGATCTAGGAGAGGCACCCCCACCATTTGGTGGCTGCTGTTTGAGTCAGGTCGGAACTAATGGCATCTTAAACCTGAATAAAGGTAAGCAAAGTTTCTGATTCTTTTTTCAGCTCCCTTGCCAGCTGCAGCACTATATTTTGCCCATAATTGTGTGTGTGAAGATCCGAACGAAGATGACGGAGTCGTAAGCATTTAAAGCGTATACCGTTCGGTTGGGTGGGGTTCGGTTGCCTGTGTGTGTAAGAGTGTGACTGAGATGGAACTTAGTTCCGAAGCGATTGTGGAGGTCTTCTAACCGCGGTTCCAATCTCCCGCGAGGGACTTGGCCGGTGAAGGACCGAAGGGATTCCTATAGGATTTGTGGGTGTGTGATAGGTCCTCGACCCCCTGCAAGACACTCTTACTAAGGTAACCAAGGGCTATGGGAATTGCCATAGTAAAATTCCTAGATGGGTCAGACAAAATCAAAGACCAGAGACCAGAAGAAAGGGAGCAAATTACCAGTCATACCACCAGAAAGTCCATTAGGAATAACGATTAGAAATTGGAATGATAGGGACCCCAGAAAAGGAAAAAGTAAATTAAAAATGGTCCAGTATTGTGTGACAGAATGGCCAAAGGAGCCTTTAAGACTACATGTCTTTTGGCCTGTTTTTGGAACCTTCAAAGACTGGATTTGCCAGGCCTTAAATATCCATGTTAATTCAAAGGAACCTTTTAGCCAGGAAGAAAGTGATTATGCAGGATTATGGATCAGGAGGACTTCACGTCCTTTTCCAGCCTCAATATTTACACTAAAAGCAGGTAAGAAATTTGAAGAACAAGAAGAACATGAAAAAGAAAAAGAAGATAAACGTGAGCCGTTGGATAAGCTACCACCTCCATATCCTAACAATCCACCCCCGGCGGCTCCCCCTCCGGTGGCTGTGGTATCGCCACCAGTACCACCGTTGCCCCAGCTTCCACCACCAACAGCACCAGAATTAGACCGACCTCCGGCCGCATGCAGGAGAAGCAGGACGGAAGTATCTGAGAGGGCTTCTCTATATCCCTTAAGGGAGGTAACTGGTGTATAACTGGTGCGCGTCTTGGTGGAGCAGAGACTCCCGGCGTACCCAGCACTGTTTGCTTACCTCTATTCATTCAGTGAATTGTAAACTTTGATTGTAATCCTATTTGGGACTTTTATTTATTATAACAGACAACCTTGTAAAACGCAGACAACCAGAATCCTTACAGCAATTAGGTGGAAATCACGGCGTAAGAAACATTACCACCTCAAAGAGTAAAAACCTCAAAAGAAATGTGACTTGTAACAGGCCAGCAGCTGTGTATTTTCTGTGAAGCACCAGCTAGATTATGAACCTTGAATAGCACAGTTAAAGGGGAAACAGGGGAGGGTCGGGAGGGTCCCGGTCCTCGGCAGAAAAAAAAAAGTGTATAAACTGTGTATGGAATTAGTAGGCACCCTCCTGCTTGTGGGACACCCGCCATTGTAATCTCGAATAATAATGCTACTGTACTGAGATCCTCGACTCAGCCTATGCTATTTGCTACAGATTGATTCAGGGTTTTAAGGTTTCAGGGATTGGGCACTAGGGTTGGGTTTCAGGGTAAGGGGTTTCAGGGTTTATGTTTAGGATTTTAAGGTTTTTAGGGTTGGAGTTTTAACGGTTAGGGTTTTAAGGATTTGGGGGTTAGGGTTTTAAGGGTTTCAGGGTTAGCGTGTTAGGGTATTAGAGTTTTTTGGGTTGTAGTGTTGATATGTTTTTTAGGGTTAGAGTCTTAAGGTTTTATTTTTGGTCAGTTATTTACGGTTAGGGTTTTAAGATCTTTTTTTTGTTTTGTTTTGTTTTGTTTTTTCAGGTTAGGTTCTCCAGGTCCAGGGTTTTGAGTATCCTAATTTTGGGGGTTTGGATTTTGAGCATCTTAATTTTTGGGGTTAGGCTTTTGTGTGCCCTAATTTTTTGGGATAGGCTTTCAAGCATCCTAAGTAATTGGGTTAGGGTTTTGAGCATCTTAATGTTTCCAGGATAGGGTTTGGAGCATCCTAAGTTTTCGGGAAAGGGTTTTGAGCATCTCAATGTTTCCAGGATAGGGTTTTGAGCGTCCTAAGTTTTTGGAATAGGGTTTGGAGAGTCCTAAGTTTTCTGGATAGAGTTTGGAGCGTCCTAATGTTTTCGGGATAGGGTTTTGAGCGTCCAAAGTGTTATAAGTTGCCCCCTTAATTAATTTTCATAGAGCATTGTATTAATCATAGAAAGGAATTTATTGAGTGAGCAAACATCAAGCAAAACAGCACTGGGCGGCCGGGGAGTCTCAGCTCCGCCAACGGCACGCACCTCACCCCCGCCAGAGTCCCTTTTTATTTATATTTTGCTAATTCCGGGATTACGCAGCACATCCTGGTATATTCTGCGACTGCGCGCACTGTTGCTAGGGGGTCGTCTCTGTCCCTCTGGTGGTCGTGAAGATGAAGGCCGTAGTCTTCCTCGGCGTTGTGGTTCAACTTCTTTTATTATTTGGTCATGTTGGCCCAGCGTTAGACAGGAAGGCATGTATGTCGATACACTACTTTAGCAACTTATCAGGAGATGGTTACATGAGCTTTGCAACAGTGTCTTTGAACAAAAGAGGCAACTGAGATGCAGAAGGAGAATGGGTTGGGGGTCTATTTTTTGTTACGTTAAGCAAAAGAATTTTCATAATGTCTAGGCAAGCATTATGCAGCTCCTTACTTCAGCAGGGAGCTTTCGCAACTCCCGCTCCTCAAACAGAACTCCTTGTTTTTATAATACAAAAGACAATGAGCAAACATTTATGGTGTATTACCCTAAGTTTTTGGGTTAGGGTTTTTTGCGTCTTAATGTTTTGGGGTTAGGGTTTGGAGCGCCCTAAGTTTTTGGGCTAGGGCTTTGAGCATTCCTAACGTTTTGGGTTGGGTTTGGGTTTTGAGCATCCTAAGATTTTGGGTTGGGGGTTTTAGGCATAGGTCTTCAGGGGTTTAGTGTGGTAAATAGTTTGGGTTAGGTCTGTAGGGGTTTCGAGGTTTTTTGGATGTTAGGGCTTGAGGCTTTTTTTGTAAGGGCGGTGAGGGTTCCAGTGAGTGCTGGTAAATGCAGTTCTCGAGCACTCGGCCTGTGATTGGCCATGCTGGCTGTGCGGGGAATGCTGGTAGGTGTAGTTTTCCGGCACTGGGAGGCCATGTTGTGTGCCCAGAGCATGCCGGGAGATGTAGTTCTCGGGACTCCGGACTTCCGGGAGGCCATGTTGCGTACCCAGAGTATGCCGGGAAATGTAGTTTTCGGATTCGGGACTTCCGGGAGGCCATGTTGAATGCCCAGAGCATACCGGGAGATGTAGTTCTCGGGAACTAGGGTTAGGGGCTAGGGCTGGGGCTAGAGTTAGGGTTTCGGGTGAGGGTTGGGGTTGGGGGTTATTGTTAGGCTTAGAGGGTTAGGGTTAGGCTTAGAGGGTTAGGGTTAGGGATAGGTTAGGGGTAGGTTTAGAGGGTTAGGGTGAGGGTTAGGGGTTAGGGGTTGGGGTTGTGGTTAGGGTTAGAGTAAGGGTTAGGGTGAGAGTATTAGGGTTAGGGTTTGGGTTCAGATTAGGGTACGGGTAAGGGTTAGGGCAAGGGTAAGTGTTAGGGTAAGGCTAAGGGTAAGGGTTAGGGTAAGGCTGAGGGTGAGGATAAGGTTTAGGTTTAGGCAAAGGGTTAGGTTTATGGTAAGGGTTAGGGTAAGGGTTAGGGTTAGGGTTAGGGTTAGGGTTAGGGTTAGGGTTAGGGTTAGGGTTAGGGTTAGGGGTTAGGGTTAGGGTTAGGGTTAGGGTTAGGGTTAGGGTTAGGGTTAGGGTTAGGGTTAGGGTTAGGGTTAGGGTTAGGGTTAGGGTTAGGGTTAGGGTTAGGGTTAGGATTAGGGATACGGTTAGGGTTAGGGTTAGGGTTAGAATTCTGTTAGGGTTAGGGTTAGGGTTAGGGTTAGGGTTAGGGTTAGGGTTAGGGTTAGGGTTAGGGTTAGGGTTAGGGTTAGGGTTAGGGTTAGGGTTAGGTTTAGGGTTAGGGTTAGGGTTAGTGTTAGGGTTAGGGTTAGGGTTAGGGTTAGGGTTAGGATTAGGGATACAGTTAGGGTTAGGGTTAGGGTTAGAATTCTAGGGTTAGGGTTAGGGTTAGGGTTAGGGTTAGGGTTAGGGTTAGGGTCTTAGGTTAGAGTTAGGGTTAGGGTTAGGGTTAGGTGTAGGGTTAGGGTTAGGTTAGGGTTAGGGTTAGGGTTAGGGTTAGGGTTAGGGTTAGGTTAGGTTAGGGTTAGGGTTAGGTTAGGTTAGGTTTAGGGTTTAGGTTAGGGTTAGGGTTAGGGTTAGGGTTAGGTTAGGTTAGGGTTAGGGTTAGGGTTAGGTTAGGGGTAGGGTTAGGGTTAGGGTTAGGGTTAGGGTTAGGGTTAGGGTAATAGGTATAGAGTTAGGGTTAGGGTTAGGGTTAGGGATAACTTTAGGGTTAGGGTTAGGGTTAGAATTCTTTTAGGGTTAGGGTTAGGGTTAGGGTTCGGGGTAGGGTTAGGTTAGGGTTAGGGTTTGGGTTAGGGTTGGGGTTAGGGTTCGGGTTAGGTTAGTGGTAGGGTTAGGGTTAGGGTTAGGGTTAGGGTTAGGGTTAGGGTTAGGGTTAGGGTTAGGGTTTTAGGGTTAGGGTTAGGGTTTGGGTTAGGCTTAGGGTTAGGTTATAGGGTTAGGTTAGGGTTAGGGTTAGGGTTAGGGTTAGGGTTAGGGTTAGGGTTAGGGTTAGGGTTAGGGTTAGGGTTAGGGTTAGGGTTAGGGTTAGGGTTAGGGTTAGGGTTAGGGTAAGGGTTAGGGTTAGGGTGAGGTTTAGTTACGGTTAGGGTTAGGGTTAGGGTTAGGTTTAGGGTTCTGTTAGGGTTAGGGTTAGTGTTATGAATAGGGTTAGGTTTAGGGTTAGGGTTAGGCTTAGGCTTAGACTTAGGCTTTGGCTTAGGTTTAGGCTTAGGATTAGTGTTATGTTAGGTTTAGATTTAGGGTTAGGGTTAGGTTTAGGGTTAGGGTTAGGGTAAGGTTTAGGGTTCTGTTTGGATTAGGGTTAGGGTTAGGGTTAGGTTTAGCTTTAGTGTTCGGTTCGGGTTAGGGTTAGGGTTAGGATTAGGGTTTGAGCGTTAGGTTTAGATCCGCGGGCAGCCGTTAGGGTTAGGGTTAGGTTTAGGGTTGGGTTAGTGTTAGGGTTAGTTTAGGGTTAGGTTTAGTTTCTGACTACAGTAACTTGATCATCCTATAAAAATCATCCTTATTGTCTTTAGCAAAGCAATGGCTTCTATATCATAAATTAATTGTACATGCCCTTGGAAAAAGCCAAGGCAATACCTCCCTTGCTTGGAGCTGTATCCAAACGCAGTAATGTATACAATCTTTAGCAGCAGCTATTATTAGAGACAGGGAGAAGGAGGAACTTTGCCCACTGAAATTCGAAAATTTATTTGGGATAATGCTTCAGAATTTGAAAAAGATTTTCAAGCATGGTGGCAATTAGTCAACTTTACCCTTTATGCAGAAAATGATCAAATTGTGTCCTTTATACTTACTATAAGTAATGCCACCGTATACAATGTATAGCCAATCATTGCATTAGGACTCAATCATAATGGAACTATACTTTATACTAAAGGGCATAAAGTATGGGCCCATCAAAAGGGAGGAAAGTGGCAAACAATTGATGTAAATGCATGCATTGTGCGTGAACAAAAAGTTCCATCTGTGAAAGTAACACGCTGGAATCCCAAGACATTTGTCTTGACACTGAGCAAAATATTTGCCACGTTGAGATACATCCTAATGAAACCCTTGATACTGTACTTGTATATATTGGGAAAGGTTGTGTTTGCATGAGAAGTCATTGTGATTCTATAGTCGTAGATAATGCTGTGGTAGATACCAGTAATCACTTTAATGTTTGTGTTTGCAATTTTATCAAAATCTCAACCATATCACACTATCAGGTAGACCTGCGCAACAGGTATAAGGCCCTGGAGGCCGAAAGGCAATCGATGGATGGAAAAGGCTATAATCCCTCTCCACCAGAGATATTGGCAGGGTTGGAAAAGCCAACCCCCTCGTATAGTGACCACAGGCAGCAGGAAGAAAAGGTGAGTTTTAGTTGTGGGTGATTTATCAATCAGCGGAACAGAGGGTCCAATATGTAGAAGGGACCCTCCTCTAAGGGAAATCTGCTGCCTTCCTAGGGCCTGGGTTAGGACATCACAAGGAGGCTTCCCAGCTTGGTTCAACCGTCAGACTATTACCGATTGCTCGTCCTATATCTGGGAGGAGAAGGAGTGGCAACGCATAGCCTGTGAGCAATCAAAAGGGACTTCAAGGATTTGTCAATTTGTCAAAACTCAACAAAACGCAACGGAAACCACAAAACACGTCAAAAACACCCCAAAAGCGAACCGAATCAGAAGAAAAAATGTGATTTAACAACACAAAAAACCCTTAAACCTACCTGATGTTCTCCTAAATGTACAATCCACTCCCAACCACCAGAAAACCCAATGGAAACCCAAAAAAACACAACGGAGACCCCAAAACACGTCAAAAACACCCCAAAAAAAGACCAGGGAAAACCCCCAAAACGAAAGAAAACACCAAAAGCAATAGATCCACACCAAAAGTCACCCTAAACCTACCTGATGTTCTCCAAAACACGCAAGTTAAACTTTTCCAACATGATGAAAAACAAGAACCCAACAAAACCCAACAGAGACCCCAAAACATGTCAAAAACACCCCAAAAAAGAACGGGATCACCCCCAAAACTGGAAGAAAATTCCCCCCCCCAAAAATTTACAATTTTCACCATGATGACCAACATGAACCAAACGAAAACCCAAAAGGAGACACCAAAACACGTCAAAAACACCCCAAAAAAAGAAAGGGATCACCCATAAACTGGAAGAAAATCCCCAAAAAGCACAGATCCAATCCCAAAACCAGCCTAAACCTACCTGATGTTCTCCAAAACCCACAAATTTACCCTTTTCCACCATGATGACCATGGAAAACCCAACGAAACCCAATGGAGACAAAAAACATGTCAAAAAAAAAAAAAAAAAACAAAAAAGAACAGGATCTCCCCAAAAAACAGAAGAAAAACCCAAATGCCATAGATCCACCCCAAAAGTCCCCCTAAGCCTACCTGATGTTCTCCAAAACCCACAATTTACCCTTTTTCACAATGATGACCAACGAGAACCCAACAAAACCCAACGGACAACCCCAAAACACGTCAAAAACACCCCAAAAAAGAACAGGATCACCCCAAAAAACAGAAGAAAACCCCAAATACCATGAATCCACCCCAAAAGTCCCCCTAAACCTACCTGAAGTTCTCCAAAACCCACAATTTACCCTTTTCCACCAAGATGCCAACAGAAAACCCAACAAAACCCAACAGAGACATCAAAACATGTCAAAAACACCCCAAAAAAGAACGGGATCACCACAAAACTGGAAGAAAATCCCCAAAAAGCATGGATCCAATCCCAAAACCACCCTAAACCTACCTGATCTTCTCCAAATCCCAAAGTCCACTCCCAACCACCATAAAACCCATTAGGAACTCAACAAAACGCAACAGAAACCCCAAAACACCTCAAAAACACCCCAAAAGCAAACCGGATCAGAAGAAAATACGTGATTTAACCCCAAGAAAACCCTTAAACCTACCTGATCTTCTCCAAATCCCAAAATCCACTCCCACCCACCATAAAACCCATTAGGAACTCAACAAAACGCAACGGAAACCCCAAAACACGTCAAAAACACCCCAAAAAAGAACTGGATCAGAAGAAAAAAAAAAACAAAACTATGCATTTCCCTCCCAAATCACCCTAAACTCACCTGATCTTCTTCAAAACCCACAATCCACTCCCATTTAGCTTAACGACCAACGAGAACCCAACAAAACCCAACGGAGACCCCAAAAACGTCAAAAACACCCCAAAAAAGAACTGGTTCAACCCCAACAACGAAAGAAAACCCCAAAAGCCATAGATCCACACCAAAAATCCCCCTAAACCAACCTGAAGTTCTCCAAAACCCACAATTTACACTTTTCCACATTGATGACCATGGAAAACCCAACGAAACCCAACGGAGACCACAAAACACGTCAAAAAAAAAAAAAAAAAAAAAAAAAAAAAAAAAAAAGAAAGGGATCACCCCCAAAATTGGAAGAAAATCCTTCAAAATCATAGATCCACCCCAAAACCACCCTAAACCTACCTGATGATCTCCAAAACCCACAATTTACAATTTTCCACCACCATGACCATGGAAAACCCAACGAAACCCAACGGAGACCCCAAAAGAAGTCAAAAACACCCAAAACAAGAACGGGATAAACCCTAAAAACGAAAGAAAACCCCAAAAGCCATAGATCCACACCAAAAGTCCCCCTAAACCTACCTGATGTTCTCCAAAACCCACAATTTACACTTTTTCACCAGGATGACCAACATGAACCAAACGAAAACCCAAAACGAGACACCAAAACACGTCAAAAACACCCCAAAAATAAAGGGATCACCCATAAACTGGAAGAAAATCCCCAAAAAGCACGGATCCAATCCCAAAACCACCCTAAACCTACCTGATGTTCTCCAAAACCCACAATTTACCATTTTCCACCACGATGACCAACGAGTACACAACAAAACCCAACGGAGACCCCCAAACACCTCAAAAATTTCCCAAAAAAGAACGGGACCACCCCAAGAAACAGAAGAAAACACCAAAAAACATGACTCTGCCCCAAAAGTCCCCCTAAACCTACCTGATGTTCTCCAAAAGCCACAATTTACACTTTTTCACCATGATGACCAACAAGAACCCAACTAAAACCCAACGGAGACCCCAAAACACGTCATAAACACCCCAAAAAAGAACAGGATCACCCAAAAAAAAAAACAGAAGAAAAGACCAAATACCATGAATCCACCCCAAAATTCCCCTAAACCTACCTGAAGTTCTCCAAAACCCACAATTTACAATTTTCCACCACCATGACCACGGAAAACCCAAGGAATACCAACGGAGACCCCAAAACACGTCAAAAACACCCAAAAAAGAACGGGATCACCCCCAAAAACAAAAGAAAATCCCCCAAAACCATAGATCCAATCCCAAAACCAACCTAAACCTACCTGATGTTCTCCAAAACCAACAATTTACCCTTTTCCACCATGATGACCACGGAAAACGCAACGAAACCCAATGGAGACCCCAAAACACGTCAAAAACACCCCCAAAATGAATTGGATCACCCCCCCCCAAAAAAAAAAAAAAAAAAAAACCAGAAGAAAACCCCATATATCATGAATCCACCCCAAAAGTCCCCCTAAACCTACCTGATGTTCTCCAAAACCCACAATTTACACTTTTCCACCATGATGACCACGGAAAACCCAACGAAACCCAACGGAGACCACAAAACACGTCAAAAACACCCCAAAAATGAACTGGATCACCCCAAAACAGAAGAAAACCCCCAAAACCATAGATCCACCCCAAAAGTCCTCATAAACCTACCTGATGTTCTCCAAAACCCACAATTTACACTTTTCCACCATGATGACCACGGAAAACCCAACGAAACCCAACGGAGAACCCAAAACACGTCAAAAACACCCCAAACAAGAACAGGATCACCCCCAAAACCAAAGAAAACCCCAAAAAGCACGGATCCAATCCCAAAACCACTCTAAACGTACCTGATGTTCTCCAAATCCAAATGTCCACTCCCAACCACCATAAAACCCATTAGGAACTCAACGAAACCCAACGGAAACCCCAAAACACGTCAAAAACACCCCAAAAAATAACTGAATCAGAAGAAAAAACACCAAAAACTATGAATTTCCCCGCAAAACCACCCTAAACTCACCTGATCTTCTTCAAAACCCACAATCCACTCCCATTTCCCTTAAGGACCAACGAGAATCCAACTAAAACCCAACGGAGACCCCAAAACAAGTCAAAAACACCCCAAACAAGAACGGAATCACCCCCAAAACTGGAAGAAAATCCCCAAAAAACATAGATCCACCCCAAAACGACACTAAACCTACCTGATGTTCTCCAAAACACGCAAGTTAAACTTTTCCAACATGATGAAAAACAAGAACCCAACAAAACCCAACAGAGACCCCAAAACATGTCAAAAACACCCCAAAAAAGAACGGGATCACCCCCAAAACTGGAAGAAAATCCCCAAAAAGCACGGATCCAATCCCAAAACCACCCTAAACCTACCTGATGTTCTCCAAAACCCACAATTTAACCTTTTCCACCATGATGACCAACATGAACCAAACGAAAACCCAAAACGAGACACCAAAACACGTCAAAAACACCCCAAACAAGAAAGGGATCACCCATAAACTGGAAGAAAATCCCCAAAAAGCACAGATCCAATCCCCAAACCAGCCTAAACCTACCTGATGTTCTCCAAAACCCACAAATTTACCCTTTTCCACCATGATGACCATGGAAAACCCAACGAAACCCAATGGAGACAAAAAACATGTAAAAAAAAAAAAAAACAAAAAAACCAAAAAAGAACAGGATCTCCCCAAAAAACAGAAGAAAATCCCAAAAGCCATAGATCCACCGCAAAATTCCCCCTAAACCTACCTGATGTTCTCCAAAACCCACAATTTACCCTTTTTCACCATGATGACCGAGAACCCAACAAAACCCAACGGACAACCCCAAACACCTCAAAAACTTGCCAAAAAAGAAATGGATCACACCAAAAAACAGAAGAAAATCACCCAAATACCATTGATCCACCCCAAAACCACCCTAAACCTAACTGATGTTCTCCAAAACCCACAATTTACCCTTTTCCACCATGATGACTACAGAAAATCCAACGAAACAAAACAGAGACCCCAAAACATGTCAAAAACACCCCAAAAAAAGAATTGGATCACCCCCCCAAAAAAAAAAAAACAGAAGAAAATCCCCATAAAAGCATGGATCCAATCCCAAAACCACCCTAAACCTACCTGATGTTCTCCAAAACCAACAATTTACACTTTTTCACCATGATGACCAACAAGAACCCAACTAAAACCCAACGGAGACCCCAAAACACGTCAAAAACACCCCAAAAATGAATTCGATCACCCCAAAACTGGAACAAAATCCCCCAAAACCATAGATCCACCCCAAAAACACCCTAAACCTACCTGATGTTCTCCAAAACCCACAATTTACACTTTTCCACCATGATGACCACGGAAAACCCAACGAAACCCAACGGAGACCCCAAAACACGTCAAAAACACCCCAAAAAAGAACTGGATCAGAAGAAAAAAAAACAGAAGAAAACCCCAAATACCATGAATCTGCCCCAAAAGTCCTCATAAACCTACCTGATGTTCTCCAAAACACACAATTTACACTTTTCCAACATGATGACAAACAAGAACCCAACAAAACCCAACGGAGACCCCAAAACACGTCAAAAACACCCCAAACAAGAACGGCATCACCCCCTAAACTGGAAGAAAATACCCAAAAAGCACGGATCCAATCCCAAAACCACCCTAAACCTACCTGATGTTCTCCAAAACCTGCAATTTACACTTTTCCAACCTGATGACCATGGAAAATGCAACGAAACCCAAAGGAGACCACAAAACACGTCAAAAACACCCCAAAAAAGAACGGGACCACCCCAAAAACAGAAGAAAACGCTAAAAAAAAACAGAAGAATTCCCCCAAAACCATAGATACACCACCCAAAAAAAACTTAAAAACACCTGATATTCTCCAAAACCCACAATTTACACTTTTCCAACATGATGACCAACAAGAACCCAACTAAAACCCAACGGAGACCCCAAAACACGTCAAAAACACCCCAAACAAGAACAGGATAACCCCTAAAAAAGAAAGAAAACCCCAAAAAACATAGATCCACCCCAAAAGTCCTCATAAACCTACCTGATGTTCTCCAAAACCCACAATTTACACTTTTCCACCATGATGACCACGGAAAACCCAACGAAACCCAACGGTTTTAAGAAAATTAAGCAAAAGAATTTTCATAGTGTCTAGGCAAGCATTATGCAGCTCCTTACTTCAGCAGGGAGCTTTCGCAACTCCCGCTCCTCAAACAGAACTCCTTGTTTTTATAATACAAAAGACAATGAACAAACATTTATGGTGTATTACCCTAAGTTTTTGGGTTAGGGTTTTTTGCGTCTTAATGTTTTGGGGTTAGGGTTTGGAGCGCCCTAAGTTTTTGGGCTAGGGCTTTGAGCATTCCTAACGTTTTGGGTTGGGTTTGGGTTTTGAGCATCCTAAGATTTTGGGTTGGGGGTTTTAGGCATAGGTCTTCAGGGGTTTAGTGTGGTAAATAGTTTGGGTTAGGTCTGTAGGGGTTTCGAGGTTTTTTGGATGTTAGGGCTTGAGGCTTTTTTTGTAAGGGCGGTGAGGGTTCCAGTGAGTGCTGGTAAATGCAGTTCTCGAGCACTCGGCCTGTGATTGGCCATGCTGGCTGTGCGGGGAATGCTGGTAGGTGTAGTTTTCCGGCACTGGGAGGCCATGTTGTGTGCCCAGAGCATGCCGGGAGATGTAGTTCTCGGGACTCCGGACTTCCGGGAGGCCATGTTGCGTACCCAGAGTATGCCGGGAAATGTAGTTTTCGGATTCGGGACTTCCGGGAGGCCATGTTGAATGCCCAGAGCATACCGGGAGATGTAGTTCTCGGGAACTAGGGTTAGGGTTAGGGGCTAGGGCTGGGGCTAGAGTTAGGGTTTCGGGTGAGGGTTGGGGTTGGGGGTTATTGTTAGGGTTAGTGGTTTAGGGTTAGGCTTAGAGGGTTATGGTTAGGGATAGGTTAGGGGTAGGTTTAGAGGGTTAGGGTGAGGGTTAGGGGTTAGGGGTTAGGGGTTGGGACTGTGGTTAGGCTTAGGGTAAGGGTTAGGGTGAGGGTATTAGGGTTAGGGTTCGGGTTCAGATTAGGGTAAGGGTTAGGGCAAAGGTAAGTGTTAGGGTAAGGCTAAGGGTAAGGCTTAGGGTGAGGATAAGGTTTAGGGAAAGGGTTAGGTTTATGGTAAGGATTAGGGTAAGGATTAGGGTAAGGGTAAGGATTAGGGTTAGGTTTAGGGTAAGAATAAGGGTAAGCTAATGGTTAGGATAAGGGTAAGGGTTAGGGTAAAGGTTTTCATTTGTTAAAGCTGAAACGCAGTATGCAATCTGGGACGTCACAGCCAGAGCTGCCTATGGCAAGGTGAGAGAGGAAAAGATGGAGCAGATGTTCTACTCCTAGTTTTTTCTTTATACGTAAATAAAAGTTTGAGCTAATTCCAGTTGGAAGAGTTCCAATTACTTGCTTGGTCATAATGTCTTTTAATATTGAAAGCTGCAGCAAAAGCATGGGGATTTTTGCTTCTAGAAACACCCTAGTTCTCTTGTCTGCACTATGCATGCTTTTGAGCTAAAACTGATTAAAAAATAAAAAGAAAAATCACACACACACACAAAAAAAAACAAAAAAACAAACAAACAAACAAAAAAAAAAAAACACCACAGCTGCTGCTGCTGCTCTCTTCCTACTTCCTTGTGCTTTGCCCCTACCCTTCCCAGGTGATTGGATTTGGGTGCTAGTCGGGGCCAAATGGTATGTGAGTCCCAGGCATCCCCTCAGAGAGCTCATTCTGCTTGGGCTGCTCTTTGGGGTGTTTGTTTTTCCTTCGGTCAGTTGCAGGCTTCTTCAGGTGGATGAGAGTTTATGGACTGATGCGTTTCCAAGTAGCGAGGGGTACGCACATCTTTTTGAGGTAACAGCTAGTAGGATCTGTTAGAATAAACTAATGTAGTACTTGGTGCCTTTATTGCATGCAGTTCTTTATCAGGTGAGTAACTGTTGCGAGTAACTGAAGTCAATGTTACTTGGTGTGTTTGCTATGCAGTGCCTGTGCGGACTATTGCACGAGACACAGCTTTCTGACATCTGGCCCAGCAACTACTAAATAAGGGGAGGGGAGAAGCTGAAGAACGACCAAAGGACAAAGCCTGGGAGGAAGACTACGAGCCTTCAGTACGAGCGGCCCCCAGAGGGACCACCGGAGACTGATAACGCCTGCACCAGTGGGAGGGTTTGGATTCTGGGAACTAATTAGAATAACCCTGCCTTTTGTAGAAGTAGTAATGAATATGTATTAGCCTAGCAGCATAAAAACCAGCCGCCTGATGTAACTTGTGTGCGTCTTGGTGGAGCAGAGACTCCTGGCGCACCCAGCGCTGCTTGCTTACCTCTATTCCTTTAATAAATCATAAACATTAATTGTAAGCCTATTTGGGACTCGGTCATTTATTACAAGTGGGACCTCCCGATGGGT
Source organism: Aythya baeri (assembly GCA_026413565.1). NCBI lineage: Eukaryota > Metazoa > Chordata > Aves > Anseriformes > Anatidae > Aythya > Aythya baeri. The sequence goes on from CM048636.1 coordinate 6,313,116, forward strand.
GGAAGCTGTCGGGATAGCTCGGGATGCTGAGGCGTGGTGCTGCAAGGAGGTTGGTGGTCGGTGGCGCCCTGGGGCAGGCCGAATTGGGAGGGGGCGAGGCGGCGGGTGGTCGGTGGCTTCTGTGGAAAAGGCGCTTGTATGGGGGGCTGCGCATTCAGAGGAACCTTGACAGGCTGCAGATAGGGGCAGGCAGGAACCTTTTGAAGTTCAGGAGAGGGAAATGCCAAGCCCTACCCCTAGGGAGAAACACCTCTGTTTACCAGCACTGGCTAGCTCGATACTGAATAAGCATTTCTTCATGGAAGGGGTGCTTTGCTATTAGAACAGGCTGCCCGGGGAAGTGGTAAGAGACCCGATCCTTAAAAGTATTGAAGAGACATGTGGACATAGCCCGGGAGTCCGGCCTCCGGCAGGGCGGGAGCTGGCTCTTCCGAGCCCCTGTGCTCCGGTCTTGTGCGACGCGTTTGCAAGCAGCACCGGGTGCCGGGTCCGACATCGGACGGTTCGGGGACGGCGATTCCGGGGCCGTCGGCTAGCGGGGGCCGGCTATGTCGTGTCCCGGGGATCCGACTTCAGGGGGCGTGGGGGCCGGCCGTGCAGTGAAGCGGGGGGCTGGCGTCCGCCGGCTTCCCAGAGAGCGGGCTTTCGGTGCCGTGCGGTTCGGTGGCCGGCCGTCCCGAAACCCTGGGCACCGGTCTTGTGCTAGACTCAGCGGGCTCCGGGGCCGAACTCGGCTTCTCGGGGCCGGCGGTCGCGGTGTCCAGGTGTCCCGCCTCGGGCGGCGCGGGGCCGGCTGTCCCTAGCAGCTGGGTTCCCAAGAGCTTCTGGGCTCCCAAGCGTCGCCCAAGACCGGATCGCAGAGAATCGGGACGGCCGGCCGCACCGCTGCGACTAGCACAAGCGTCTCCCGACAACGGAGCCCAGGAGCTTGCGAGGGTCAGATTCCGCGCCCCGGGATAGAGAAACGGGGAGCGCGGGTCGGCCGGCCGCAGCTTCGCACGGGACCGAACCCCCTGTCTCCGGCACGGCCAGACCCCGAGCCGGCAGACAGCAGCCTCCCGCTTCACGGCACAGTCGGCCCCCAACCCGCCCGAGTTCTGATCGCCGGGACACGGGACAGCCGGCCGCGCCGCCCGAGGCCGGACACCTGGAGCCCGGGACCGCCGTCCCTGACAAAGCCAAAGTCGGACCCGGACCCCGCTGCGGCTAGCACACGCGTCGCCCAGGACCGCAGCCTAGGACCTCGGGACGGTCGCATCCCGCGCCTCCGGCAGGAGCTACCCGGGAGGGCAGGACGGCCTGCCGCAGCTCCGCAAGAGACCGAACCTGCTGGATTCCGGGACGGCCAGAGCCCGAGCCGGTGGGCAGCAGCCTCCCGCTTCACGGCTCGGCAGGCACCCACGTCGCCCGACTTCGGACCCACGGGACAGCCGGCACCCGCGCCGCCGGAGGCCGGACACACGGGCCTCGGCATCGCCGTCCCCGAACCGCACGAAGTCACACACGGTCTCCGGTGCGTCCAGCACACGCATCGCAAAGACCGGAGCCCAGATTATAGGATCAGCCAGCCCCGCGCCGCCCGAGGAAGGACCGGGAACCCGGTGCGCTTGGCACATGCGTCGCCCAAGAACGGCGCCCAGGGCCGCGGGATGGTCGTGCGTCACGCAGCCCGAGTTCGGACCCCCGGAACACAGGACAACTGGCACCCGCGCCACCGGAGGACAGAATCCCGTGCCCCGGGATTGTGTTGTATTTTCTCCCCCTCCCTCTTTGAGGAGAGGGGGAGTGAGGGAGCGGTTGTGGTGGAGCTCGGCTGCCCACCTGAGTAAAACCACCACTGTCCTTTTTGGCGCCCAACGTGGGGCTCGAGGGTTGAGATAACAGTAGTATTGATTGAAGTATTTACAACTAACATATTGGTTGTCATAATGCTCGGTTTTCTGGTAATACTTTTCTGTGTGGATATGTTGTATGTAGCCCACTCTCTGTTTTCTTTTTTCCTTTACATCCGATCGGAGAAAATGTTGAAGTCTGTGCTTGTTTTTTTAACATGTTGTGCTGTAACATACTGGCCTTCAGTTTGGTTTGGTATTCAAGCCCGGCATTGTTATCCTCCTGGTCTCCTGGAGATTATATTATTGACAATATTAAGAATTACAGTGCCTTCTTTTTGCCCCCAGCAGTCAATCAGTGAATAATATCGGGTGTGGTGTCTTCTACTTTTCTCCCTGTGGGCTAATTACAGCAGCCTTTCAGTATCTTGGATACCCCTGGTGAGATATTATCCTCCTCTTACTAGGTGTAGTGTTTGTCTTCTTCCCCAAGGCAAAGCAGTTTATTAAGAATATTATCCAAGGACCTGTCCCCAGACAAAGTTGTGGGTGGCAAGGTGTGTGGGGGGATTTGGGCAGGTACCTATCACGGTTTTCTCCTCCAATGGTTCTAAATTTCACCCCTGAACAAGTACAAAATCCAAGAAAGTTGGTAGAATGTTTGAAAGATGTATGCCCTGACCCTGGCAATACTAGAGAACTCCACTAGCTGGCTGCACTCTGCTGGGGTCTGGCTTACGCCTATCAGATGTCAATTAACATTGCCCAGCACCCTCAAGGGGATAGGGAGGTTCTTGAATTTGATGATGAGACAGCACACACTGTGACCACCCCAGAGGACCGACCATCTTTGGTATCAGTCGCCCCCGTAGTAAAGACAAAACAGTGGAAACGGAGATCAGGTCGTTTAGTAAGGGAAGGAGCGCCTCCTATGGATGAGGGAGAAGAGGAAAAGGCAAGCGGCTCTAAAGCAGCGTTATCACGGCAACATCACGAAGAAGAGACTGAAATCATAGATGAATCAGAAACTACTCGGTCTCTATCCTTGAGTGAGCTGCGAGAAATACGAAAAGCCTTCAGTCGCCGTCCAGGTGAGCACATCCTCACTTGGCTGCTTCGACGCTGGGATAGTGGGGCCAATACCCAACAGCTAGAAGGCAACGAAGCCAAGCAGCTGGGATCCCACAAGCCTCTGGGAAGATTGAGAGGTACAATGGACTGTTAAAAACTATGCTGCGAGCATTGGGTGCTGCGACATGGAAACATTAGGATATAAACCTACCAGAGGCCACTTGGTTAGTTAACAACAGGGGGTCTGAAAGCCGTGCTGGTCCTGCTGAAACAAAACCCCTACACACTGTGGGAGAAGCTAAAGTCACTGTAGTGCATGTGGGGAAGTGGATGGGGAAGGCGGTGTGGGTTGCCCCTGCCATGGGAAAAGGCAAACCCACTCGTGGGATTGTCTTTGCCCAAGGTCCAGGGTATACCTGGTGGGTGATGCAGAAAGATGGGGATATCAAGTGTGTGCCTCAAGGAGATTTAACACTGGGAGAAAATTAATCTGTCATCCAAGTTATGTGTTGTAGGAGGACACTGCAGAACCAATGAAAGGTCAACTTTGCAAGGAACCAGGCAAGTGCAACAGTGATGTGAGCTAAGCTGGTGCTGGTGTCAAGAAAACCAACTTCGCCTGCCCTGAGTGACCACTTTGACAGATGATGGTGAAACCATCAACAGTTTTTATGAGCATTTTGGGAAAAGACCTATAGAATAAAGAGAAGTACAGACATAAAAATGCTTCAATGGACAGAAAACTATGGTGATGAGACCATCTATATACTAAACTGTACCTGATTGTGACACAAATGTTATGGAATAAGGGGTGGAAGTTGTGTTGCGTCTGTCTGAGCTGGAGTCACCGTTTCCCTGCAGCAGCCCGCACAGTGCTGTACTCTGCACTCGTAGCTGGAACAACACTGAAATCACTCCAGTGTTGTGCCTATTGCTGCATAGTGCTGGCACAGCATCAGGACTCTTTCCAAGTCCCTAAGAGCCAGGCACGGGTGCCGGCTGTCCCGTGTTCCGGGGGTCCGAACTCGGGCTGCGTGACGCACGACCATCCCGCGGCCCTGGGCGCCGTTCTTGGGCGACGCATGTGCCAAGCGCACCGGGTTCCCGGTCCTTCCTCGGGCGGCGCGGGGCTGGCTGATCCTATAATCTGGGCTCCGGTCTTTGCGATGCGTGTGCTGGACGCACCGGAGACCGTGTGTGACTTCGTGCGGTTCGGGGACGGCGATGCCGAGGCCCGTGTGTCCGGCCTCCGGCGGCGCGGGTGCCGGCTGTCCCGTGGGTCCGAAGTCGGGCGACGTGGGTGCCTGCCGAGCCGTGAAGCGGGAGGCTGCTGCCCACCGGCTCGGGCTCTGGCCGTCCCGGAATCCAGCAGGTTCGGTCTCTTGCGGAGCTGCGGCAGGCCGTCCTGCCCTCCCGGGTAGCTCCTGCCGGAGGCGCGGGATGCGACCGTCCCGAGGTCCTAGGCTGCGGTCCTGGGCGACGCGTGTGCTAGCCGCAGCGGGGTCCGGGTCCGACTTTGGCTTTGTCAGGGACGGCGGTCCCGGGCTCCAGGTGTCCGGCCTCGGGCGGCGCGGCCGGCTGTCCCGTGTCCCGGCGATCAGAACTCGGGCGGGTTGGGGGTCGACTGTGCCGTGAAGCGGGAGGCTGCTGTCTGCCGGCTCGGGGTCTGGCCGTGCCGGAGACAGGGGGTTCGGTCCCGTGCGAAGCTGCGGCCGGCCGACCCGCGCTCCCCGTTTCTCTATCCCGGGGCGCGGAATCTGACCCTCGCAAGCTCCTGGGCTCCGTTGTCGGGAGACGCTTGTGCTAGTCGCAGCGGTGTGGCCGGCCGTCCCGATTCTCTGCGATCCGGTCTTGGGCGACGCTTGGGAGCCCAGAAGCTCTTGGGAGCCCAGCTGCTAGGGACAGCCGGCCCCGCGCCGCCCGAGGCGGGACACCTGGACACCGCGACCGCCGGCCCCGAGAAGCCGAGTTCGGCCCCGGAGCCCGCTGAGTCTAGCACAAGACCGGTGCCCAGGGTTTCGGGACGGCCGGCCACCGAACCGCACGGCACCGAAAGCCCGCTCTCTGGGAAGCCGGCGGACGCCAGCCCCCCGCTTCACTGCACGGCCGGCCCCCACGCCCCCTGAAGTCGGATCCCCGGGACACGACATAGCCGGCCCCCGCTAGCCGACGGCCCCGGAATCGCCGTCCCCGAACCGTCCGATGTCGGACCCGGCACCCGGTGCTGCTTGCAAACGCGTCGCACAAGACCGGAGCACAGGGGCTCGGAAGAGCCAGCTCCCGCCCTGCCGGAGGCCGGACTCCCGGGCTATGTCCACATGTCTCTTCAATACTTTTAAGGATCGGGTCTCTTACCACTTCCCCGGGCAGCCTGTTCTAATAGCAAAGCACCCCTTCCATGAAGAAATGCTTATTCAGTATCGAGCTAGCCAGTGCTGGTAAACAGAGGTGTTTCTCCCTAGGGGTAGGGCTTGGCATTTCCCTCTCCTGAACTTCAAAAGGTTCCTGCCTGCCCCTATCTGCAGCCTGTCAAGGTTCCTCTGAATGCGCAGCCCCCCCATACAAGCGCCTTTTCCACAGAAGCCACCGACCACCCGCCGCCTCGCCCCCTCCCAATTCGGCCTGCCCCAGGGCGCCACCGACCACCAACCTCCTTGCAGCACCACGCCTCAGCATCCCGAGCTATCCCGACAGCTTCCACCCATCGGGAGGTCCCACTTGTAATAAATGACCGAGTCCCAAATAGGCTTACAATTAATGTTTATGATTTATTAAAGGAATAGAGGTAAGCAAGCAGCGCTGGGTGCGCCAGGAGTCTCTGCTCCACCAAGACGCACACAAGTTACATCAGGCGGCTGGTTTTTATGCTGCTAGGCTAATACATATTCATTACTACTTCTACAAAAGGCAGGGTTATTCTAATTAGTTCCCAGAATCCAAACCCTCCCACTGGTGCAGGCGTTATCAGTCTCCGGTGGTCCCTCTGGGGGCCGCTCGTACTGAAGGCTCGTAGTCTTCCTCCCAGGCTTTGTCCTTTGGTCGTTCTTCAGCTTCTCCCCTCCCCTTATTTAGTAGTTGCTGGGCCAGATGTCAGAAAGCTGTGTCTCGTGCAATAGTCCGCACAGGCACTGCATAGCAAACACACCAAGTAACATTGACTTCAGTTACTCGCAACAGTTACTCACCTGATAAAGAACTGCATGCAATAAAGGCATCAAGTACTACATTAGTTTATTCTAACAGATCCTACTAGCTGTTACCTCAAAAAGATGTGCGTACCCCTCGCTACTTGGAAACGCATCAGTCCATAAACTCTCATCCACCTGAAGAAGCCTGCAACTGACCGAAGGAAAAACAAACACCCCAAAGAGCAGCCCAAGCAGAATGAGCTCTCTGAGGGGATGCCTGGGACTCACATACCATTTGGCCCCGACTAGCACCCAAATCCAATCACCTGGGAAGGGTAGGGGCAAAGCACAAGGAAGTAGGAAGAGAGCAGCAGCAGCAGCTGTGGTGTTTGTTTGTTTGTTTGTTTTTTTTTTTTTTTTTTTTTGTGTGTGTGTGTGATTTTTCTTTTTATTTTTTAATCAGTTTTAGCTCAAAAGCATGCATAGTGCAGACAAGAGAACTAGGGTGTTTCTAGAAGCAAAAATCCCCATGCTTTTGCTGCAGCTTTCAATATTAAAAGACATTATGACCAAGCAAGTAATTGGAACTCTTCCAACTGGAATTAGCTCAAACTTTTATTTACGTATAAAGAAAAAACTAGGAGTAGAACATCTGCTCCATCTTTTCCTCTCTCACCTTGCCATAGGCAGCTCTGGCTGTGACGTCCCAGATTGCATACTGCGTTTCAGCTTTAACAAATGAAAACCTTTACCCTAACCCTTACCCTTATCCTAACCATTAGCTTACCCTTATTCTTACCCTAAACCTAACCCTAATCCTTACCCTTACCCTAATCCTTACCCTACCCTTATACTTACCATTACTCTATCCTTTTCCTTAACTCTTACCCTTACCCTAACCCTTACCCCAAGCCTTACCATAAACCCTTTCCCTAAACCTTATCCTCACCCTAAGCCTTACCCTTAGCCTTCTGCTAACACTTACCCTTGCCCTAACCCTTACCCTAATCTGAACCCAAACCCTAACCCTAATACCCTCACCCTAACCCTTACCCTAAGCCTAACCACAGTCCCAACCCCTAACCCCTAACCCTCACCCTAACCCTCTAAACCTACCCCTAACCTATCCCTAACCATAACCCTCTAAGCCTAACCCTAACCCTCTAAGCCTAACAATAACCCCCAACCCCAACCCTCACCCGAAACCCTAACTCTAGCCCCAGCCCTAGCCCCTAACCCTAACCCTAGTTCCCGAGAACTACATCTCCCGGTATGCTCTGGGCATTCAACATGGCCTCCCGGAAGTCCCGAATCCGAAAACTACATTTCCCGGCATACTCTGGGTACGCAACATGGCCTCCCGGAAGTCTGGAGTCCCGAGAACTACATCTCCCGGCATGCTCTGGGCACACAACATGGCCTCCCAGTGCCGGAAAACTACACCTACCAGCATTCCCCGCACAGCCAGCATGGCCAATCACAGGCCGAGTGCTCGAGAACTGCATTTACCAGCACTCACTGGAACCCTCACCGCCCTTACAAAAAAAGCCTCAAGCCCTAACATCATTAGGATGTATCTCAACGTGGCAAATATTTTGCTCAGTGTCAAGACAAATGTCTTGGGATTCCAGCGTGTTACTTTCACAGATGGAACTTTTTGTTCACGCACAATGCATGCATTTACATCAATTGTTTGCCACTTTCCTCCCTTTTGATGGGCCCATACTTTATGCCCTTTAGTATAAAGTATAGTTCCATTATGATTGAGTCCTAATGCAATGATTGGCTATACATTGTATACGGTGGCATTACTTATAGTAAGTATAAAGGACACAATTTGATCATTTTCTGCATAAAGGGTAAAGTTGACTAATTGCCACCATGCTTGAAAATCTTTTTCAAATTCTGAAGCATTATCCCAAATAAATTTTCGAATTTCAGTGGGCAAAGTTCCTCCTTCTCCCTGTCTCTAATAATAGCTGCTGCTAAAGATTGTATACATTACTGCGTTTGGATACAGCTCCAAGCAAGGGAGGTATTGCCTTGGCTTTTTCCAAGGGCATGTACAATTAATTGATGATATAGAAGCCATTGCTTTGCTAAAGACAATAAGGATGATTTTTATTAGATGATCAAGTTACTGTAGTCAGAAACTAAACCTAACCCTAACCTAACCCTAACACTAACCCAACCCTAAACCTAACCCTAACCCTAACGGCTGCCCGCGGATCTAAACCTAACGCTCAAACCCTAATCCAAACCCTAACCCTAACCCTAACGTAACCCTAACCCTAACCCTATTCCTAACACTAACCCTAACCCTAACCCTAACCCTAACAAAACCCTAAACCTAACCCTAACCATAAACCTAAACCTAATCCTAACGCTAACCCTAACCCTAACCCTAACAACCCTAACCCTCTAACCCTAACCCTAACGGTATCCTTAACCCGAACCCTAACTCTAAACCAAAGACTCTAACCCTAACCCTAACCCTAACCGTATCCCTAATCCTAACCCTAACCCTAACCCTAACCCTAACCCTAACCCTAACCCTAACCCTAACCCTAACGGTATCCCTAACCCTAATCCTAACCCTAACCCTAAGACCCTAACCCTAACCCTAACCCTAACCCCTAACCCTAACCCTAACCCTAACCCTTAACCTAACAGAATTCTAACCCTAACCCTAACCGTATCCCTAATCCTAACCCTAACCCTAACCCTAACCCTAACCCTAACCCTAACCCTAACCCTAACCCTAAACCTAACCCTAACCCTAACCCTAACCCTAACCCTAACCCTAACCCTAACCCTAACCCTAACCCTTAGACCCTAACCCTAACCCTAACCCTAACCCTTAGACCCTAACCCTAACCGTAACCCTAACCCTAACCCTAACCCTAACCCTAACCCTAACCCCTAACCCTAACCCTAACCCTCTAACCCTAACCCTAACCCTCTAACCCTAACCCTAACGCTTACCCTAATCCTTACCCTACCCTTATCCTTACCATTACTCTATCCTTTACCCTAACTCTTAACCCTAACCCTAACCCTTACCCTAACCCTAACCCTAACCCTAACCCTAACCCTAACCCTAACCCTAACCCTAACCCTTAGACCTTAACCCTAACCCCTAACGCTAACCGTAACCCTAACCCTAACCCTAACCGTAACACTAACCCTAACCCTAACCCTAACCCTAACTGTAACCCTAACCCTAACCCTAACCCTAACCCTTAGACCCTAACCCTAACCCCTAACCCTAACCGTAACCCTAACCCTAACCCTAACCCTAACCCTAACCCTAACCCTAACCCTAACCCTAACCCTAACCCTAACCCTAACCCTAACCCTAACCCTAACCCTAACCCTAACCCTAACCTTAACCCTAACCCTCTAACCCTAACCCTAACGCTTACCCTAATCCTTACCCTACCCTTATCCTTACCATTACTCTATCCTTTACCCTAACTCTTAACCCTAACCCTAACCCTTACCCTAACCCTTACCATAAACCTAACCCTTTGCCTAAACCTAAACCTTATCCTCACCCTCAGCCTTACCCTAACCCTTACCCTTAGCCTTACCCTAACACTTACCCTTGCCCTAACCCTTACCCGTACCCTAATCTGAACCCAAACCCTAACCCTAATACTCTCACTCTAACCCTTACTCTAACCCTAACCACAACCCCAACCCCTAACCCCTAACCCCTAACCCTCACCCTAACCCTCTAAACCTACCCCTAACCTATCCCTAACCCTAACCCTCTAAGCCTAACCCTATCCCTCTAAGCCTAACAATAACCCCCAACCCCAACCCTCACCCGAAACCCTAACTCTAGCCCCAGCCCTAGCCCCTAACCCTAGTTCCCGAGAACTACATCTCCCGGTATGCTCTGGGCATTCAACATGGCCTCCCGGAAGTCCCGAATCCGAAAACTACATTTCCCGGCATACTGTGGGTACGCAACATGGCCTCCCGGAAGTCTGGAGTCCCGAGAACTACATCTCCCGGCATGCTCTGGGCACACAACATGGCCTCCCAGTGCCGGAAAACTACACCTACCAGCATTCCCCGCACAGCCAGCATGGCCAATCACAGGCCGAGTGCTCGAGAACTGCATTTACCGGCACTCACTGGAACCCTCACCGCCCTTACAAAAAAAGCCTCAAGCCCTAACATCCAAAAAACCTCGAAACCCCTACAGACCTAACCCAAACTATTTACCACACTAAACCCCTGAAGACCTATGCCTAAAACCCCCAACCCAAAATCTTAGGATGCTCAAAACCCAAACGCAACCCAAAACGTTAGGAAAGCTCAAAGCCCTAGCCCAAAAACTTAGGGCGCTCCAAACCCTAACCCCAAAACATTAAGACGCAAAAACCCTAACCCAAAAACTTAGGGTAATACACCATAAATGTTTGTTCATTGTCTTTTGTATTATAAAAACAAGGAGTTCTGTTTGAGGAGCGGGAGTTGCGAAAGCTCCCTGCTGAAGTAAGGAGCTGCATAATGCTTGCCTAGACACTATGAAAATTCTTTTGCTTAATTTTCTTAAAACCGTTGGGTTTCGTTGGGTTTTCCGTGGTCATCATGGTGGAAAAGTGTAAACTGTGGGTTTTGGAGAACATCAGGTAGGTTTATGAGGACTTTTGGGGCAGATTCAAGGTTTTTAGGGTTTTCTTCTGTTTTTTTTTCTAGTGATCCAGTTGTTTTTCGGCGTGTTTTTGACGTGTTTTGGGTTCTCCGTTGGGTTTCATTGGGTTTTCCGTGGTCATCATGGTGGAAAAGTGTAAATTGTGGGTTTTGGAGAACATCAGGTAGGTTTAGGGGGACTTTTGGGGTGGATTAATGGTATTTGTTTTTTTTTCTGTTTTTTTTTGGGGTGATCCCGTTCTTTTTTGGGGTGTTTTTGATGTGTTTTTGGGTCTCCGTTAGGTTTTGTTGGGTTCTTGTTGGTCATCATGTTGGAAAAGTGTAAATTGTGGGTTTTGGAGAATATCAGGTGTTTTTAAGTATTTTTGGGTGTTGTATCTATGGTTTTGGGGGAATTCTTCTGTTTTTTTTTAGCGTTTTCTTCTGTTTTTGGGGTGGTCCCGTTCTTTTTTGGGGTGTTTTTGACATGTTTTGGGTTCTCCGTTGGGTTTCATTGGGTTTTCCGTGGTCATCAATGTGGAAAAGTGTAAATTGCATGTTTTGGAGAACATCAGGTAGGTTTAGTGTCGTTTTGGAGTGGATCTATGTTTTTTGGGGATTTTCTTCCAGTTTTGGGGGTGATTCCGTTCTTGTTTGGGGTGTTTTTGACTTGTTTTGGGGTCTCCGTTGGGTTTTAGTTGGATTCTCGTTGGTCGTTAAGGGAAATGGGAGTGGATTGTGGGTTTTGAAGAAGATCAGGTGAGTTTAGGGTGGTTTTGCGGGGAAATTCATAGTTTTTGGGATTTTCTTCTTTTTTTTGGGGGAGGAGTGATCCAGTTATTTTTTGGGGTGTTTTTGACATATTTTGGGGTCTCCGTTGGTTTTTGTTGGGTTCTTGTTGTTCATCATGGTGAAAACGGGTAAATTGTGGGTATTGGAGAACATCAGGTAGGTTTAGGGGGACTTTTGGGGTGGATCAACGGCTTTTAGGGTTTTCTTTCGGTTTTGGGGGTGATCCTGCTTTTTTTGTGGTGTTTTTGACGTGTTTTGGGGTTTCCGTTGCGTTTCGTTGATTTCCTAATGTGTTTTAAGTTTGTTGGGAGTGGACTTTGGGATTTGGAGAACATCAGGTAGGTTTAGTGTGGTTTTGGGGTGGATCTATGGTATTTTGGGGTTTTCTTCTGTTTTTTTTTGGGGTGATCCTCTTCTTGTTTGGGGTGTTTTTGACTTTTTTTGGGGTCTCCGTTGGGTTTTAGTTGGATTCTCGTTGTTCGTTAAGGGAAATGGGAGTGGATTGTGGGTTTTGAAGAAGATCAGGTGAGTTTAGGGTGGTTTTGCGGGGAAATTCATAGTGTTTGGTGTTTTTTCTTCTGATTCAGTTATTTTTTGGGGTGTTTTTGACGTGTTTTGGGGTTTCCGTTGGGTTTCGTTGAGTTCCTAATGGGTTTTATGGTGGTTGGGAGTGGACATTTGGATTTGGAGAACATCAGGTACGTTTAGAGTGGTTTTGGGATTGGATCCGTGCTTTTTGGGGTTTTCTTTGGTTTTGGGGGTGATCCTGTTCTTGTTTGGGGTGTTTTTGACGTGTTTTGGGTTCTCCGTTGGTATTCCTTGGGTTTTCCGTGGTCATGGTGGTGGAAAATTGTAAATTGTGGGTTTTGGAGAACTTCAGGTAGGTTTAGGGGAATTTTGGGGTGGATTCATGGTATTTGGGGTTTTCTTCTGTTTTTTTTTTTTGGTGATCCTGTTCTTTTTGGGGTGTTTATGACGTGTTTTGGGGTCTCCGTTGGGTTTTAGTTGGGTTCTTGTTGGTCATCATGGTGAAAAAGTGTAAATTGTGGCTTTTGGAGAACATCAGGTAGGTTTAGGGGGACTTTTGGGGCAGAGTCATGTTTTTTGGTGTTTTCTTCTGTTTCTTGGGGTGGTCCCGTTCTTTTTGGGGAAATTTTTGAGGTGTTTGGGGGTCTCCGTTGGGTTTTGTTGTGTACTCGTTGGTCATCGTGGTGGAAAATGGTAAATTGTGGGTTTTGGAGAACATCAGGTAGGTTTAGGGTGGTTTTGGGATTGGATCCGTGCTTTTTGGGGATTTTCTTCCAGTTTATGGGTGATCCCTTTATTTTTGGGGTGTTTTTGACGTGTTTTGGTGTCTTGTTTTGGGTTTTCGTTTGGTTCATGTTGGTCATCCTGGTGAAAAAGTGTAAATTGTGGGTTTTGGAGAACATCAGGTAGGTTTAGGGGGACTTTTGGTGTGGATCTATGGCTTTTGGGGTTTTCTTTCGTTTTTAGGGTTTTTCCCGTTCTTGTTTTGGGTGTTTTTGACTTCTTTTGGGGTCTCCGTTGGGTTTCGTTGGGTTTTCCATGGTCATCAATGTGGAAAAGTGTAAATTGTGGGTTTTGGAGAACTTCAGGTTGGTTTAGGGGGATTTTTGGTGTGGATCTATGGCTTTTGGGGTTTTCTTTCGTTGTTGGTGTTGAACCAGTTCTTTTTTGGGGTGTTTTTGACGTTTTTGGGGTCTCCGTTAGGTTTTGTTGGGTTCTCGTTGGTCGTTAAGCTAAATGGGAGTGGATTGTGGGTTTTGAAGAAGATCAGGTGAGTTTAGGGTGATTTGGGAGGGAAATGCATAGTTTTTTGTTTTTTTTTTTTTTCTTCTGATCCAGTTCTTTTTTGGGGTGTTTTTGACGTGTTTTGGGGTTTCCGTTGCGTTTTGTTGAGTTCCTAATGGGTTTTATGGTGGGTGGGAGTGGATTTTGGGATTTGGAGAAGATCAGGTAGGTTTAAGGGTTTTCTTGGGGTTAAATCACGTATTTTCTTCTGATCCGGTTTGCTTTTGGGGTGTTTTTGAGGTGTTTTGGGGTTTCCGTTGCGTTTTGTTGAGTTCCTAATGGGTTTTATGGTGGTTGGGAGTGGACTTTGGGATTTGGAGAAGATCAGGTAGGTTTAGGGTGGTTTTGGGATTGGATCCATGCTTTTTGGGGATTTTCTTCCAGTTTTGGGGGTTATCCCGTTCTTTTTTGGGGTGTTTTTGACATGTTTTGATGTCTCTGTTGGGTTTTGTTGGGTTTTCTGTTGGCATCTTGGTGGAAAAGGGTAAATTGTGGGTTTTGGAGAACTTCAGGTAGGTTTAGGGGGACTTTTGGGGTGGATTCATGGTATTTGGGGTTTTCTTCTGTTTTTTGGGGTGATCCTGTTCTTTTTTGGGGTGTTTTTGACGTGTTTTGGGGTTGTCCGTTGGGTTTTGTTGGGTTCTCGTTGGTCATCATTGTGAAAAAGGGTAAATTGTGGGTTTTGGAGAACATCAGGTAGGCTTAGGGGGACTTTTGGGGTGGATCTATGGCATGTGGGGTTTTCTTCTGTTTTTTGGGGAGATCCTGTTCTTTTTTGTTTTTGTTTTTGTTTTTTTTTTTTTTTTGACATGTGTTTTTTCTCCATTGGGTTTCGTTGGGTTTTCCATGGTCATCATGGTGGAAAAGGGTAAATTTGTGGGTTTTGGAGAACATCAGGTAGGTTTAGGCTGGTTTTGGGATTGGATCTGTGCTTTTTGGGGATTTTCTTCCAGTTTATGGGTGATCCCTTTCTTTTTTGGGGTGTTTTTGACGTGTTTTGGTGTCTCCTTTTGGGTTTTCGTTTGGTTCATGTTGGTCATCATGGTGAAAATTGTAAATTTTGGGGGGGGGGAATTTTCTTCCAGTTTTGGGGGTGATCCCGTTCTTTTTTGGGGTGTTTTTGACATGTTTTGGGGTCTCTGTTGGGTTTCGTTGGGTTTTCTGTTGTCATGGTGGTGGAAAAGTGTAAATTGTGGGTTTTGGAGAACTTCAGGTAGGTTTAGGCTGTTTTTGGGGTGGATCTATTTTTTTGGGGTTTTCTTTCGTTTTGGGGGGTTATCCCATTCTTTTTTGGGGTGTTTTTGACGTGTTTTGAGGTCTCCGTTTGTTTTTTTTGGGTTTCCATTGGGTTTTCTGGTGGTTGGGAGTGGATTGTACATTTAGGAGAACATCAGGTAGGTTTAAGGGTTTTTTGTGTTGTTAAATCACATTTTTTCTTCTGATTCGGTTCGCTTTTGGGGTGTTTTTGACGTGTTTTGTGGTTTCCGTTGCGTTTCGTTGAGTTTTGACAAATTGACAAATCCTTGAAGTCCCTTTTGATTGCTCACAGGCTATGCGTTGCCACTCCTTCTCCTCCCAGATATAGGACGAGCAATCGGTAATAGTCTGACGGTTGAACCAAGCTGGGAAGCCTCCTTGTGATGTCCTAACCCAGGCCCTAGGAAGGCAGCAGATTTCCCTTAGAGGAGGGTCCCTTCTACATATTGGACCCTCTGTTCCGCTGATTGATAAATCACCCACAACTAAAACTCACCTTTTCTTCCTGCTGCCTGTGGTCACTATACGGGGGTTGGCTTTTCCAACCCTGCCAATATCTCTGGTGGAGAGGGATTATAGCCTTTTCCATCCATCGATTGCCTTTCGGCCTCCAGGGCCTTATACCTGTTGCGCAGGTCTACCTGATAGTGTGATATGGTTGAGATTTTGATAAAATTGCAAACACAAACATTAAAGTGATTACTGGTATCTACCACAGCATTATCTACGACTATAGAATCACAATGACTTCTCATGCAAACACAACCTTTCCCAATATATACAAGTACAGTATCAAGGGTTTCATTAGGATGTATCTCAACGTGGCAAATATTTTGCTCAGTGTCAAGACAAATGTCTTGGGATTCCAGCGTGTTACTTTCACAGATGGAACTTTTTGTTCACGCACAATGCATGCATTTACATCAATTGTTTGCCACTTTCCTCCCTTTTGATGGGCCCATACTTTATGCCCTTTAGTATAAAGTATAGTTCCATTATGATTGAGTCCTAATGCAATGATTGGCTATACATTGTATACGGTGGCATTACTTATAGTAAGTATAAAGGACACAATTTGATCATTTTCTGCATAAAGGGTAAAGTTGACTAATTGCCACCATGCTTGAAAATCTTTTCAAATTCTGAAGCATTATCCCAAATAAATTTTCGAATTTCAGTGGGCAAAGTTCCTCCTTCTCCCTGTCTCTAATAATAGCTGCTGCTAAAGATTGTATACATTACTGCGTTTGGATACAGCTCCAAGCAAGGGAGGTATTGCCTTGGCTTTTTCCAAGGGCATGTACAATTAATTGATGATATAGAAGCCATTGCTTTGCTAAAGACAATAAGGATGATTTTTATTAGATGATCAAGTTACTGTAGTCAGAAACTAAACCTAACCCTAACCTAACCCTAACACTAACCCAACCCTAAACCTAACCCTAACCCTAACGGCTGCCCGCGGATCTAACCTAACCCTAACACTAACCCAACCCTAAACCTAACCCTAACCCTAACGGCTGCCCGCGGATCTAAACCTAACGCTCAAACCCTAATCCAAACCCTAACCCTAACCCTAACCGAACACTAAAGCTAAACCTAACCCTAACCCTTACCCTAAACCTAACCCTAAGGTAACCCTAACCCTATTCCTAACACTAACCCTAACCCTAACCCTAACCCTAACAAAACCCTAAACCTAACCCTAACCATAAACCTAAACCTAATCCTAACGCTAACCCTAACCCTAACCCTAACCCTAACAACCCTAACCCTCTAACCCTAACCCTAACCCTAATCCTAACCCTAACCCTAACCCTAACACTAACCCCCTAACCTAACCATAACCCTAACCCTAATCTAACCCTAAAACTAACCCTAACCCTAACCCTTATCCTAACCCTAACCCTAACCCTAACCCTACCTAACCGTAACCCTAACAACCCTAACCCTAACCCTAACCCTAACCCTAACCTAACCCTAACCCTAACCCTAACCCTAACCCTAACCCTAACGGTATCCCTAACCCTAATCCTAACCCTAACCCTAAGACCCTAACCCTAACCCTAACCCTAACCCTAACCCCTAACCCTAACCCTAACCTAACCCTTACCCTAACAGAATTCTAACCCTAACCCTAACCGTATCCCTAATCCTAACCCTAACCCTAACCCTAAGCCTAAGCCTAACCCTAACCCTAACACTAAGACCCTAACCCTAACCCTAACCCTAACCCTTAGACCCTAACCCTAACCCTAACCCTAACCCTAACCTTAACCTAACCCTAACCCTAACCCTAACCCTAACCCTAACCCTAACCCTAACCCTAACCCTAACCCTAACCCTAACCCTAACCCTAACCCTAACCCTAACCCTAACCCTAACCCTAACCCTAACCCTAACCCTAACCCTAACCCTAACCCAACCCTAACACTAACCCTAACCCTAACCCTAACCCTAACCCTAACCCTAACTAACCCTAACCCTAACCCTAACCCTAACCCTAACCCTAACCCTAACCCTAAACCTATACCTTCGCCTTACCCTATCCCTATGACTAATCCTAAACCTATCCCTAACCCTAACCCTAACCCTAACCCTAACCCTAACCCTAACCCTAACCCTAACCTAAACCATAACCTAACCCTAACCCTAACCATAACCGTAACCCTAACCCTAACCCTAACCCTAACCCTTACCCTAACCATAACCCTAACACTAACCTAACCCTAACCCTAACCTAACCCTAACCCTAACCCTAACCCTAACCCTAACCCTAACCCTAACCCTAACCCTAACCCTAACCATAACCCTAGCCCTAAGCCTAACCCTAACCCTAACCTAACCTAACCCTAACCTAACCCTAACCTAACCCTAACCCTAACCTCCTAACCCTAACCCTAACCCTAACCCTAACCCTAACCCCTAACCCTAACCCTAACCCTAACCCTAACCCTAACCCTAACCCTAACCCTAACCCTAACCCTAACCCTAACCCTAACCCTAACCCTAACCCTAACCCTAACCCTAACCCTAACCCTAACCCTAACCTAACCCTAACCCTAACCCTAACCCTAACCTTAACCCTAACCCTAACCCTCTAACCCTAACCCTAACGCTTACCCTAATCCTTACCCTACCCTTATCCTTACCATTACTCTATCCTTTACCCTAACTCTTAACCCTAACCCTAACCCTTACCCTAACCCTTACCATAAACCTAACCCTTTGCCTAAACCTAAACCTTATCCTCACCCTCAGCCTTACCCTAACCCTTACCCTTAGCCTTACCCTAACACTTACCCTTGCCCTAACCCTTACCCGTACCCTAATCTGAACCCAAACCCTAACCCTAATACTCTCACTCTAACCCTTACTCTAACCCTAACCACAACCCCAACCCCTAACCCCTAACCCCTAACCCTCACCCTAACCCTCTAAACCTACCCCTAACCTATCCCTAACCCTAACCCTCTAAGCCTAACCCTAACCCTCTAAGCCTAACAATAACCCCCAACCCCAACCCTCACCCGAAACCCTAACTCTAGCCCCAGCCCTAGCCCCTAACCCTAGTTCCCGAGAACTACATCTCCCGGTATGCTCTGGGCATTCAACATGGCCTCCCGGAAGTCCCGAATCCGAAAACTACATTTCCCGGCATACTGTGGGTACGCAACATGGCCTCCCGGAAGTCTGGAGTCCCGAGAACTACATCTCCCGGCATGCTCTGGGCACACAACATGGCCTCCCAGTGCCGGAAAACTACACCTACCAGCATTCCCCGCACAGCCAGCATGGCCAATCACAGGCCGAGTGCTCGAGAACTGCATTTACCATTTACCGGCACTCACTGGAACCCTCACCGCCCTTACAAAAAAAGCCTCAAGCCCTAACATCCAAAAAACCTCGAAACCCCTACAGACCTAACCCAAACTATTTACCACACTAAACCCCTGAAGACCTATGCCTAAAACCCCCAACCCAAAATCTTAGGATGCTCAAAACCCAAACGCAACCCAAAACTTTAGGAAAGCTCAAAGCCCTAGCCCAAAAACTTAGGGCGCTCCAAACCCTAACCCCAAAACATTAAGACGCAAAAAACCCTAACCCAAAAACTTAGGGTAATACACCATAAATGTTTGTTCATTGTCTTTTGTATTATAAAAACAAGGAGTTCTGTTTGAGGAGCGGGAGTTGCGAAAGCTCCCTGCTGAAGTAAGGAGCTGCATAATGCTTGCCTAGACACTATGAAAATTCTTTTGCTTAATTTTCTTAAAACCGTTGGGTTTCGTTGGGTTTTCCGTGGTCATCATGGTGGAAAAGTGTAAACTGTGGGTTTTGGAGAACATCAGGTAGGTTTATGAGGACTTTTGGGGCAGATTCAAGGTTTTTAGGGTTTTCTTCTGTTTTTTTTTCTAGTGATCCAGTTGTTTTTCGGCGTGTTTTTGACGTGTTTTGGGTTCTCCGTTGGGTTTCATTGGGTTTTCCGTGGTCATCATGGTGGAAAAGTGTAAATTGTGGGTTTTGGAGAACATCAGGTAGATTTAGGGTGTTTTTGGGGTGGATTCATGATATATGGGGTTTTCTTCTGTTTTTTTTTTTTTTTTTGGGGTGATCCCGTTCTTGTTTGGGGTGTTTTTGACGTGTTTTGGGTTCTCCGTTGGGTTTTAGTTTGGTTCTTGTTGGTCATCATGGTGGAAAAGTGTAAATTGTGGGTTTTGGAGAACATCAGGTAGGTTTAGGGTGGTTTGTGGTGGATCTATGGTTTTGGGGGATTTTCTTCTGTTTTTGGGGTGATCCCGTTCTTTTTTGGGGTGTTTTTGGCGTGTTTTGGGTTCTCCATTGGGTTTCGTTGGGTTTTCCGTGGTCATCATGGTGGAAAAGTGTAAATTGTGGGTTTTGGAGAACATCAGGTAGGTTTAGGGGGACTTTTGGGGTGGATTCATGGTTTTTGGGGTTTTCTTCTGTTTTTTTTTTTTTTTTTTTTTTTTTTGGGGTTTTTGACGTGTTTTGGGGTCTCCGTTGGGTTTCGTTGGGTTTTCCGTGGTCATCATGGTGGAAAAGTGTAAATTGTGGGTTTTGGAGAACATCAGGTAGGTTTAGGGTGGTTTTGGGATTGGATCTGTGTTTTGGGGGATTTTCTTCTTTCGTTTTTGGGGGTGATCCCGTTCTTTTTTGGGGTGTTTTTGACGTGTTTTGGGGTCTCCGTTGGTATTCCTTGGGTTTTCCGTGGTCATGGTGGTGGAAAATTGTAAATTGTGGGTTTTGGAGAACTTCAGGTAGGTTTAGGGGAATTTTGGGGTGGATTCATGGTATTTGGGGTTTTCTTCTGTTTTTTTTTGGGTGATCCTGTTCTTTTTTGGGGTGTTTTTGACGTGTTTTGGGGTCTCCGTTGGGTTTTAGTTGGGTTCTTGTTGGTCATCATGGTGAAAAAGTGTAAATTGTGGCTTTTGGAGAACATCAGGTAGGTTTAGGGGGACTTTTGGTGTGGATCTATGGTTTTTGGGGATTTTCTTCCTGTTTCTTGGGGTGGTGATCCCGTTCTTTTTTGGGGTGTTTTTGACTTGTTTTGGGGTCTCCGTTGGGTTTTGTTGTGTTCTCGTTGGTGATCGGGGTGGAAAATGGGAGTGGATTGTGGGTTTTGGAGAAGTTCAGGTGAGTTTAGGGTGGTTTTGGGATTGGATCCGTGCTTTTTGGGAATATTCTTCCAGTTTTGGGCATGATCCCGTTCTTTTTTGGAGTGTTTTTGACGTTTTTTGGGGTCTCCGTTGGGTTTTGTTTGGTTCTTGTTTGTCATCATGGTGAAGAAGTGTAAATTGTGGGTTTTGGAGAACATCAGGTAGGTTTAGGGGGACTTTTGGGGTGGATCTATGGCTTTTGGGGTTTTCTTTCGTTTTTGGGGGTGATCCTGTTCTTGTTTGGGTTGTTTATGACGTTTTTTGGGGTCTCCGTTGGGGGTTGTTGGGTTCTTGTTGGTCATCATGTTGAAAAAGTGTAAATTGTGGGTTTTGGAGAACATCAGGTAGGTTTAGTGTGGTTCTGGTTTGGATCTATGGCTTTTGGGGTTTTCTTTCGTTTTTGGGGTTGAACCAGTTCTTTTTTGGGGTGTTTTTGACGTTTTTGGGGTCTCCGTTGGGTTTTGTTGGGTTCTCGTTGGTCGTTAAGCTAAATGGGAGTGGATTGTGGGTTTTGAAGAAGATCAGGTGAGTTTAGGGTGGTTTTGCGGGGAAATTCATAGTTTTTGGTGTTTTTTCTTCTGATCCAGTTCTTTTTTGGGGTGTTTTTGAGGTGTTTTGGGGTTTCCGTTGCGTTTTGTTGAGTTCCTAATGGGTTTTATGGTGGTTGGGAGTGGATTTTGGGATTTGGAGAAGATCAGGTAGGTTTAGAGTGGTTTTGGGATTGGATCCGTGCTTTTTGGGGTTTTCTTTGGTTTTGGGGGTGATCCTGTTCTTGTTTGGGGTGTTCTTGACGTGTTTTGGGGTCTCCGTTGGGTTTCGTTGGGTTTTCCGTGGTCATCATGTTGGAAAAGTGTAAATTGTGGGTATTGGAGAACATCAGGTAGGTTTAGGGGGAATTTTGGGGTGGATTCATGGTATTTGGTCTTTTTTTTCTGTTTTTTTTTGGGTGATCCTGTTCTTTTTTGGGTTGTTTTTGACGTGTTTTGGGGTCTCCGTTGGGTTTTGTTTGGTTCATGTTGGTCATCCTGGTGAAAAAGTGTAAATTGTGGGTTTTGGAGAACATCAGGTAGGTTTAGGGTGGTTTTGGGATTGGATCCATGCTTTTTGGGGATTTTCTTCCAGTTTTGGGGGTTATCCCGTTCTTTTTTGGGGTGTTTTTGACATGTTTTGATGTCTCTGTTGGGTTTTGTTGGGTTTTCTGTTGGCATCTTGGTGGAAAAGGGTAAATTGTGGGTTTTGGAGAACTTCAGGTAGGTTTAGGGGGACTTTTGGGGTGGATTCATGGTATTTGGGGTTTTCTTCTGTTTTTTGGGGTGATCCTGTTCTTTTTTGGGGTGTTTTTGACGTGTTTTGGGGTTGTCCGTTGGGTTTTGTTGGGTTCTCGTTGGTCATCATTGTGAAAAAGTGTAAATTGTGGGTTTTGGAGAACATCAGGTAGGCTTAGGGGGACTTTTGGGGTGGATCTATGGCATTTGGGTTTTTCTTCTGTTTTTGGGGAGATGCTGTTCTTTTTTATTATTTTTTGACATGTTTTTTGTCTCCATTGGGTTTCGTTGGGTTTTCCATGGTCATCATGGTGGAAAAGGGTAAATTTGTGGGTTTTGGAGAACATCAGGTAGGTTTAGGCTGGTTTTGGGATTGGATCTGTGCTTTTTGGGGATTTTCTTCCAGTTTATGGGTGATCCCTTTCTTTTTTGGGGTGTTTTTGACGTGTTTTGGTGTCTCCTTTTGGGTTTTCGTTTGGTTCATGTTGGTCATCATGGTGAAAACTGGTAAATTGTGGGTATTGGAGAACATCAAGTAGGTTTAGGGGGACTTTTGGGGTGGATCAACGGCTTTTAGGGTTTTCTTCCAGTTTTGGGGGTGATCCCGTTCTTTTGTGGGGTGTTTTTGACATGTTTTGGGGTCTCTGTTGGGTTTTGTTGGGTTAGTGATTTACAACATGATTGAAAAGTGTAAATTGCGGGTTCTGGAGAACATCAGGTAGGTTTAGGGGGGCTTTTGGGGTGGATCAATGGCTTTTAGGGTTTTCTTTCCAGTTTTGGGGGTGATTCCGTTCTTGTTTGGGGTGTTTTTGACTTGTTTTGGGGTCTCCGTTGGGTTTTAGTTGGATTCTCGTTGGTCCTTAAGGGAAATGGGAGTGGATTGTGGGTTTTGAAGAAGATCAGGTGAGTTTAGGGTGGTTTTGCGGGGAAATTCATAGTTTTTGGTGTTTTTTCTTCTGATTCAGTTATTTTTTGGGGTGTTTTTGACGTGTTTTGGGGTTTCCGTTGGGTTTCGTTGAGTTCCTAATGGGTTTTATGGTGGTTGGGAGTGGACATTTGGATTTGGAGAACATCAGGTACGTTTAGAGTGGTTTTGGGATTGGATCCGTGCTTTTTGGGGTTTTCTTTGGTTTTGGGGGTGATCCTGTTCTTGTTTGGGGTGTTTTTGACGTGTTTTGGGTTCTCCGTTGGGTTTCGTTGGGTTTTCCGTGGTCATCATGGTGGAAAAGTGTAAATTGTGGGTTTTGGAGAACATCAGGTAGATTTAGGGTGTTTTTGGGGTGGATCTATGGTTTTGGGGGATTTTGTTCCAGTTTTGGGGTGATCGAATTCATTTTTGGGGTGTTTCTGACGTGTTTGGGGTTCTTCGTTGGGTTTCGTTGGGTTTTCCGTTGTCATCATGGTGGAAAAGTGTAAATTGTGGGTTTTGGAGAACATCAGGTAGGTTTAGGTTGGTTTTGGGATTGGATCTATGGTTTTGGGGGATTTTCTTTTGTTTTTGGGGGTGATCCCGTTCTTTTTTGGGGTGTTTTTGACGTGTTTTGGGGTCTCCGTTGGTATTCCTTGGGTTTTCCGTGGTCATGGTGGTGGAAAATTGTAAATTGTGGGTTTTGGAGAGCTTCAGGTAGGTTTAGGGGAATTTTGGGGTGGATTCATGGTATTTGGTCTTTTCTTCTGTTTTTTTTGGGGTGATCCTGTTCTTTTTTGGGGTGTTTATGACGTGTTTTGGGGTCTCCGTTGGGTTTTAGTTGGGTTCTTGTTGGTCATCATGGTGAAAAAGTGTAAATTGTGGCTTTTGGAGAACATCAGGTAGGTTTAGGGGGACTTTTGGGGCAGAGTCATGTTTTTTGGTGTTTTCTTCTGTTTCTTGGGGTGGTCCCGTTCTTTTTTGGGAAATTTTTGAGGTGTTTGGGGGTCTCTGTTGGGTTTTGTTGTGTATTCGTTGGTCATCGTGGTGGAAAAGTGTAAATTGTGTGTTTTGGAGAACATCAGGTAGGTTTAGGGTGGTTTTGGGATTGGATCCGTGCTTTTTGGGGATTTTCTTCCAGTTTATGGGTGATCCCTTTATTTTTGGGGTGTTTTTGACGTGTTTTGGTGTCTCCTTTTGGGTTTTCGTTTGGTTCATGTTGGTCATCCTGGTGAAAAAGTGTAAATTGTGGGTTTTGGAGAACATCAGGTAGGTTTAGGGGGACTTTTGGTGTGGATCTATGGCTTTTGGGGTTTTCTTTCGTTTTTAGGGTTTATCCCGTTCTTGTTTTGGGTGTTTTTGCCTTCTTTTGTGGTCTCCGTTGGGTTTCGTTGGGTTTTCCATGGTCATCAATGTGGAAAAGTGTAAATTGTGGGTTTTGGAGAACTTCAGGTTGGTTTAGGGGGATTTTTGGTGTGGATCTATGGCTTTTGGGGTTTTCTTTCGTTGTTGGGGTTGAACCAGTTCTTTTTTGGGGTGTTTTTGACGTTTTTGGGGTCTCCGTTGGGTTTTGTTGGGTTCTCGTTGGTCGTTAAGCTAAATGGGAGTGGATTGTGGGTTTTGAAGAAGATCAGGTGAGTTTAGGGTGGTTTTGTGGGGAAATTCATAGTTTTGTTTTTTTTTTTTTTCTTCTGATCCAGTTCTTTTTTGGGGTGTTTTTGAGGTGTTTTGGGGTTTCCGTTGCATTTTGTTGAGTTCCTAATGGGTTTTATGGTGGGTGGGAGTGGATTTTGGGATTTGGAGAAGATCAGGTAGGTTTAAGGGTTTTCTTGGGGTTAAATCACGTATTTTCTTCTGATCCGGTTTGCTTTTGGGGTGTTTTTGAGGTGTTTTGGGGTTTCTGTTGCGTTTTGTTGAGTTCCTAATGGGTTTTATGGTGTTTGGGAGTGGACTTTGGGATTTGGAGAAGATCAGGTAGGTTTAGGGTGGTTTTGGGATTGGATCCATGCTTTTTGGGGATTTTCTTTGCTTTTGGGGGTGATCCTGTTCTTGTTTGGGGTGTTTTTGACATGTTTTGGGTTCTCCGTTGGGTTTCGTTGGGTTTTCCGTGGTCATCATGGTGGAAAAATGTAAATTGTGGGTTTTGGAGAACATCAGGTAGGTTTATGAGGACTTTTGGGGAAGATTAATGGTTTTTATGATTTTCTTCTGTTTTTTCTAGTGATCCAGGTGTTTTTCGGTGTGTTTTTGACGTGTTTTGTGGTCTCCGTTGGGTTTCGTTGGGTTTTCCGTGGTCATCATGGTGGAAAAGTGTAAATTGTGGGTTTTGGAGAACATCAGGTAGATTTAGGGTGTTTTTGGGGTGGATCTATGGTTTTGGGGGATTTTGTTCCAGTTTTGGGGTGATCGAATTCATTTTTGGGGTGTTTCTGACGTGTTTTGGGTTCTTCGTTGGGTTTCGTTGGGTTTTCCGTTGTCATCATGGTGGAAAAGTGTAAATTGTGGGTTTTGGAGAACATCAGGTAGGTTTAGGGGGACTTTTGGGGTGGATTCATGATATATGGGGTTTTCTTCTGTTTTTTTTTTTTTTTTTTTTTTTTTTTTTTTGGGGGGGGGTGATCGAATTCATTTTGGGGGTGTTTTTGACGTGTTTTGGGGTCTCCATTGGGTTTCGTTGCGTTTTCCGTGGTCATCATGGTGGAAAAGGGTAAATTGTTGGTTTTGGAGAACATCAGGTAGGTTTAGGTTGGTTTTGGGATTGGATCTATGGTTTTGGGGGATTTTCTTTTGTTTTTGGGGGTGATCCCGTTCTTTTTTGGGGTGTTTTTGACGTGTTTTGGGGTCTCCGTTGGTATTCCTTGGGTTTTCCGTGGTCATGGTGGTGGAAAATTGTAAATTGTGTGTTTTGGAGAACTTCAGGTAGGTTTAGGGGAATTTTGGGGTGGATTCATGGTATTTGGTCTTTTCTTCTGTTTTTTTTTGGGTGATCCTGTTCTTTTTTGGGGTGTTTATGACGTGTTTTGGGGTCTCCGTTGGGTTTTAGTTGGGTTCTTGTTGGTCATCATGGTGGAAAAGTGTAAATTGTGGGTTTTGGAGAACATCAGGTAGGTTTATGAGGACTTTTGGGGCAGATTCCTGGTTTCTAGGATTTTCTTCTGTTTTTTCTAGTGATCCAGTTGGTTTTCGGCGTGTTTTTGATGTGTTTTGTGGTCTCCGTTGGGTTTCGTTGGGTTTTCCGTGGTCATCATGGTGGAAAAGTGTAAATTGTGGGTTTTGGAGAACATCAGGTAGATTTAGGGTGTTTTTGGGGTGGATCTATGGTTTTGGGGGATTTTGTTCCAGTTTTGGGGTGATCGAATTCATTTTTGGGGTGTTTCTGAAGTGTTTGGGGTTCTTCGTTGGGTTTCGTTGGGTTTTCCGTTGTCATCATGGTGGAAAAGTGTAAATTGTGGGTTTTGGAGAACATCAGGTAGGTTTAGGGGGACTTTTGGGGTGGATTCATGATATATGGGGTTTTCTTCTGTTTTTTTTTTTTTTTTTTTTTTTTTTTTTTTTGGGGGGTTGATCCAATTCATTTTGGGGGTGTTTTTGACGTGTTTTGGGGTCTCCATTGGGTTTCGTTGCGTTTTCCGTGGTCATCATGGTGGAAAAGGGTAAATTGTTGGTTTTGGAGAACATCAGGTAGGTTTAGGTTGGTTTTGGGATTGGACCTATGGTTTTGGGGGATTTTCTTTTGTTTTTGGGGGTGATCCCGTTCTTTTTTGGGGTGTTTTTGACGTGTTTTGGGGTCTCCGTTGGTATTCCTTGGGTTTTCCGTGGTCATGGTGGTGGAAAATTGTAAATTGTGTGTTTTGGAGAACTTCAGGTAGGTTTAGGGGAATTTTGGGGTGGATTCATGGTATTTGGGGTTTTCTTCTGTTTTTTGGGGTGATCCTGTTCTTTTTTGGGGTGTTTATGACGTGTTTTGGGGTCTCCGTTGGGTTTTAGTTGCGTTCTTGTTGGTCATCATGGTGAAAAAGTGTAAATTGTGGGTTTTGGAGAACATCAGGTAGGTTTAGGGGGACTTTTGGTGTGGATCTATGGCTTTTGGGGTTTTCTGTCGTTGTTGGGGTTGAACCAGTTCTTTTTTGGGGTGTTTTTGACGTTTTTGGGGTCTCCGTTGGGTTTTGTTGGGTTCTCGTTGGTCGTTAAGCTAAATGGGAGTGGATTGTGGGTTTTGAAGAAGATCAGGTGAGTTTAGGGTGATTTGGGAGGGAAATGCATAGTTTTGTTTTTTTTTTCTTCTGATCCAGTTCTTTTTTGGGGTGTTTTTGACATGTTTTGGGGTTTCCGTTGCGTTTTGTTGAGTTCCTAATGGGTTTTATGGTGGGTGGGAGTGGACATTTGGATTTGGAGAAGATCAGGTAGGTTTAAGGGTTTTCTTGGGGTTAAATCACGTATTTTCTTCTGATCCGGTTTGCTTTTGGGGTGTTTTTGAGGTGTTTTGGGGTTTCTGTTGCGTTTTGTTGAGTTCCTAATGGGTTTTATGGTGTTTGGGAGTGGACTTTGGGTTTGGAGAAGATCAGGTAGGTTTAGGGTGGTTTTGGGATTGGATCCATGCTTTTTGGGGATTTTCTTCCAGTTTTGGGGGTTATCCCGTTCTTTTTTGGGGTGTTTTTGACATGTTTTGATGTCTCTGTTGGGTTTTGTTGGGTTTTCTGTTGGCATCTTGGTGGAAAAGGGTAAATTGTGGGTTTTGGAGAACTTCAGGTAGGTTTAGGGGGACTTTTGGGGTGGATTCATGGTATTTGGGGTTTTCTTCTGTTTTTTGGGGTGATCCTGTTCTTTTTTGGGGTGTTTTTGACGTGTTTTGGGGTTGTCCGTTGGGTTTTGTTGGGTTCTCGTTGGTCATCATTGTGAAAAAGGGTAAATTGTGGGTTTTGGAGAACATCAGGTAGGCTTAGGGGGACTTTTGGGGTGGATCTATGGCATTTGGGTTTTTCTTCTGTTTTTTGGGGAGATCCTGTTCTTTTTTTTTTTTTTTTTTGACATGTTTTTTGTCTCCATTGGGTTTCGTTGGGTTTTCCATGGTCATCATGGTGGAAAAGGGTAAATTTGTGGGTTTTGGAGAACATCAGGTAGGTTTAGGCTGGTTTTGGGATTGGATCTGTGCTTTTTGGGGATTTTCTTCCAGTTTATGGGTGATCCCTTTCTTTTTTGGGGTGTTTTTGACGTGTTTTGGTGTCTCCTTTTGGGTTTTCGTTTGGTTCATGTTGGTCATCATGGTGAAAATTGTAAATTTTTGGGGGGGAATTTTCTTCCAGTTTTGGGGGTGATCCCGTTCTTTTTTGGGGTGTTTTTGACATGTTTTGGGGTCTCTGTTGGGTTTTGTTGGGTTCTTGTTTTTCATCATGTTGGGAAAGTTTAACTTGCGTGTTTTGGAGAACATCAGGTAGGTTTAGTGTCGTTTTGGGGTGGATCTATGTTTTTTGGGGATTTTCTTCCAGTTTTGGGGGTGATTCCGTTCTTGTTTGGGGTGTTTTTGACTTGTTTTGGGGTCTCCGTTGGGTTTCGTTGCGTTTTCCGTGGTCATCATGGTGGAAAAGGGTAAATTGTTGGTTTTGGAGAACATCAGGTAGGTTTAGGTTGGTTTTGGGATTGGATCTATGGTTTTGGGGGATTTTCTTTTGTTTTTGGGGGTGATCCCGTTCTTTTTTGGGGTGTTTTTGACGTGTTTTGGGGTCTCCGTTGGTATTCCTTGGGTTTTCCGTGGTCATGGTGGTGGAAAATTGTAAATTGTGGGTTTTGGAGAACTTCAGGTAGGTTTAGGGGAATTTTGGGGTGGATTCATGGTATTTGGGGTTTTCTTCTGTTTTTTGGGGTGATCCTGTTCTTTTTTGGGGTGTTTATGACGTGTTTTGGGGTCTCCGTTGGGTTTTAGTTGCGTTCTTGTTGGTCATCATGGTGAAAAAGTGTAAATTGTGGGTTTTGGAGAACATCAGGTAGGTTTAGGGGGACTTTTGGTGTGGATCTATGGCTTTTGGGGTTTTCTGTCGTTGTTGGGGTTGAACCAGTTCTTTTTTGGGGTGTTTTTGACGTTTTTGGGGTCTCCGTTGGGTTTTGTTGGGTTCTCGTTGGTCGTTAAGCTAAATGGGAGTGGATTGTGGGTTTTGAAGAAGATCAGGTGAGTTTAGGGTGATTTGGGAGGGAAATGCATAGTTTTTTTTTTTTCTTCTGATCCAGTTCTTTTTTGGGGTGTTTTTGACATGTTTTGGGGTTTCCGTTGCGTTTTGTTGAGTTCCTAATGGGTTTTATGGTGGGTGGGAGTGGACATTTGGATTTGGAGAAGATCAGGTAGGTTTAAGGGTTTTCTTGGGGTTAAATCACGTATTTTCTTCTGATCCGGTTTGCTTTTGGGGTGTTTTTGAGGTGTTTTGGGGTTTCTGTTGCGTTTTGTTGAGTTCCTAATGGGTTTTATGGTGTTTGGGAGTGGACTTTGGGATTTGGAGAAGATCAGGTAGGTTTAGGGTGGTTTTGGGATTGGATCCATGCTTTTTGGGGATTTTCTTCCAGTTTTGGGGGTTATCCCGTTCTTTTTTGGGGTGTTTTTGACATGTTTTGATGTCTCTGTTGGGTTTTGTTGGGTTTTCTGTTGGCATCTTGGTGGAAAAGGGTAAATTGTGGGTTTTGGAGAACTTCAGGTAGGTTTAGGGGGACTTTTGGGGTGGATTCATGGTATTTGGGGTTTTCTTCTGTTTTTTGGGGTGATCCTGTTCTTTTTTGGGGTGTTTTTGACGTGTTTTGGGGTTGTCCGTTGGGTTTTGTTGGGTTCTCGTTGGTCATCATTGTGAAAAAGGGTAAATTGTGGGTTTTGGAGAACATCAGGTAGGCTTAGGGGGACTTTTGGGGTGGATCTATGGCATTTGGGTTTTTCTTCTGTTTTTTGGGGAGATCCTGTTCTTTTTTTTTTTTTTTTTGACATGTTTTTTGTCTCCATTGGGTTTCGTTGGGTTTTCCATGGTCATCATGGTGGAAAAGGGTAAATTTGTGGGTTTTGGAGAACATCAGGTAGGTTTAGGCTGGTTTTGGGATTGGATCTGTGCTTTTTGGGGATTTTCTTCCAGTTTATGGGTGATCCCTTTCTTTTTTGGGGTGTTTTTGACGTGTTTTGGTGTCTCCTTTTGGGTTTTCGTTTGGTTCATGTTGGTCATCATGGTGAAAATTGTAAATTTTTTGGGGAGGAATTTTCTTCCAGTTTTGGGGGTGATCCCGTTCTTTTCTGGGGTGTTTTTGACATGTTTTGGGGTCTCTGTTGGGTTTTGTTGGGTTCTTGTTTTTCATCATGTTGGGAAAGTTTAACTTGCGTGTTTTGGAGAACATCAGGTAGGTTTAGTGTCGTTTTGGGGTGGATCTATGTTTTTTGGGGATTTTCTTCCAGTTTTGGGGGTGATTCCGTTCTTGTTTGGGGTGTTTTTGACTTGTTTTGGGGTCTCCGTTGGGTTTCGTTGCGTTTTCCGTGGTCATCATGGTGGAAAAGGGTAAATTGTTGGTTTTGGAGAACATCAGGTAGGTTTAGGTTGGTTTTGGGATTGGATCTATGGTTTTGGGGGATTTTCTTTTGTTTTTGGGGGTGATCCCGTTCTTTTTTGGGGTGTTTTTGACGTGTTTTGGGGTCTCCGTTGGTATTCCTTGGGTTTTCCGTGGTCATGGTGGTGGAAAATTGTAAATTGTGTGTTTTGGAGAACTTCAGGTAGGTTTAGGGGAATTTTGGGGTGGATTCATGGTATTTGGGGTTTTCTTCTGTTTTTTGGGGTGATCCTGTTCTTTTTTGGGGTGTTTATGACGTGTTTTGGGGTCTCCGTTGGGTTTTAGTTGCGTTCTTGTTGGTCATCATGGTGAAAAAGTGTAAATTGTGGGTTTTGGAGAACATCAGGTAGGTTTAGGGGGACTTTTGGTGTGGATCTATGGCTTTTGGGGTTTTCTGTCGTTGTTGGGGTTGAACCAGTTCTTTTTTGGGGTGTTTTTGACGTTTTTGGGGTCTCCGTTGGGTTTTGTTGGGTTCTCGTTGGTCGTTAAGCTAAATGGGAGTGGATTGTGGGTTTTGAAGAAGATCAGGTGAGTTTAGGGTGATTTGGGAGGGAAATGCATAGTTTTGTTTTTTTTTTCTTCTGATCCAGTTCTTTTTTGGGGTGTTTTTGACATGTTTTGGGGTTTCCGTTGCGTTTTGTTGAGTTCCTAATGGGTTTTATGGTGGGTGGGAGTGGACATTTGGATTTGGAGAAGATCAGGTAGGTTTAAGGGTTTTCTTGGGGTTAAATCACGTATTTTCTTCTGATCCGGTTTGCTTTTGGGGTGTTTTTGAGGTGTTTTGGGGTTTCTGTTGCGTTTTGTTGAGTTCCTAATGGGTTTTATGGTGTTTGGGAGTGGACTTTGGGATTTGGAGAAGATCAGGTAGGTTTAGGGTGGTTTTGGGATTGGATCCATGCTTTTTGGGGATTTTCTTCCAGTTTTGGGGGTTATCCCGTTCTTGTTTGGGGTGTTTTTGACATGTTTTGATGTCTCTGTTGGGTTTTGTTGGGTTTTCTGTTGGCATCTTGGTGGAAAAGGGTAAATTGTGGGTTTTGGAGAACTTCAGGTAGGTTTAGGGGGACTTTTGGGGTGGATTCATGGTATTTGGGGTTTTCTTCTGTTTTTTGGGGTGATCCTGTTCTTTTTTGGGGTGTTTTTGACGTGTTTTGGGGTTGTCCGTTGGGTTTTGTTGGGTTCTCGTTGGTCATCATTGTGAAAAAGTGTAAATTGTGGGTTTTGGAGAACATCAGGTAGGCTTAGGGGGACTTTTGGGGTGGATCTATGGCATTTGGGTTTTTCTTCTGTTTTTTGGGGAGATCCTGTTCTTTTTTTTTTTTTTTTTTTTTTTTGACATGTTTTTTGTCTCCATTGGGTTTCGTTGGGTTTTCCATGGTCATCATGGTGGAAAAGGGTAAATTTGTGGGTTTTGGAGAACATCAGGTAGGTTTAGGCTGGTTTTGGGATTGGATCTGTGCTTTTTGGGGATTTTCTTCCAGTTTATGGGTGATCCCTTTCTTTTTTGGGGTGTTTTTGACGTGTTTTGGTGTCTCCTTTTGGGTTTTCGTTTGGTTCATGTTGGTCATCATGGTGAAAATTGTAAATTTTTTGGGGGGGAATTTTCTTCCAGTTTTGGGGGTGATCCCGTTCTTTTTTGGGGTGTTTTTGACATGTTTTGGGGTCTCTGTTGGGTTTTGTTGGGTTCTTGTTTTTCATCATGTTGGGAAAGTTTAACTTGCGTGTTTTGGAGAACATCAGGTAGGTTTAGTGTCGTTTTGGGGTGGATCTATGTTTTTTGGGGATTTTCTTCCAGTTTTGGGGGTGATTCCGTTCTTGTTTGGGGTGTTTTTGACTTGTTTTGGGGTCTCCGTTGGGTTTCGTTGCGTTTTCCGTGGTCATCATGGTGGAAAAGGGTAAATTGTTGGTTTTGGAGAACATCAGGTAGGTTTAGGTTGGTTTTGGGATTGGATCTATGGTTTTGGGGGATTTTCTTTTGTTTTTGGGGGTGATCCCGTTCTTTTTTGGGGGTGTTTTTTACGTGTTTTGGGGTCTCCGTTGGTATTCCTTGGGTTTTCCGTGGTCATGGTGGTGGAAAATTGTAAATTGTGGGTTTTGGAGAACTTCAGGTAGGTTTAGGGGAATTTTGGGGTGGTTTCATGGTATTTGGGGTTTTCTTCTGTTTTTTGGGGTGATCCTGTTCTTTTTTGGGGTGTTTTTGACGTGTTTTGGGGTCTCCTTTGGGTTTTAGTTTGGTTCTTGTTGGTCATCATGGTGAAAAAGTGTAAATTGTGGGTTTTGGAGAACATCAGGTAGGTTTAGGGGGACTTTTGTTGTGGATCTATGGCTTTTGGGGTTTTCTTTCGTTTTTGGGGTTGATCTAGTTCTTTTTTGGGGTGTTTTTGACGATATTTTTGGGGTCTCCGTTGGGTTTTGTTGGGTTCTCGTTGGTCGTTAAGGTAAATGGGAGTGGATTGTGGGTTTTGAAGAAGATCAGGTGAGTTTAGGGTGGTTTTGGGGTGGATCTATGTTTTGGGGTTTTCTTTTTTTTTTAGGGGTTGATCCAGTACTTTTTTGGGGTGTTTTTGACGTGTTTTGGGGTTTCCGTTGCGTTTCGTTGAGTTCCTAATGGGTTTTATGGTGGGTGGGAGTGGACATTTGGATTTGGAGAAGATCAGGTAGGTTTAAGGGTTTTCTTGGGGTTAAATCACGTATTTTCTTCTGATCCGGTTTGCTTTTGGGGTGTTTTTGAGGTGTTTTGGGGTTTCTGTTGCGTTTTGTTGAGTTCCTAATGGGTTTTATGGTGTTTGGGAGTGGACTTTGGGATTTGGAGAAGATCAGGTAGGTTTAGGGTGGTTTTGGGATTGGATCCATGCTTTTTGGGGATTTTCTTCCAGTTTTGGGGGTTATCCCGTTCTTGTTTGGGGTGTTTTTGACATGTTTTGATGTCTCTGTTGGGTTTTGTTGGGTTTTCTGTTGGCATCTTGGTGGAAAAGGGTAAATTGTGGGTTTTGGAGAACTTCAGGTAGGTTTAGGGGGACTTTTGGGGTGGATTCATGGTATTTGGGGTTTTCTTCTGTTTTTTGGGGTGATCCTGTTCTTTTTTGGGTGTTTTTGACGTGTTTTGGGGTTGTCCGTTGGGTTTTGTTGGGTTCTCGTTGGTCATCATTGTGAAAAAGGGTAAATTGTGGGTTTTGGAGAACATCAGGTAGGCTTAGGGGGACTTTTGGGGTGGATCTATGGCATTTGGGTTTTTCTTCTGTTTTTGTGGAGATCCTGTTCTTTTTTTTTTTTTTTTTTTTGACATGTTTTTTGTCTCCATTGGGTTTCGTTGGGTTTTCCATGGTCATCATGGTGGAAAAGGGTAAATTTGTGGGTTTTGGAGAACATCAGGTAGGTTTAGGCTGGTTTTGGGATTGGATCTGTGCTTTTTGGGGATTTTCTTCCAGTTTATGGGTGATCCCTTTCTTTTTTGGGGTGTTTTTGACGTGTTTTGGTGTCTCCTTTTGGGTTTTCGTTTGGTTCATGTTGGTCATCATGGTGAAAATTGTAAATTTTTTGGGGGTAATTTTCTTCCAGTTTTGGGGGTGATCCCGTTCTTTTTTGGGGTGTTTTTGACATGTTTTGGGGTCTCTGTTGGGTTTTGTTGGGTTCTTGTTTTTCATCATGTTGGAAAAGTTTAACTTGCGTGTTTTGGAGAACATCAGGTAGGTTTAGTGTCGTTTTGGGGTGGATCTATGTTTTTTGGGGATTTTCTTCCAGTTTTGGGGGTGATTCCGTTCTTGTTTGGGGTGTTTTTGACGTGTTTTGGGTTCTCCGTTGGGTTTCGTTGCGTTTTCCGTGGTCATCATGGTGGAAAAGGGTAAATTGTTGGTTTTGGAGAACATCAGGTAGGTTTAGGTTGGTTTTGGGATTGGATCTATGGTTTTGGGGGATTTTCTTTTGTTTTTGGGGGTGATCCCGTTCTTTTTTGGGGTGTTTTTGACGTGTTTTGGGGTCTCCGTTGGTATTCCTTGGGTTTTCCGTGGTCATGGTGGTGGAAAATTGTAAATTGTGTGTTTTGGAGAACTTCAGGTAGGTTTAGGGGAATTTTGGGGTGGATTCATGGTATTTGGTCTTTTCTTCTGTTTTTTTTTGGGGTGATCCTGTTCTTTTTTGGGGTGTTTATGACGTGTTTTGGGGTCTCCGTTGGGTTTTAGTTGGGTTCTTGTTGGTCATCATGGTGAAAAAGTGTAAATTGTGGCTTTTGGAGAACATCAGGTAGGTTTAGGGGGACTTTTGGGGCAGAGTCATGTTTTTTGGTGTTTTCTTCTGTTTCTTGGGGTGGTCCCGTTCTTTTTTGGGAAATTTTTGAGGTGTTTGGGGGTCTCCGTTGGGTTTTGTTGTGTATTCGTTGGTCATCGTGGTGGAAAAGTGTAAATTGTGGGTTTTGGAGAACATCAGGTAGGTTTAGGGTGGTTTTGGGATTGGATCCGTGCTTTTTGGGGATTTTCTTCCAGTTTATGGGTGATCCCTTTATTTTTGGGGTGTTTTTGACGTGTTTTGGTGTCTCCTTTTGGGTTTTCGTTTGGTTCATGTTGGTCATCCTGGTGAAAAAGTGTAAATTGTGGGTTTTGGAGAACATCAGGTAGGTTTAGGGGGACTTTTGGTGTGGATCTATGGCTTTTGGGGTTTTCTTTCGTTTTTAGGGTTTATCCCGTTCTTGTTTTGGGTGTTTTTGACTTCTTTTGTGGTCTCCGTTGGGTTTCGTTGGGTTTTCCATGGTCATCAATGTGGAAAAGTGTAAATTGTGGGTTTTGGAGAACTTCAGGTTGGTTTAGGGGGATTTTTGGTGTGGATCTATGGCTTTTGGGGTTTTCTTTCGTTGTTGGGGTTGAACCAGTTCTTTTTTGGGGTGTTTTTGACGTTTTTGGGGTCTCCGTTGGGTTTTGTTGGGTTCTCGTTGGTCGTTAAGCTAAATGGGAGTGGATTGTGGGTTTTGAAGAAGATCAGGTGAGTTTAGGGTGATTTGGGAGGGAAATGCATAGTTTTGTTTTTTTTTTTCTTCTGATCCAGTTCTTTTTTGGGGTGTTTTTGACGTGTTTTGGGGTTTCCGTTGCGTTTTGTTGAGTTCCTAATGGGTTTTATGGTGGGTGGGAGTGGATTTTGGGATTTGGAGAAGATCAGGTAGGTTTAAGGGTTTTCTTGGGGTTAAATCACGTATTTTCTTCTGATCCGGTTTGCTTTTGGGGTGTTTTTGAGGTGTTTTGGGGTTTCTGTTGCGTTTTGTTGAGTTCCTAATGGGTTTTATGGTGTTTGGGAGTGGACTTTGGGATTTGGAGAAGATCAGGTAGGTTTAGGGTGGTTTTGGGATTGGATCCATGCTTTTTGGGGATTTTCTTCCAGTTTTGGGGGTTATCCCGTTCTTTTTTGGGGTGTTTTTGACATGTTTTGATGTCTCTGTTGGGTTTTGTTGGGTTTTCTGTTGGCATCTTGGTGGAAAAGGGTAAATTGTGGGTTTTGGAGAACTTCAGGTAGGTTTAGGGGGACTTTTGGGGTGGATTCATGGTATTTGGGGTTTTCTTCTGTTTTTTGGGGTGATCCTGTTCTTTTTTGGGGTGTTTTTGACGTGTTTTGGGGTTGTCCGTTGGGTTTTGTTGGGTTCTCGTTGGTCATCATAGTGAAAAAGGGTAAATTGTGGGTTTTGGAGAACATCAGGTAGGCTTAGGGGGACTTTTGGGGTGGATCTATGGCATTTGGGTTTTTCTTCTGTTTTTGGGGGAGATCCTGTTCTTTTTTTTTTTTTTTTTTTTTTTTTTTTTTTTTTTTTTTTGACATGTTTTTTGTCTCCATTGGGTTTCGTTGGGTTTTCCATGGTCATCATGGTGGAAAAGGGTAAATTTGTGGGTTTTGGAGAACATCAGGTAGGTTTAGGCTGGTTTTGGGATTGGATCTGTGCTTTTTGGGGATTTTCTTCCAGTTTATGGGTGATCCCTTTCTTTTTTGGGGTGTTTTTGACGTGTTTTGGTGTCTCCTTTTGGGTTTTCGTTTGGTTCATGTTGGTCATCATGGTGAAAATTGTAAATTTTTTGGGGGGAATTTTCTTCCAGTTTTGGGGGTGATCCCGTTCTTTTTTGGGGTGTTTTTGACATGTTTTGGGGTCTCTGTTGGGTTTTGTTGGGTTCTTGTTTTTCATCATGTTGGAAAAGTTTAACTTGCGTGTTTTGGAGAACATCAGGTAGGTTTAGTGTCGTTTTGGGGTGGATCTATGTTTTTTGGGGATTTTCTTCCAGTTTTGGGGGTGATTCCGTTCTTGTTTGGGGTGTTTTTGACTTGTTTTGGGGTCTCCGTTGGGTTTTAGTTGGATTCTCGTTGGTCCTTAAGGGAAATGGGAGTGGATTGTGGGTTTTGAAGAAGATCAGGTGAGTTTAGGGTGGTTTTGCGGGGAAATTCACAGTTTTTGGTGTTTTTTCTTCTGATTCAGTTATTTTTTGGGGTGTTTTTGACGTGTTTTGGGGTTTCCGTTGGGTTTCGTTGAGTTCCTAATGGGTTTTATGGTGGTTGGGAGTGGACATTTGGATTTGGAGAACATCAGGTACGTTTAGAGTGGTTTTGGGATTGGATCCGTGCTTTTTGGGGTTTTCTTTGGTTTTGGGGGTGATCCTGTTCTTGTTTGGGGTGTTTTTGACGTGTTTTGGGTTCTCCGTTGGGTTTCGTTGGGTTTTCCGTGGTCATCATGGTGGAAAAGTGTAAATTGTGGGTTTTGGAGAACATCAGGTAGATTTAGGGTGTTTTTTGGGTGGATCTATGGTTTTGGGGAATTTTGTTCCAGTTTTGGGGTGATCGAATTCATTTTTGGGGTGTTTCTGACGTGTTTGGGGTTCTTCGTTGGGTTTCGTTGGGTTTTCCGTTGTCATCATGGTGGAAAAGTGTAAATTGTGGGTTTTGGAGAACATCAGGTAGGTTTAGGTTGGTTTTGGGATTGGATCTATGGTTTTGGGGGATTTTCTTTTGTTTTTGGGGGTGATCCCGTTCTTTTTTGGGGTGTTTTTGACGTGTTTTGGGGTCTCCGTTGGTATTCCTTGGGTTTTCCGTGGTCATGGTGGTGGAAAATTGTAAATTGTGTGTTTTGGAGAACTTCAGGTAGGTTTAGGGGAATTTTGGGGTGGATTCATGGTATTTGGGGTTTTCTTCTGTTTTTTGGGGTGATCCTGTTCTTTTTTGGGGTGTTTATGACGTGTTTTGGGGTCTCCGTTGGGTTTTAGTTGGGTTCTTGTTGGTCATCATGGTGAAAAAGTGTAAATTGTGGGTTTTGGAGAACATCAGGTAGGTTTAGGGGGACTTTTGGTGTGGATCTATGGCTTTTGGGGTTTTCTTTCGTTGTTGGGGTTGAACCAGTTCTTTTTTGGGGTGTTTTTGACGTTTTTGGGGTCTCCGTTGGGTTTTGTTGGGTTCTCGTTGGTCGTTAAGCTAAATGGGAGTGGATTGTGGGTTTTGAAGAAGATCAGGTGAGTTTAGGGTGATTTGGGAGGGAAATGCATAGTTTTGTTTTTTTTTTTCTTCTGATCCAGTTCTTTTTTGGGGTGTTTTTGACATGTTTTGGGGTTTCCGTTGCGTTTTGTTGAGTTCCTAATGGGTTTTATGGTGGGTGGGAGTGGATTTTGGGATTTGGAGAAGATCAGGTAGGGTTTAAGGGTTTTCTTGGGGTTAAATCACGTATTTTCTTCTGATCCGGTTTGCTTTTGGGGTGTTTTTGAGGTGTTTTGGGGTTTCTGTTGCGTTTTGTTGAGTTCCTAATGGGTTTTATGGTGTTTGGGAGTGGACTTTGGGATTTGGAGAAGATCAGGTAGGTTTAGGGTGGTTTTGGGATTGGATCCATGCTTTTTGGGGATTTTCTTCCAGTTTTGGGGGTTATCCCGTTCTTGTTTGGGGTGTTTTTGACATGTTTTGATGTCTCTGTTGGGTTTTGTTGGGTTTTCTGTTGGCATCTTGGTGGAAAAGGGTAAATTGTGGGTTTTGGAGAACTTCAGGTAGGTTTAGGGGGACTTTTGGGGTGGATTCATGGTATTTGGGGTTTTCTTCTGTTTTTTGGGGTGATCCTGTTCTTTTTTGGGGTGTTTTTGACGTGTTTTGGGGTTGTCCGTTGGGTTTTGTTGGGTTCTCGTTGGTCATCATAGTGAAAAAGGGTAAATTGTGGGTTTTGGAGAACATCAGGTAGGCTTAGGGGGACTTTTGGGGTGGATCTATGGCATTTGGGTTTTTCTTCTGTTTTTGGGGGAGATCCTGTTCTTTTTTTTTTTTTTTTTTTTTTTTTTTTTTTGACATGTTTTTTGTCTCCATTGGGTTTCGTTGGGTTTTCCATGGTCATCATGGTGGAAAAGGGTAAATTTGTGGGTTTTGGAGAACATCAGGTAGGTTTAGGCTGGTTTTGGGATTGGATCTGTGCTTTTTGGGGATTTTCTTCCAGTTTATGGGTGATCCCTTTCTTTTTTGGGGTGTTTTTGACGTGTTTTGGTGTCTCCTTTTGGGTTTTCGTTTGGTTCATGTTGGTCATAATGGTGAAAAAGTGTAAATTGTGGGTTTTGGAGAAGATCAGGTAGGTTTAGGGTGGTTTTGGGATTGGATCCATGCTTTTTGGGGATTTTCTTCCAGTTTTGGGGGTGATCCCGTTCTTTTTTGGGGTGTTTTTGACATGTTTTGGGGTCTCTGTTGGGTTTTGTTGGGTTCTTGTTTTTCATCATGTTGGAAAAGTTTAACTTGCGTGTTTTGGAGAACATCAGGTAGGTTTAGTGTCGTTTTGGGGTGGATCTATGTTTTTTGGGGATTTTCTTCCAGTTTTGGGGGTGATTCCGTTCTTGTTTGGGGTGTTTTTGACTTGTTTTGGGGTCTCCGTTGGGTTTTAGTTGGATTCTCGTTGGTCCTTAAGGGAAATGGGAGTGGATTGTGGGTTTTGAAGAAGATCAGGTGAGTTTAGGGTGGTTTTGCGGGGAAATTCACAGTTTTTGGTGTTTTTTCTTCTGATTCAGTTATTTTTTGGGGTGTTTTTGACGTGTTTTGGGGTTTCCGTTGGGTTTCGTTGAGTTCCTAATGGGTTTTATGGTGGTTGGGAGTGGACATTTGGATTTGGAGAACATCAGGTAGGTTTAGAGTGGTTTTGGGATTGGATCCGTGCTTTTTGGGGTTTTCTTTGGTTTTGGGGGTGATCCTGTTCTTGTTTGGGGTGTTTTTGACGTGTTTTGGGTTCTCCGTTGGGTTTCGTTGGGTTTTCCGTGGTCATCATGGTGGAAAAGTGTAAATTGTGGGTTTTGGAGAACATCAGGTAGATTTAGGGTGTTTTTTGGGTGGATCTATGGTTTTGGGGGATTTTGTTCCAGTTTTGGGGTGATCGAATTCATTTTTGGGGTGTTTCTGACGTGTTTTGGGTTCTTCGTTGGGTTTCGTTGGGTTTTCCGTTGTCATCATGGTGGAAAAGTGTAAATTGTGGGTTTTGGAGAACATCAGGTAGGTTTAGGTTGGTTTTGGGATTGGATCTATGGTTTTGGGGGATTTTCTTTTGTTTTTGGGGGTGATCCCGTTCTTTTTTGGGGTGTTTTTGACGTGTTTTGGGGTCTCCGTTGGTATTCCTTGGGTTTTCCGTGGTCATGGTGGTGGAAAATTGTAAATTGTGGGTTTTGGAGAACTTCAGGTAGGTTTAGGGGAATTTTGGGGTGGATTCATGGTATTTGGTCTTTTCTTCTGTTTTTTTTTGGGGTGATCCTGTTCTTTTTTGGGGTGTTTATGACGTGTTTTGGGGTCTCCGTTGGGTTTTAGTTGGGTTCTTGTTGGTCATCATGGTGAAAAAGTGTAAATTGTGGCTTTTGGAGAACATCAGGTAGGTTTAGGGGGACTTTTGGGGCAGAGTCATGTTTTTTGGTGTTTTCTTCTGTTTCTTGGGGTGGTCCCGTTCTTTTTTGGGAAATTTTTGAGGTGTTTGGGGGTCTCCGTTGGGTTTTGTTGTGTATTCGTTGGTCATCGTGGTGGAAAAGTGTAAATTGTGGGTTTTGGAGAACATCAGGTAGGTTTAGGGTGGTTTTGGGATTGGATCCGTGCTTTTTGGGGATTTTCTTCCAGTTTATGGGTGATCCCTTTATTTTTGGGGTGTTTTTGACGTGTTTTGGTGTCTCCTTTTGGGTTTTCGTTTGGTTCATGTTGGTCATCCTGGTGAAAAAGTGTAAATTGTGGGTTTTGGAGAACA
Source organism: Aythya baeri (assembly GCA_026413565.1). Classification (NCBI taxonomy): domain Eukaryota; kingdom Metazoa; phylum Chordata; class Aves; order Anseriformes; family Anatidae; genus Aythya; species Aythya baeri. The sequence goes on from CM048636.1 coordinate 6,353,260, forward strand.
TCAGGTAGGTTTAGGGGGACTTTTGGTGTGGATCTATGGCTTTTGGGGTTTTCTTTCGTTTTTAGGGTTTATCCCGTTCTTGTTTTGGGTGTTTTTGCCTTCTTTTGTGGTCTCCGTTGGGTTTCGTTGGGTTTTCCATGGTCATCAATGTGGAAAAGTGTAAATTGTGGGTTTTGGAGAACTTCAGGTTGGTTTAGGGGGATTTTTGGTGTGGATCTATGGCTTTTGGGGTTTTCTTTCGTTGTTGGGGTTGAACCAGTTCTTTTTTGGGGTGTTTTTGACGTTTTTGGGGTCTCCGTTGGGTTTTGTTGGGTTCTCGTTGGTCGTTAAGCTAAATGGGAGTGGATTGTGGGTTTTGAAGAAGATCAGGTGAGTTTAGGGTGGTTTTGGGGGGAAATTCATAGTTTTGTTTTTTTTTTTTCTTCTGATCCAGTTCTTTTTTGGGGTGTTTTTGACGTGTTTTGGGGTTTCCGTTGCATTTTGTTGAGTTCCTAATGGGTTTTATGGTGGGTGGGAGTGGATTTTGGGATTTGGAGAAGATCAGGTAGGTTTAAGGGTTTTCTTGGGGTTAAATCACGTATTTTCTTCTGATCCGGTTTGCTTTTGGGGTGTTTTTGAGGTGTTTTGGGGTTTCTGTTGCGTTTTGTTGAGTTCCTAATGGGTTTTATGGTGTTTGGGAGTGGACTTTGGGATTTGGAGAAGATCAGGTAGGTTTAGGGTGGTTTTGGGATTGGATCCATGCTTTTTGGGGATTTTCTTCCAGTTTTGGGGGTTATCCCGTTCTTGTTTGGGGTGTTTTTGACATGTTTTGATGTCTCTGTTGGGTTTTGTTGGGTTTTCTGTTGGCATCTTGGTGGAAAAGGGTAAATTGTGGGTTTTGGAGAACATCAGGTAGGTTTATGAGGACTTTTGGGGCGGATTCATGGTTTTTGGGGTTTTATTCTGTTTTTTGGGGTGATCCTGTTCTTTTTTGGGGTGTTTTTGACGTGTTTTGGGGTCTCCGTTGGGTTTCGTTGGGTTTTCCGTGGTCATCATGGTGGAAAAGTGTAAATTGTGGGTTTTGGAGAACATCAGGTAGATTTAGGGTGTTTTTGGGGTGGATCTATGGTTTTGGGGGATTTTCTTCCAGTTTTGGGGTGATCCTGTTCGTGGTTGGGGTGTTTTTGACGTGTTTTGGGTTCTTCGTTGGGTTTCGTTGGGTTTTCCGTTGTCATCATGGTGGAAAAGTGTAAATTGTGGGTTTTGGAGAACATCAGGTAGGTTTAGGGGGACTTTTGGGGTGGATTCATGATATATGGGGTTTTCTTCTGTTTTTTTTTTTTTTTTTTTTTTTTTTGGGGGGGGGTGATCCAATTCATTTTGGGGGTGTTTTTGACGTGTTTTGGGGTCTCCATTGGGTTTCGTTGCGTTTTCCGTGGTCATCATGGTGGAAAAGGGTAAATTGTTGGTTTTGGAGAACATCAGGTAGGTTTAGGTTGGTTTTGGGATTGGATCTATGGTTTTGGGGGATTTTCTTTCGTTTTTGGGGTGATCCCGTTCTTGTTTGGTGTGTTTTTGACGTGTTGTGGGGTCTCCATTGGTTTTGTTGGGTTTTCCGTGGTCATGGTGGTGGAAAATGGTAAATTGTGGGTTTTGGAGAACTTCAGGTAGGTTTAGGGGACTTTTGGGGTGGATTCATGGTATTTGGGCTTTTCTTCTGTTTTTTTGGGTGATCCTGTTCATTTTTGGGGTGTTTTTGACGTGTTTTGGGGTCTCCGTTGGGTTTTAGTTGGGTTCTTGTTGGTCATCATGGTGGAAAAGTGTAAATTGTAGGGTTTTGGAGAACATCAGGTAGGTTTAGGGGGACTTTTTTGGTGGATCTATGGCTTTTGGGGTTTTCTTCTGTTTTTTCTAGTGATCCAGTTCTTTTTTGGGGTGTTTTTGACGTGTTTTGTGGTCTCCGTTGGGTTTCGTTGGGTTTTCCATGGTCATCATGGTGGAAAAGGGTAAATTGCGGGTTTTGGAGAACATCAGGTAGGTTTAGGGTGGTTTGGGGATTGGATCCGTGCTTTTTGGGGATTTTCTTCTAGTTTTGGGGTGATCCCGTTCTATTTGGGGTGTTTTTTACGTGTTTTGGTGTCTCTCTTGGGTTTCGTTGGGTTTTCCGTTGTCATCATGGTGGAAAAGTGTAAATTGTGGGTTTTGGAGAACTTCAGGTAGGTTTAGGGGGACTTTTGGGGTGGATTCATGGTATTTGGGGTTTTCTTCTAGTTTTGGGGTGATTCCGTTCTTGTTTGGGGTGTTTTTGACGTGTTTTGGGGTCTCCATTGGGATTTGTTGCGTTCTCGTTGGTCATCATGGTGGAAAAAGATAAATTGTGTGTTTTGGAGAACATCAGGTAGGTTTAGGGGGAGTTTGGGGATGGATCTATGGTTATGGGGTTTTCTTCTGTTTTGGGGGTGATCCTGTTCTTTTTTGGGTTGTTTTTGACGTGTTTTGGGGTTTCCGTTTGGTTTCGTTGGGTTTTTCGTTTTCATCATGGTGGAAAAGGGTAAATTGTGGGTTTTGGAGAACATCAGGTATGTTCAGGGTGGTTTTGGGATTGGATCTATGGTTTTGGGGTTTTCTTTGTTTTGGGGGTGATCCTGTTCTTTTTTGGGGTGTTTTTGACGTGTTTTGGGGTCTCCTTTGGGTTTCGTTGGGTTTTCCGTGGTCATCATGGTGGTGGAAAAGTGGAAATTGTGGGTTTTGGAGAATATCAGGTAGGTTTAGGGTGGTTTTGGGTTGGGTTCATTTCTTTTTGGGGTTTTCTTGTGTTTTCTGGGGTGATCCTATTCTTTTTGGGGGTGTTTTTGATGTGTTTTTGGGTCTCCGTTGGGTTTTAGTTGGGTTCTTGTTGGTCATCATGGTGGAAAATTGTAAATTGTGGGTTTTGGAGAACATCAGGTAGGTTTAGGGTATTTTGGGGTGGATCTATGGTTTTGGGGTTTTCTTCTGTGTTTTTTTTTTTTTTTTTTTTTTTTGGGGGGTGGTGATTTTTTGGGGGGTTTTTGACGTGTTTTGGGGTCTCCATTGGGATTTGTTGCGTTCTCGTTGGTCATCATGGTGGAAAAAGATAAATTGTATTTTTTTGGATAATATCACGTAGGTTTAGGGGGAATTTGGGATTGGATCTATGGTTTTGGGGTTTTCTTCTGTTTTGGGGGTGATCCCGTTCTTGTTTGGTGTGTTTTTGACGTGTTTTGATGTGTCCATTGGGTTTTAGGTGGGTTGTCGTTGGTCATTATGGTGGAAAAGTGTAAATTGTAGGTTTTGGAGAACTTCAGGTAGGTTCAGGGGGACTTTTGGGGTGGATCTATGGCTCTTGGGGTTTTCTTCCAGTTTTGGGTGTCATCCTGTTCTTTTTTGGGGTGTTTTTGACGTGTTTTGGGGTCTCCTTTGGGTTTTAGTTTGGTTCTTGTTGGTCATCATGGTGAAAAAGTGTAAATTGTGGGTTTTGGAGAACATCAGGTAGGTTTAGGGGGACTTTTGGGGCAGATTCATGGTTTTTGGTGTTTTCTTTCGTTTTTGGGGTTGAACCAGTTCTTGTTTGGGGTGTTTTTGACGTTTTTGGGGTCTCCGTTGGGTTTTGTTGGGTTCTCGTTGGTCGTTAAGGTAAATGGGAGTGGATTGTGGGTTTTGGAGAAGATCAGGTGAGTTTAGGGTGGTTTTGGGATTGGATCCGTGCTTTTTGGGATTTTTCTTTTAGTTTTTGGGGTGATCCCGTTCTTTTTTGGGGTGCTTTTACGTGTTTTGTGGTCTCCGTTGGGTTTTGTTGAGTTACTAATTGGGTTTATGGTGGGTGGGAGTGGATTTTGTGGGATTTGGAGAAGATCAGGTAGGTTTAGGGGGACTTTTGGGTGGATCTATGGCTTTTGGGGTTTTCTTCTGTTTTTTGGGGGTGATGCCGTTCTTGTTTGGGGTGTTTTTGAGGTGTTTTGGGGTTTCTGTTGCGTTTTGTTGAGTTCCTAATGGGTTTTATGGTGTTTGGGAGTGGACTTTGGGATTTGGAGAAGATCAGGTAGGTTTAGGGTGGTTTTGGGATTGGATCCATGCTTTTTGGGGATTTTCTTCCAGTTTTGGGGGTTATCCCGTTCTTTTTGGGGTGTTTTTGACATGTTTTGATGTCTCTGTTGGGTTTTGTTGGGTTTTCTGTTGGCATCTTGGTGGAAAAGGGTAAATTGTGGGTTTTGGAGAACTTCAGGTAGGTTTAGGGGGACTTTTGGGGTGGATTCATGGTATTTGGGGTTTTCTTCTGTTTTTTGGGGTGATCCTGTTCTTTTTGTGGTTGTTTTTTACGTGTTTTTGGGTTGTCCGTTGGGTTTTGTTGGGTTCTCGGTCATCATGGTGAAAAAGGGTAAATTGTGGGTTTTGGAGAACATCAGGTAGGTTTAGGGGGAATTTTGCGGTGGATCTATGGCTTTTGGGATTTTCTTTCGTTTTTGGGGAGATGGGGAGATCCTGTTCTTTTTTTTTTTTTTTTTTTTTTTTTTTTAATGTTTTTTGGGGTCTCCATTGGGTTTCGTTGCGTTTTCCATGGTCATCATGGTGGAAAAGGGTAAATTTGTGGGTTTTGGAGAACATCAGGTAGGTTTAGGCTGGTTTTGGGATTGGATCTGTGCTTTTTGGGGATTTTCTTCCAGTTTATGGGTGATCCCTTTCTTTTTTGGGGTGTTTTTGACGTGTTTTGGTGTCTCCTTTTGGGTTTTCGTTTGGTTCATGTTGGTCATCATGGTGGAAAATTGTAAATTGTGGGTTTTGGAGAACATCAGGTAGGTTTAGGGTGGTTTTGAGGTGGATCTATGTTTTTGGCAGATTTTCTTCCAGTTTTGGGGGTGATCCCGTTCTTGTTTGGGATGTTTTTGACATGTTTTGGGGTCTCTGTTGGGTTTTGTTGGGTTCTCGTTTTTCATCATGGTGGAAAAGGTTAAATTGTGGGTTTTGGAGAACATCAGGTAGGTTTAGGGTGGTTTTGGGGTGGATCTATGGTTTTGGGGGATTTTCTTCCAGTTTTGGGGGTTATCTCGTTTTATTTTGTGGTGTTTTTGACGTGTTTTGGGGTGTCCTTTGGGTTTTAGTTTGGTTCTTGTTGGTCATCATGGTGGAAAATGGTAAATTGTGGGTTTTGGAGAACATCAGGTAGGTTTAGGGTGGTTTTGGGATTGGATCTATGGTTTTGGGGGATTTTCTTTTGTTTTTGGGGGTGATCCCGTTCTTTTTTGGGGTGTTTTTGACGTGTTTTGGGGTCTCCGTTGGTATTCCTTGGGTTTTCCGTGGTCATGGTGGTGGAAAATTGTAAATTGTGGGTTTTGGAGAACTTCAGGTAGGTTTAGGGGGAATTTGGGGGTGGATTCATGGTTTTGGTGGATTTTCTTCCAGTTTTGGGGGTGATCTCGTTCTTTTTTGTGGTGTTTTTGACGTGTTTTGGGTTCTCCTTTGGGTTTTAGTTTGGTTCTTGTTGGTCATCATGGTGAAAAAGTGTAAATTGTGGGTTTTGGAGAACATCAGGTAGGTTTAGGGTGTCTTTGGGGTGGATCTATGGTATTTGGGGTTTTCTTCTATTTTTTGGGGTTGATCCTGTTCTTTTTTGGGGTGTTTTTGACATGTTTTGTGGTCTCCGTTGGGTTTTGTTGGGTTCTCGTTGGTCTTTAAGGGAAAAAGGAGTGGATTGTGGGTTTTGGAGAACATCAGGTATGTTTAGGGTGGTTTTGGGATTAGATCCGTGCTTTTTGGGGATTTTCTTCCGGTTTATGGGTGATCCCGTTCTTGTTTGGGGTGTTTTTGACATGTTTTGGGTTCTCCGTTGGGTTTTAGTTTGGTTCTTGTTGTTCATCGTGGTGAAAAAGTGTAAATTGTGTGTTTTGGAGAACGTCAGGTAGGTTTAGGGGGACTTTTGGTGTGGATTCATGGTATTTGGGGTTTTCTTCTGTTTTTTTGGGGTGATGCAGTTCTTTTTTGGTTTGTTTTTGACGAGTTTTGGGGTCTCCGTTGGGTTTTGTTGGGTTCTCGTTGGTCATCATGGTGGAAAAGTGTAAATTGTGGGTTTTGGAGAACTTAAGTTTGGTTTTGGGGGACTTTTGGGGTGGATCTTTGGCATTTGTTTTATTCTTTCGTTTTTTGGGGTTATCCCGTTCTTTTTTTTTTTTTTTTGACGTGTTTTGGGGTCTCCGTTGGGTTTCGTTGGGTTTTCCATGGTCATCATGGTGGAAAAGGGTAAATTGTGGGTTTTGGAGAACATCAGGTCGGTTTAGGGTTGTTTTGTGATTGGATCCGTACTTTTTGGGGAATTTCTTCCAGTTTTGGGGCTGATGCCGTTAATGTTTGGGGTGTTTTTGACGTGTTTTGATGTCACTGTTGGGTTTTGTTGGGTTTTCTGTTGGCATCATGTTGGAAAAGGGTAAATTGTGGGTTTTGGAGAACTTCAGGTAGGTTTAGGGGGACTTTTGGGGTGGATTCATGGTATTTGGGGTTTTCTTCTGTTTTTTGGGGTGATCCTGTTCTTTTTTGGGGTGTTTTTGACGTGTTTTGGGGTTGTCCGTTGGGTTTTGTTGGGTTCTCGTTGGTCATCATGGTGAAAAAGGGTAAATTGTGGGTTTTGGAGAACATCAGGTAGGCTTAGGGGGACTTTTGGGGTGGATCTATGGCATTTGGGTTTTTCTTCTGTTTTTGGGGGAGATCCTGTTCTTTTTTTTTTTTTTTTTTTTTTTTTTTTTGACATGTTTTTTGTCTCCATTGGGTTTCGTTGGGTTTTCCATGGTCATCATGGTGGAAAAGGGTAAATTTGTGGGTTTTGGAGAACATCAGGTAGGTTTAGGCTGGTTTTGGGATTGGATCTGTGCTTTTTGGGGATTTTCTTCCAGTTTATGGGTGATCCCTTTCTTTTTTGGGGTGTTTTTGACGTGTTTTGGGGTCTCCTTTTGGGTTTTCGTTTGGTTCATGTTGGTCATCATGGTGAAAATTGTAAATTGTGGGTTTTGGAGAACATCAGGTAGGTTTAGGGGACTTTTGGGGTTGGATCATGGCTTTTTAGCGTTTTCTTTTGTTTTTGGGGGTGATCCCGTTCTTTTTTGGGGTGTTTTTGACATGTTTTGGGGTCTCTGTTGGGTTTTGTTGGGTTCTTGTTTTTCATCATGTTGGAAAAGTTTAACTTGCGTGTTTTGGAGAACATCAGGTAGGTTTAGTGTGGTTTTGGGGTGGATCTATGTTTTTTGGGGATTTTCTTCCAGTTTTGGGGGTGATTCCGTTCTTGTTTGGGGTGTTTTTGACTTGTTTTGGGGTCTCCGTTGGGTTTTAGTTGGATTCTCGTTGGTCCTTAAGGGAAATGGGAGTGGATTGTGGGTTTTGAAGAAGATCAGGTGAGTTTAGGGTGGTTTTGTGGGGAAATTCATAGTTTTTGGTGTTTTTTCTTCTGATCCAGTTCTTTGTTGGGGTGTTTTTGACGTGTTTTGTGGTTTCCGTTGGGTTTGGTTGGGTTCTTGTTGGGTTTTCATCATGGTGAAAACGGGTAAATTGTGGGTATTGGAGAACATCAGGTAGGTTTAGAGGGGACTTTTGGGGTGGATCTATGGCTTTTAGGGTTTTCTTCCGGTTTTGGGGGTGATCCTGTTTTTTTTTGGGGTGTTTTTGACGTGTTTTGGGGTTTCCGTTGCGTTTTGTTGATTTCCTAATGTGTTTTAAGTTTGTTGGGAGTGGACTTTGGGATTTGGAGAACATCAGGTAGGTTTAGGGTGGTTTTGGGATTGGATCCGTGCTTTTTGGGGATTTTCTTCTAGTTTATGGGTGATCCCTTTCTTTTTGGGGTGTTTTTGACGTGTTTTGGTGTCTCCGTTGGGTTTCGTTGGGTTTTCCGTGGTCATCATGGTGGAAAAGTGTAAATTGTGGGTTTTGGAGAACATCAGGTAGGTTTAGGGGGACCTGTGGTGTGGTTCTATGGCTTTTGGTATTTTCTTCATGTTTATGGGTTGATCCTGTTCTTGTTTGGCGTGTTTTTGACGTGTTTTGGGGTCTCCGTTGGGTTTCATTGGGTTTTCCATGGTCATCATGGTGGAAAAGGGTAAATTGTGGGTTTTGGAGAACATCAGGTAGGTTTAGGGGGACTTTTGTATTGGATCTATGGCTTTTGGAGTTTTCTTTCGTTTTTAGGGATGATCCCTTTCTTTTTTGGGGTGTTTTTGACGTGTTTTGCGGTCTTTGTTGGGTTTCGTTGGGTTTTCCATGGTCATCATGGTGGAAAAGTGTAAATTGTGGGTTTTGGAGATCTTCAGGTAGGTTTGGGGGACTTTTGGGGTGGATTCTTGGTATTTGGGGTTTTCTTCTGTTTTTTCTTCTGACCTTGTTCTTTTTTGGGGTGTTTTAGATGTGTTTTGGGGTCTCCGTTGGGTTTTGTTTGGTTTTCCGTGGTCATCATGGTGGAAAAGTGTAAATTGTGGGTTTTGCAGAAGATCAGGTAGGTTTAGAGTGGTTTTGGGGTTGGATCCGTTCATTTGGGGATTTTCTTCCAGTTTTGGGCGTGATCACGTTCTTGTTTGCGGTGTTTTTGACATGTTTTTGGGTCACCATTGGGTTTTGTTGGGTTTTCTGTTGGCATCTTGGTGGAAAAGGGTAAATTGTGGGTTTTGGAGAACTTCAGGTAGGTTTAGGGGGACTTTTGGGGTGGATTCATGGTATTTGGGGTTTTCTTCTGTTTTTTGGGGTGATCCTGTTCTTTTTTGGGGTGTTTTTGACGTGTTTTGGGGTTGTCCGTTGGGTTTTGTTGGGTTCTCGTTGGTCATCATTGTGAAAAAGGGTAAATTGTGGGTTTTGGAGAACATCAGGTAGGCTTAGGGGGACTTTTGGGGTGGATCTATGGCATATGTGATTTTCATCTGTTTTATCGGGCGATCCTGTTCTTTTTTTTTTTTTTTTGACATGTTTTGATGTCTCTGTTGGGTTTTGTTGGGTTTTCTGTTGGCATCTTGGTGGAAAAGGGTAAATTTGTGGGTTTTGGAGAACATCAGGTAGGTTTAGGCTGGTTTTGGGATTGGATCTGTGCTTTTTGGGGATTTTCTTCCAGTTTATGGGTGATCCCTTTCTTTTTTGGGGTGTTTTTGACGTGTTTTGGGGTCTCCTTTTGGGTTTTAGTTGGGTTCTTGTTGGTCATCATGGTGTAAAAGTGTAAATTGTGGGTTTTGGAGAACATCAGGTAGGTTTAGGGGGACTTTTGGGGTGGATTCATGATATATGGGGTTTTCTTCTGTTTTTTTTTTTTTTGGGGGGTGATCCCTTTATTTTTGGGGTGTTTTTGACGTGTTTTGATGTCTCCGCTGGGTTTTGTTGGGTTCTTGTTTTTCATCATGTTGGAAAAGTGTAAATTGCGTGTTTTGGAGAACATCAGGTAGGTTTAGTGTCGTTTTGGGGTTGTACTTTGTTTTTTTGGGGATTTCATTCATTTTTATGGGTGATCCTGTTCTTGTTTGGGGTGTTTTTGACGTGTTTTGGGGTCTCCTTTGGGTTTTAGTTGGATTGTCGTTTGTCGTTAAGGGAAATGTGAGTGGATTGTGGGTTTTGGAGAAGATCAGGTGAGTTTAGGGTGGTTTTGGGGGGAAATTCATGGTATTTGGTGTTTTCTTCTGTTTTTTTTTTGGGTTGATCCAGTTATTTTTTGGGGTGTTTTTGACGTGTTTTGGGGTATCCGTTGGTTTTTGTTGGGTTCCTAATGTTGTTCATCATGGTGAAAAAGTGTAAATTGTGGGATTTGGATAACTTCAGGTAGGTTTAGGGGGACTTTTGGGGTGGATTCATGGTATTTGGGGTTTTCTTCTGTTTTTTGGAGGTGATCCTGTTCTTTTTTGGAGTGTTTCTGGCGTGTTATGGGGTCTCCGTTGGGTTTTGTTGGGTTCCCATTGGTCATCATGTTGAAAAAGTGTAAATTGTGGGTTTTGGAGAACATCAGGTAGGTTTAGGGTGGTTTTGGGTGGATCTACGATTTTGGGGGATTTTCTTCCAGTTTTGGGGTGATCCCGTTCTTTTTGGGGTGTTTTTGACGTGTTTTGGGTTCTCCGTTGGGTTTTCGTTGGGTTTTCCGTTGGTCATCATGGTGGAAAAGTGTAAATTGTGGGTTTTGGAGAACATCAGGTAGGTTTAGGGGGACTTTTGGGGTGGATTCATGGCTATTTGGGGTTTTCTTCTGTTTTTTTCTTTTTTTTGGGGTGATCCAATTCATTTTGGGGTGTTTTTGACGTGTTTTGGGGTCTCCATTGGGTTTCGTTGCGTTTTCCATGGTCATCATGGTGGAAAAGTGTAAATTGTGGGGTTTGGAGAACATCAGGTAGGTTTAGGTTGGTTTTGGGATTGGATCTATGATATATTGGGGGTTTTCCTTTGTTTTTGGGGGTGATCCAGTTCTTTTTTGGGGTGTTTTTGACGTGTTTTGGGGTCTCCGTTGGGTTTCCTTGGGTTTTCCGTGGTCATCATGGTGGAAAATTGTAAATTGTGGGTTTTGGAGAACATCAGGTAGGTTTAGGGAATTTTGGGGGTGGATCTATGGTATTTGGGGGATCTTTTCTTCTGTTTGTTGGGTGATCCTGTTCTTTTTGGGGTGTTTTTGACGTGTTTTGGGGTCTCCGTTGGGTTTAGTTGGGTTTTCCGTTGGCATCATGGTGGAAAAGGGTAAATTGTAGGTTTTGGAGAACATCAGGTAGGTTTAGGGGGACTTTTGGGGTGAATTCATGGTATTTGGGGTTTTCTTCTGTTTTTTGGGGTGATCCTGTTCTTTTTTGGGTTGCTTTTGACGTGTTTTGGGGTTGTCCGTTGGGTTTTGTTGGGTTCTCGTTGGTCATCATTGTGAAAAAGGGTAAATTGTGGGTTTTGGAGAACATCAGGTAGGTTTAGGGTGGTTTTGGGGTGGATCTATGGCATTTGGCATTTTCTTCTGTTTTTGGGGGTGATCCTTTTCTTTTTTCTTCTTTTTTTTTTTTTTTTTTTTGTTTGTTTGTTTGTTTGTTTTTGACGTGTTTTGTGGTCTCCGTTGGGTTTCGTTGGGTTTTCCATGGTCATCATGGTGGAACAGGGTAAATTTTGGGTTTTTTAGAACATAAGGTAGGTTTAGGCTGGTTTTGGGATTGGATCTATGGCTTTTGGGGATTTTCTTCCAGTTTATGGGGTTGATCCAGTTCTTTTTTGGGGTGTTTTTGACGTGTTTTGGTGTCTCCGTTGGGTTTTCGTTTGGTTCATGTTGGTCGTTAAGCTAAATGGGAGTGGATTGTGGGTTTTGGAAGAAGATCAGGTGAGTTTAGGGTGATTTGGGAGGGAAATGCATAGTTTTGTTTTTTTTCTTCTGATCCAGTTCTTTTTGGGGTGTTTTTGACATGTTTTGGGGTCTCCGTTGGGTTTTGTTGAGTTCCTAATGGGTTTTTCATGGTGGTTGGAAAAGTTTAACTTGGTGTTTTGGAGAACATCAGGTAGGTTTAAGGGTTTTCTTGGGGTTGGATCTATGTTTTTTGGGATTTTCTTCGTTTTGGGGGTGATTCCGTTCTTGTTTGGGGTGTTTTTGACTTGTTTTGGGGTCTCCGTTGGGTTTTAGTTGGATTCTCGTTGGTCCTTAAGGGAAATGGGAGTGGACTGTGGGTTTTGAAGAAGATCAGGTGAGTTTAGGGTGGTTTTGGGATTGGAAATCCATGCTTTTTGGGGATTTTCTTCCAGTTTTGATCCGTTCTTTTTTGGGGTGTTTTTGACGTGTTTTGATGTTCTCCGTTGGGTTTTGTTGGGTTTTCTAATGGGTTTTATGGTGGTGCAAAAGCGTAAATTGTGGGTTTTGGAGAACGTCAGGTAGGTTTAGGGGGACTTTTGGTGTGGATTCATGGTATTTGGGGTTTTCTTCTGTTTTTTGGGGGTGATGCAGTTCTTGTTTGTGGTGCTTTTGACGTGTTTTGGGTTCTCCATTGGGTTTTGTTGGGTTCTCGTTGGTCATCATGGTGGAAAAGTGTAAATTGTGGGTTTTGGAGAACATCAGGTAGGTTTAGGGGGACTTTTGGGGGTGGATCTATGGCATTTGGGTTTTTCTTCTGTTTTTGGGGGAGATCCTGTTCTTTTTTTTTTTTGGGGTGTTTTTGACGTGTTTTGGGGTGTCTCCGTTTGGGTTTAATTGGGTTTTCCATGGTCATCATGGTGGAAAAGTGAAAATTGTGGGTTTTGGAGAACATCAGGTAGGTTTAGGGTGGTTTGGGAGTGTGCCTATGGTTTTGGGGGATTTTCTTCCAGTTTATGGGTGATCCCGTTCTTGTTTGGAGTGTTTTTGACGTGTTTTGTGGTCTCTGCTTCGGTTTTCGTTTGGTTCATGTTGGTCATCATGGTGAAAACGTGTAAATTGTGGGTTTTGGGGAACATCAGGTAGGTTTAGGGGGACTTTTGGTGTGGATCTAGTTTTGGGGTTTTCTTTCGTTTTTAGGGTTTATCCCGTTCTTTTTTTGGGGTGTTTTTGACATGTTTTGGGGTCTCTGTTGGGTTTTGTTGGGTTTTCCTAATGGGTTTTATGGTGGTTGGAAAAGTGGAAATTGTGGTTTAGGAGAACATCAGGTAGGTTTAGGGTGGTTTTGGGGTGGATCTATGGTTTTGGTGGATTTTCTTTCTTTTTTGGGGTTATCCCTTTCTTGTTTGGGGTGTTTTTGACGTGTTTTTGGGTCTCCGTTGGGTTTCGTTGGGTTTTCCATGGTCATCATGGTGGAAAAGTGTAAATTGTGGGTTTTGGAGAACATCAGGTAGGTTTAGGGGGACTTTTGGGGTGGATTCATGATATATGGGGTTTTCTTCTGTTTTTTTTTTTTTTGGGGGGGGGTTGTTATCCACCATTATTTTGGGGGTGTTTTTGACGTGTTTTGGGGTTTCCGTTGGGTTTCATTGAGTTCCTAATGGGTTTTATGGTGGTTGGGAGTGGACTTTTGGATTTGGAGAACATCAGGTAGGTATAGGGTGGTTTTGGGATTCGATCCGTACTTTTTGGGGATTTTCTTCCAGTTTTGGGGGTGATCCTGTTCTTTTTTGCGTGTTTTTGACGTGTTTTGGGGTTTCCGTTGGGTTTCGTTTTGTTTTCCGTGGTCATCATGGTGGAAAAGGTTAAATTGTGGGTTTTGGAGAACTTCAGGTAGGGTGGTTTTGGGGTGGATTCATGGTATTTGGGGTTTTCTTCCTGTTTTTTGGGGTGATCCAGTTCATTTTTGGGGTGTTTTTGACGTGTTTTGGGGTTGTTTGTTGGGTTTTGTTGGGTTCTTGTTGGTCATCATGGTGAAAAAGTGTAAATTGTGGGTTTTGGAGAACATCAGGTAGGCTTAGGGGGACTTTTGGGGTGGATCTATGGCATTTGGGTTTTTCTTCTGTTTTTGGGGGAGATCCTGTTCTTTTTTGTTTTGTTTTTTGTTTTTTTTTGACATGTTTTTTGTCTCCATTGGGTTTCGTTGGGTTTTCCGTGGTCATCATGGTGGAAAAGGGTAAATTTGTGGGTTTTGGAGAACATCAGGTAGGTTTAGGTTGGTTTTGGGATTGGATCTGTGCTTTTGGGGGATTTTCTTCCAGTTTTAGGGGTGATCCCTTTCTTTTTTTGGGGTGTTTTTGACGTGTTTTGGTGTCTCCTTTTGGGTTTTCGTTTGGTTCATGTTGGTCATCCTGGTGAAAATTGTAAATTTTTGGGGGGGGGATTTTCTTCCAGTTTTGGGGGTGATCCCGTTCTTTTTTGGGGTGTTTTTGACATGTTTTGGGGTCTCCGTTGGGTTTTGTTGGGTTCTTGTTTTTCATCGTGGTGGAAAATGTTAAATTGCGTGTTTTGGAGAACTTCAGGTAGGTTTAGTGTCGTTTTGGGGTGGATCTATTTTTTGGGGGTTTTCTTTCGTTTTGGGGGGTTATCCCATTCTTTTTTGGGGTGTTTTTGACGTGTTTTGAGGTCTCCGTTTGTTTTTTTTTGGGTTTCCATTGGGTTTTCTGGTGGTTGGGAGTGGATTGTACATTTAGGAGAACATCAGGTAGGTTTAAGGGTTTTTTTGTGTTGTTAAATCACATTTTTTCTTCTGATTCGGTTCGCTTTTGGGGTGTTTTTGACGTGTTTTGTGGTTTCCGTTGCGTTTTGTTGAGTTTTGACAAATTGACAAATCCTTGAAGTCCCTTTTGATTGCTCACAGGCTATGCGTTGCCACTCCTTCTCCTCCCAGATATAGGACGAGCAATCGGTAATAGTCTGACGGTTGAACCAAGCTGGGAAGCCTCCTTGTGATGTCCTAACCCAGGCCCTAGGAAGGCAGCAGATTTCCCTTAGAGGAGGGTCCCTTCTACATATTGGACCCTCTGTTCCGCTGATTGATAAATCACCCACAACTAAAACTCACCTTTTCTTCCTGCTGCCTGTGGTCACTATACGGGGGGGTTGGCTTTTCCAACCCTGCCAATATCTCTGGTGGAGAGGGATTATAGCCTTTTCCATCCATCGATTGCCTTTCGGCCTCCAGGGCCTTATACCTGTTGCGCAGGTCTACCTGATAGTGTGATATGGTTGAGATTTTGATAAAATTGCAAACACAAACATTAAAGTGATTACTGGTATCTACCACAGCATTATCTACGACTATAGAAT